>VZRN01004506.1:2793599-2948622 GCA_013397935.1 Dasyornis broadbenti | reverse complement strand
AGGAGGGAAGGAAGGAAGGAAGGAAGGAAGGAAGGAAGGAAGGAAGGAAGGAAGGAAGGAAGGAAGGAAGGAAAATGTAGACCATTCCTAGAGATAAAAATAAGGCAGTGCTTGGTAGCCTGGCTCAGAGGACAGATAAGGAAATTGTGGGAGATGCAGCTTAGCTGAATCCTCACACTGTTAAACAACAATTTTAGTTCCCCAAACTAACCTAAGTTACTGGGTAATGTTGAACATTTATCCGTGATCGACAGGTCAAGTTTTTCTTTAATGTGGAAATGAAAACCCTTAAGTTAATAACAGCAGTTTTGGCGTGTTCCAAAGAGCTGGTGATTATTGTATTGCTGAGTGGAATGCTTATTCTTTATTCCTAGGAGTATAACTGTAGGGCACTTTTATCGGAATATGTATTTTTGCAGATAAGAGTAATGTACACCAAACGACAGCTTGAGGACAGTCAACTGTAAAGCAACTGCTTCGACCTTAAACCCCAAAATACCTAAATGAACGCTGGAGCTGGTGTATAACGGATCCTGTTGCAAGATTGCATCATTTTTCTAGTGTTTACTTAAAGTGCTTTCTGCTCCTTGGAATTATTGTGCTTTTAGAATTCGATAGTACGCTTCATACAGAGAAGGACAAACGATGCTTTGTTAAAATATTTTTGTACCAAATTTATCATTTTGAAGATCTGGATAAATTTCAGTCTTTAAATAAATCTTTGTCCTAAAAAAAAATACATGACATTTTACATATTTGCCTGCCCAGGTAGTAAATCATCAAAACTTGTAAGCACTATCAATTATTCACAGTGACTGTGGTACAAGCATGGATGCCTGAAGTTATGAATTCATGGCATAAATTCACCCAGCTAAGAAGCCTTGGAAGAACAATAAACTCCTGTGTGTTTTGTTGGGACATTGCAGTTGGGGCTTCAATGTCTGGATTTCCGAAAAAAGACCATCTGTAGCAGCTTACAGCGAATTCATATCTATTTGGGAACAGAGTAATCTGCTAAAAATAAGCATTTTCTTGCGTCAGACAAGTAATTAAATCACACCAGGTATATATAAATCAGCTGTCCAATCCTTTCTGCCCTGCTTTATGGCAAATTCTGTTTACACAGATTCTGATTCACAAGGTACATGTACACACACAACTTTAATCACCCAAATAGGCAATAGTTCTTCATTTTTAACTCCTTTCCAGGAGTATCTCCAGCACAACAAGACAACGGTACAGAGAACCTGTCTACCCAGACACGTTGCTCAGATTTATAACCATTTATCCCAACAGGAACATTGCATTTACTTGGTGTGCACCCATTAAAGCAAGGAGTGCATAGTCATGCTAAAGACCTCAAGGATTGCATGTGCTTGATGTACTAGCTCCCATGAAGTGTAACTGTGAAATAAATGAGAAATATCTTGACAGGAAAAAAACAGTTTTTTTTTTTTCCTTGGTATGAAAATCTAGATGTTTTGTTAATTGTCTTAAAAAGTATCTTCCGATACTTAAAATGAGTTTGTATGTTTGTACTGTTAATCAATTTTGGTTTATATACTTTATTAATCCTTAACTCTAAAAGTTATTTTGCAGTCAGCATTTTTAAGCATTTCTTATAACCATGGATTTACCTTTATCCAGAATATTTGATTAGTACTTAAATTCTGCATGCAGCTCAAAAAAATAATATTTTTAAATATGTTTCAAAGTACATAATCACTAACATGATATGGAATGCTGTTGATTCATATTGAAGCAAAGTAGAATATATGTAAACAAACATATTTAAATAAACATATTTCATCTATTGTCTTAGAGGTCATTTATCTGATAGTTCATTAAATAAAGCTCTTAAAAACTGTATCATATAACTCCACGTCTTGAATTAGGCGGCATTAGCGCTGTTGCTTTTCTATGGACTTTACAACACCACTTCCTTGCAGAACAGTGCTCATTATAAATTTGGCCCATTTTGGATCCAGTTGCAGGGGAATGTCCTTATTAATTCCCTCATTTATCTTCGTGGCATGGATTTTAAGCATAAAACAAAAGAGAGTGACACTAATTATGTTTGAAATTGATAAAAGGATAAGATCATAGATGCCACTTTTGAAGATATTATCTGTGCAGTCAGTTCCATCCTTTGATACAGGGAAATTTTTGTGTTTTGTTCTAAACACACAGAACAAGTGTACTCTTTTATTTATGATATTCAAAACAAATGCTGTGTCTTACATGGGCAGGTTGCGTGGTCTAGCCTCATGCATCCAAGCCATTTTAAACAAGAAAAAAAATCACATTTTATAAACATTCCAGAAATATATTAACAGAAAAACGAGAAATGAAACAGTCACATAATTTTTAACAGAAATTAAAATGCCATGGAGAACCTGGAAGCTCAAAATTGAAACCAGCTCTTTTAAACCCTTTAAAACACAACCATAGGCCAGATTATCACAGCCTAAACTTGTCAAAAGTATTTTGTGTATTCTATGGGACATTTCTAGCCTTTAGCATTATTTCAATATGACTACTTTAGGTGATGCTTTCACCTAATTCATTTGCCTCTCTACTTAGGTGTAAGAAAAAGTAATAATGGCATTTTAAGAATCATCCCAACTTTAAGGATAGATTTACACTATTATTTTTTAGTGCCTGGTCAATGGAAGGTCCATCAAGCCATCATTTTTGAGATGACCAAAATGGCACAATATAGTGCAGTTGTTAAAAAAGATACCAGCACAATGTAGGACATTCTAAGGGGAAAGGAAAGAAAAGCAACTGAGAACTATCATATTTGAAAAGAAACCTTAAGCTAAATGTGACTGTTCTATTCTTGGTTTTGGTGTATTTAATAAAAGAATACCCTGGGAAGTAGAACAGTAGGTTATACAAACTATGTAGAGACATTGTCGGGGGAAAGGCTGAAGATGATATTCTCTTGAAATACCATCAAGTCAAAAAAATTGTTCACCTCACGGTTAAATGAAAATGTTAAAAACTCCAATCCTTTTTGAAAAATTGTGTTAAATAAGGATGTTTCTTGTTTTCAGCTGTATTTGTTCAAAGTCAAAAGAGATGGCAAACACTTATATTTATAGCTGAATGTCCTGGGTAACACAAAAAGTTGTTGCGTTCCATATCTGTGCCCAAAATTGTTACTGTCTCTCTAAGACCCAGCAGCCAAAAATGCAACCAGGAGTGGTACTGGTCCCTTTTGAGGTGCAGGTTGCTCAAGCTGAAGCTCTCTTGCGCTTTCCCTTTTGTTCTCACAGGGACGGATGAGGCAACACAAGGCAGAAGCTTCCCTTCGCTTTCTTTTGTTTTTTTTCCTGAGGGGATTTCTTCAGGCAGGTCTCCCAGAAGCTGCATTTCTTAATCCTACAACTGCCTCAAGGCACATTCCGCAAATACCTGTCTGCATGGAATAGCCCTGCTCCATAGGGCTGCCTGTAACAAAGAAAAAGGATTTTAAAATTCTTAGATTAGGAGAAATGACTGTGTTTGACAGCAGCTTAATCTCCTACTGTGAGGGTCCTTAAATTATTCATAATTATTTTTAGAAAGAGTTTTTGTAATGTTCGAGTCAGGGCTACATTGTACTGCTCAGAGAGGAACAGATCCACAGCTCCCCTGAGAAAACTGGGAACGGCACAGCTCCTCTCCAGGCATCCAAATAGGTGCCAGAAGTAAGCAAATGATGCATCCAATTCCTCCCCAGCATGCTTGGCATTTGCTATCATGGCTCACGGAGCTCATCTCGCTGATGTCCTTGGAGCAATATGCTAGCGTAAGGGAGGGATGAGAGGAGAATCTGTACCTTCCGTTTCCTCAGGCAAGAAAGAGCGACTCTCGCTGTCCTTACAGATCTGTATAGCATGGAAAGACCGTGCTTCAGCTTATATTCCCTGTTCGCCATCAGGTCAGCTGCTGCTGGTGTCTGGGACTCAGGAATAACCAGCAGAGACTGACTTTGCAATGACTTCTGCTTCAGCACCGTAGTCAAGCCCATAAGATGTGCTCAATAAGCTGAACAGTCCCTTCTGTTTTCACTAGACAAGTCCCTAATTCTGCTGTTTGTGAGGAAAATACCTTTAACATACAGCAGCACAAAGTCTTTTAGGGATTCTCAACTCTGCAAGCATCTCCCCAAGAAAAACAGGGTGTGGGCTGAGACACACTAGAGCAGAACTCCAGTGAGGAGATTCCCTGCCTCACAGGAATGAAAACAAACCCTAAAGAAGCTTCTGGTGTAAAACTACCAGGAGCTCATTGCAGGGAAGCAGCTGAACCCTGGAGATTGTAAAAGCAGCTAGAAACTCCTCTGCAGATCACCATCAAAGGGGAAAAATACAAAATGAGTCATGAAAACATTCCTTGGCCTAAATTATTTTTTTGGACACTGTTAGAAGTTCAGTAGGCTGCGAGGCCTGCAGGTGCAAAAATAATTCAAAATAATTCAATATAATTCACTTTTGTAAACAAAATCTTTCATATCAGCTTCAGTTTTTATATTTGCAAGCAATGGAATTGTATATAATTTTTTTTAAAAATTCATAAAGATTTTTTGGTTTTTAATTGAAAATTCTACTGATCTTTCTGAAATGTCAAAATGGAGCAGTCTCATTTTTTAATAAAGTTTCTCTTCAGATTGTCACATTTCCACTGAAGACTTCACTTTAAATGAATCAGCATTTTCTAACTGAGAAATAATAACTGAAAAATCCAAAAGATTCATCCAGGTCCTCTCAAAGCAAGGAAATCTTTTAACTAATTGGGAATTGCCATGAAATCAAATCATGGTAGTGCACTCCATCAAGCAGCCAGCAGCACTGCAGCTGAGGCCACTCGCTGTCTGTCTTCCACTCTCCACCTGCCATTTCAGCAGGGTTAAGACCTAGACTGTTGTCTTCTTCAAACATTTCTCTGGAAAAAAACTTTGAAGAACTTAAAGCAAGAAGCCCAAAGTCTGTTTTATATCCAAGTACATTTAAACCGAAAATCACTTAAAACCCTCATTAGGAGCCTGTGCTAGCCCAATCTTAAGACGTATGATCCCCTTGTTATTACAACTGATCATATAACAACTCAGCAGTCCACTCTCAATGTCTCTGTGTGATGTATTTGTTGACTCACTGGTTTTCATGTTTCTCACAAACTCAAGCATTTTAATCCCCTTAACGCAAAATCTTAGAGCAAGGAAGTTTTCATGTTTCTTATATAACCATAAAGGCAGTAAAGGAAAATTTCTCCCAATTCTTTTTACCTATTTCTCTCCTTTGCTTTACAAGAAAATCTTTCAAATTTTCTGCATTGGTCCTCTGCCTGGAGAAGTGGGAATGAACAAACCCCTCCATCCCTCCCGAGCCCTAACACCTACCAGCAACAAGAAACCTTCTGCAGAATCTGAGTCCCAGTTCACTGATGGATCTCTTCCTGCCTAATTAAACTGTGGGCAGTGAACTCCAGGCTGTAACTCTGCTCCTCACAGAGCAGCAATTCATCATTTTGCCCTGCAGCTCGCGTTATCAAGACAGGCTTTTGTCATATGGTACATGCCAGTTTTTGTTTTGACAGGTGACTTTTAATTGAACCATAATGCCATTGCTGACAGAGTTTGGGAGGGCTGGAGTTATAAATCGTAAATCCATATCTATAGCCCTTATGTTCCTAGAAGTGTGTGAATGTTTAAGCAACCTGATGCTATTCAGTTTTCCAATAAAAATGAGCTACTGCGAAATACCATGGCATAAAGACACAATAATTATTTATGTAGATTTATAAAAGTGGAGCATATGTAACAGGTGGTGAGATAAGCCTGATTAGCAAGTTATGATGAACCCTATTGGACTAGTTATAACTTCTTTAAACTATTTGAGTTTATATCCTCGCAGATCTCATAAATTTAGAAATGCTTCAGTGATTTCAAACAACTGACTATAATGACACGCAATTTGCAGTTAGTAAGAGCTTTTTATGGCTACTGCAATTAGTGAGACCAAGCAGAAGTCTTGAATAATAGCTCAGCTCCTAGATGTAAAAAAAACCTGTACAATTAGGGAATATATACAACATAGCTAGAGAAAGGAGTGATGGCAAAAAAAGCCATATTAACCACCAAAAGCCATGAAAATCTTGCATTTAGCAATACAGAAACTTTCCTAGCCCTCATATTACAGTGAAACACTCAAGGCCCCATCCTACCATAAGCATGGATATCCATGCAAAATCCCTACAAATAGATAGAAGCTGAGCAAATAGAGAAATGTTCCTCTCCTATATTGCGCAAAAGATCCCTATTATTTTCTTAATTCACCTGTTTTCACTGTTAATAAGCAATTTTGCATATGACCATACTCTTTTTTATAAGACACAGGTATGTTAATTGTGAGAGTGCAATGTCTTCCTAATTTTTGTGTGATCATACCCTTATTTTCAGTTTTATGGCATCTTTCACTAGAATAATTTCTATGGTATTGTACAGTTACTATAGTTCTAAAGAGGTACTTAACGCATGCATTATGAAGCCACAGTATCCTTCTGCATCTTAGGTTAGATCTCTCCAGCCTATCCGTCTCCGTGCTGCAAACCTGGTTCTTTATACAGCCACAGAAGTTAAACTCCAGTTATTCCAGCTGAACATTATGGAAATAATTTGTATTCAGCAGTCACTGTACAAAGCAGTAGTTTCATTGTGTTACTTTTAAATATAATTGAATGACGCGTGTAAAAGTGACAAAGCTTTGGCTTTAAAGATCATTTCTACTTTGAAAAATTTCAGTGAAAAATTGGTTAAAAATCTGAAATTAGCATCAATCAAAGTAGTGATCATATAATTATTTTGCATGTCTTCTTATTTAAGGAAGGTAGCATCTAAAACCATTCTGCATTTCAGTTCTGCAGGTTTCAGGTCACAAATCACCCCGCACACAGCTTATTTTGCAATACGATAGCCAGTGGAGTATTGCTGTGGTTTTAATCTTCCTGAAACCGCAGTTTTGAAATTAGAGATATTTATCACTCCATTTAACCAGCTACAAAGATATGAAAAACTGTTTAGTCAGTACTTCCAGAACTCAATCACACCATCACGACAGGCTCTTCCCAAGCATCAACAGACAGCTCACCAGCTCTGTCATCTAGCGCAGCCCAATGCGATTGACAGAATGACAAATCTTTTCCTGAGGAGTTTGAGTCACATCAAATTAGTCACACAGTGATGTTAGTAGCACATAACCTGCAAAGATGTATTGTCTTTCTGATTTTATACTTCCCGTGTTGTTATTCAGTCACTGCCACACAGACACAGATAGAATGTCTTTTTGATTTTAGACTACTCCTGCTGCCGCTCGTGCAAGGTTTGATAATTAGTTTTAAGATGGGGCAAAGAATTCACATAACATCTGAAGCTGAAGATATTAAAATCTGTCTAGCAAAAACTGATTTACACAAATATTATGCTATTTATTATACACCAACTTTATTATACACAGAATTTTCTCTAGCTTCAATCTACAAGATCAAACCTCAAACGGAGGATTCTTGCAATGTATATTCCAGATGGATTATTATGTCCAGATTATACGAGAATCTTATTCGAACCTGGCCTTGCAGAGCTATTTGGAGCTCTCTGTTGAACTGATAATTTAACTTACAGTACAGGTGGCTTTGCTCGCAAACAAATTCATAAACAAATAAACAAAAGAGTAAAAGCCACACTGTGATCCATTTGCCCCACTTAAAGCACAGCATCAGTCTCATTGCAGCTTGCTGAGGAATAAGTCTTTCTGGCTCTGTTGTATGGCCAGGCTTTAATTTTGACATGAAGATAACCCACTCAAGGATTGAAAAGACCATTTTTTTGTCAGAATAAAAGGAAGGAGTCTTCCTGAGGGTTCCCATTACTCAACATGAATAACCTCAGTTTCAAGTACACAGGCAGTCACCATTAAACAGAAGGAAATGGTAGAACAGGCTAAGAATCAAAAATGCAAATTTAGATTATTATTTATTGTGATTATGATATCAAAAATGACATAAATATATTTAATTAACTCACAGTCATGCCTGTCATTTTTAGAACACTGCTTTCATTATTTCAGAACTCTTGCAAACATTTGTACGACACAGAACAACCAAAGTTCTTATTTATTCTTTTCAAATACAAGTCTTACCTTTGCCACAGTGTTCAATTGTAAGAATCCCAAGCATCACTGTGTAGTGTCTTAAGAATAGAGAGCACTTCAGATCCTCCGTGATGCCAAGCATCGCGCTAGAGGTCTGGAATCCACCCTTCATAAAACCTCCTACACAGCAACCTCTGTGACCCTAGTGATTTTGGGGGACTTTTTGGCAAGTTCAGACTTCTTTTACAGGACAATAATCACGATTTTCGCTAAGGTCTTTCTCCCTCAGTTGTTTGTTCCCATACCTCAACCACGCACTTTGGAATACAGCACCAGAAAATGGCATTACCTTCGTGTTTCAGTGACCAAATTTGAGCTCTGAATTCTCATTCCCTTCCTCTGTGAAGAGCAGCATTCCTTAATATATCACCGTGCTTGCTGTGTGAAGAACCAGCACATCACATGGAAAAAACCAGGCTCATCTTGCAGGATCTTCCAGGCTGTGGACCCTCATTTCTACGTACCTATCATTTCTGATGATAATTTAAGGAATTGCACATCTCTGAGATCTCTAACTCGCTGTTGACTTTGGCTGAAGATGGCAGAGCAAGGGAAAAATATACAAGAGGTTCTCACTGGTTTACATGCCAGCTGACAGGGAAGGGGCTTTAATCTTACTATTTTGGAAATATGGGTCTGCTACCAAGTTCCACGCATAAGGAATGTGAAACTTGTTAGTGAAATATTCACATTTTCTTACTGCTTTTAGATAGTAACAAGCTTTAAATGTGACCCACAAGTTTTTTTTCCTCTTGCGGTATAAGAATCCAGAAGATTTTTTTTTTTTTTCTCAATTGGCCATTGACCTGCACTTACTTCAGTGAGACATCTAAACTTCCCCTTACTCCACCTATTACGTACTGGATATAAAAAAACCCCTTTACTTACAGCATTGATTTCTTTTCCATTGAGGTTTTCTTGATGCTCCATGTAGTGAGCTAAATCTTCATGTCAGTTCTTGGACTCTTAATGCCTCTAAGCTCTCCAGACAATCATAGCTGAACTTTGAGGCTTTACCAAATCCCCCCAAGTTTAAAGCAGAATATATTGCTGCCAATTCAAATTATTTATCTACTCCTGTAATTCAAACTACAAATTGCTACATGTCAATATAAACAATTACTGTTATTTGTTCGCAAAAATGGGTGCCTGCAAAGTTAATTTGTATTTGTACACAAATACGATTTCTATTTGTATGTGGACTTTTTGATAATGCTCTCGATACTCTGCTTTTAAATTATGTATTATCTGTTTAGACAAATAGTCTCAGTTTATTGCCAGAGAGGTGAGATCAGGGATGAAAAGAATGACTTTGCCAATAACTAGTATTTATATTGGCTTAAATGAAAGTGCATTTTAACATTTATGCTTCCATATGGCATTGTGGATTTGCATAATAATGTATGATAGCCTTTATAAAAAGGACGCTCTGTCATCTTAAAGAAATGAAGCCAATTGTCAAGACAGATGTAAACAACCTCAGCAGCACTGAATACAGGTTCTACTTCTTTAGCCTTTTATATACCTCAATTTAACAGGTAAATTCCCAAATTAAGTTAATGTAAGGTTGCAAAACATGTTAGGGTTTTTAATTCATAGCACTTTATATTTAAATGTAACTTCAAAATCCTTTTAACTGTCCACAAAACAAAAATGTATACTCACCGCATAAGAGAATTATTGGTTTTTCTTTTTTTTTTTTTTTTACACTTCATTATTTATGGAAGCAGCCTAATCCAAATATTTTTAATCATTTCTTTGTGCAATATTTAGTTAATCTCACCATTTTCTCTTCTGTATCAGTGAAGATAGCCTGGACTTGAACAGCTGACCCAAATAAGGGTCACTGCATCCTAAATTTCAAGTTACTAGTTTCTAATGCTGCACTTGTCCGCTCTTTACATAACTAAAAAATTCCTAGATTGAAAAAAATTCCTGGGCAATCTTAGCTAATACCAGCTGCCCATGCTGGAACTACCTTCCTTGGCTAGCACCAAATCCCTGTGCACACACGTACAGCTGGCCTTTTAACACTGCCTTGTGCTTCTCTTTTCCTGTGCATTCACTCACCTTTTATTCAGTTCTCAGTTTTAAAACATAGCTAAAACCATAGTGGGGTATTTTCAACACACCAACATGCCGCAGTAGACATCACAGGGTGATAATTATCCTCCTGCAGAAGCAAATTATTTACCATTATTGCTGTCCTATGTCTAAAAGCTTGTCAGTGCCTGCAGGTAGAGGCGCGTCTTCTATTCCAGTCACACATTATTTACACAAGTTATTATTGTTAATTATAAGTGTAGTCTTCCCATTTCTTATGTTCATCTTCCCATATATCCAGCACTCTGTGAAGACGCTAATTGCCCTTGTCAGTCCCTTTGGCTGTGTCAGCCTCTCCCTAAGCCCTTGCTGTGACTTTGAATAAATTTTTCCTTACCCCATCTTATTGTCACAACAATAATAACCCTTTTAGTGGCAGGGTTTAGGGGAATGAAAATGCAACAAAGAAGAAAATAAGGCTAATAATTTGAGAAATAATTCTATGTTGATCCTCAAGAGCTGCTTTGTCTCTTAGTAACTTAACAGGAATTAAGACGACACAGCAAATCACTGGGAGCATAATAATATCAATGATAATGAAAGGTTTGTATAATCCCTCAGAAAAAATAAATGTTACCAAAAGAAGGCTTCTTCTTTTTTTTTTTTTTTTCCCCTCAATAATTCTTTTTTGTTCTGCACATTATGGTTGCAAACTGCTCAGAGGAAAAAAAACCCCAAATTTTAGATCAGAAGCAGAATTTTCAAACATTTATTAAGAAAGAGAAGCTACAGAAGAAGGAAACCCATTTCAAAATAAAGTCTAACCTATATTTGTCTGTATAAATAAACATTAAGAAAAGAGGGAACATTCTACAGAGAAAAAACACCAAAATCAAAGTTGTAAAAAAAAAAAAGAACATAGTATAATGCTTTTAATTGTTATCATATTACTTTACAATGAGTCAGGAAAAGACCCACATTCTTGCAATTTTGTTAATGTGGAGCTTTCATTTCTGGAATGAATTGAACACCACAAAGAACCAGAACATTTTTCAATAACAATGAGATTCTGTGTGTATTGTATGTCATACCATGAGACAGAAATATGACATGACATACTACATTAACCTGCCAAGATACCATAACTATTACTAAATGTTTTCAAATTCTGATTTAAAAACCATGAAGAGTTAACAATTCAAATCCTAACCAGATAAAAAATTATTTTTATATCGATGTTTTCTCTGGGGATATGCTTATAATTGAAATGCTTGGGTTTTGAACACTTTGACATTATTACTCAATGACATGAGGATGAGAAATTGTTCATCAAAAGCAGAGAGAAAAGAAAAAAAGGATTAACATCTTAAACCTATCCCAAGAGCTTGACTTAGAACTGAGGTAATTTCACAGCCAACTAGTATTTAACTCCTTGTAGATTCTAAATGGGAATTCTCATACTGCTCACAGAAGAAGAATATATTATATTTTATTGTAATTATGTTATATTTATTAATATTAATAATAGGAAATATTATTTATTCTCTAAAGACCTTAACTTCAAATGGAAAAGCTGCTACTCTGATGAAGCTATACAATTTTTCTTCTGATATTTTATTGATGCAAGAAAGTGATTCTGACGAGCTTTTCCAACTACATTGTCATGCTACTACAGTTTCTTCTGCTCTTGCTGTCCTTCCAGATATTCCATTCTTTTTTCCCCTCCTAGCTTCCTTCTTTATTTCCTTTCTTATTGCCTGATTTTCTCTCCCTTATCTCTTTTCTATATTTTCATAATTACAAGCAAATTCCTTTAAAACTTAAGAAACCTTCAGATAGACCATTACTAATATAATTACAGTATGGAGAGCATAGTGATGTTTGAATGTAAATTAGAGTGAGTTTTTACAGTTCATTAGAAAGATTCGGGGACTGAATTTAGTTTAATCAAAGCTTGAGTGCTCCCAATATACACAGCACATACCCAGTGAAAAAAGGCCTTTATACAGACCCTGAGATTGAAGATGAGCGTCGTGCTTTGCATCCATTTAAAGGAGTCTGTCCAGGGTGCCTCACAGATCCTCATACCTAACAGCCTAATGGAGCTGAATTAAAAATAATTGCATGCAATTCAGTAATTTCCAAATTAATATATGTTCCTCCATTTTTCATCCTTCTTTCTGCAATTATTCTTCCCACAGACAAGCATGGGCTTGTGGAGATATTTTTCCCCCACCATGCTGGTGTTTGCCAGGGTGCCTCCTGAAGGCAACAAAGAAAGAGGAAAATCCTGGAGCATTTTCCACTTTATCTGACCCAAGGTCACTTCAGATGCATTTGGCACTTCAGCTGGCAGGAGAAAAGGTGCTTCCCACCGCTGAGTCCCCGCTAGCACTGTCGCTGTTTCTGGGCTGTAACGCACCCTGGGAAGGTGCATTTCTCCGAAGGAGAGCCCCTGGAGATCCAGCTCCATGCTCCTGTATGCTGTGAGCGTTCCATGTGCCCGCAGTGTAGAGAAAACACCTCTCTCACCTGCTTATTGAGAAAGTATATGTGTATCCTCAAGAGAATCGCCCAAAACACTGACTTCCATTCCTCTTAGAAAACACCGCTGTGGAAACTTCCTGTGATCTCCCCTTGGCTGCTGGTTTCCTACTTAGATTTAGTTTGCGATATCTAAAAATGTTCAAGGTATTAAGCCAACAGATAACACTTTGTTTAGTGTTAAAAGTTAATGCAATTTTCATGCCATGTTGCTCTACAGAAGTTAGATTTCACACAGTACTTTCCTCAAATTATCTTCAGATGCTGAAAAAAAAAAAAAAAAAAAGACAGGTAGAGCCTGAGAAGAAGCCACAGAACATGCAGCAGCTCTGCATGGGACTTTTATTATTTGATTGCTGGCACACATCTGCTGGCTGCTTTGGGATGGGGAATGGGGGGAATGGGTTACTGCTTCAAGGATCTCTTTAAAGAGATTAGGGTCTCTTTAAAGAGAGCATGTATCGTTCAGGGCATGTATGTGAGTGCACAGAGAGGCGTTATGAAAATAGAATGAAGAATTCACAGTTTAGTGTGGAGAGGTACAAGCTGCAGGAGAGATGGCTGATTAGGTCCTGGAAGGGTGAGGTATGCACTGCCTTAAGTGTGAGTGGTCCACAAATGGGCTGTGGCTGGTGCTTCCTATGGCTTCCCGGGCTTCCAGCTGCGTTGCCCTGGCTTTAATCACAAATTGGGCCGAGTTTTTTGCTGCTTGGAAAGCCCTGGCATGGCCTTGTGTTAAGTCTTTGCTGTCTTAAAATAGGATTTGATAATGAAAAGGTTGGCACCCCCTTTAATTATAGGGGAGCAAACAAAGCACCGGAGAAATGTCAATGCAGCCTAATATTTACTTCTTCATCTCCTTGTTAAAGAGTCAGCTGACATAATGGCAGACATGGGCAATGCCTGTGTCTTGAGCAGCAAGATCTGAAATCTGGTTTTTGAAACGTTCCTCACTGGCCTCTCTTGTGGGACTTTACACGTGAAGTCTTGCAAAATGAATCAAGAAAAGATTGGGATAAGTGTGAGTGCCGGAAAAAGAAACCAGAAAGAATACATTGAAAGTACCAGACAGGGCACAGCTAAATTGAATTGTGGTTTGTTGGTCTTGTAAGCACTCTCCAGAAAGGAATGTCATGTTAAACAAAAGCTGTCCAACTTCACCTTATTTCCAGCAGGTAAACTTTAAATGAGACAGTTCAGGATTTTGATTTCTGAGGTGTGTTGGATCACATTCACCCACAGGGCATTTAAATATAAAAACCTATTTATATGCAAATTATTTAGTATTTATGTAAAGCGAATTTTTATAAACTGACCCCTCTATTCTAGTTTTCGTGTTGCTAAAACCTCTTCAGCAATGGCAAAATGAAGGAACAAATATAATCAGCACAGTTTGGTTAAGCACATCCTGGACTTTCTTGGGGCATTCTCGTGAGATCGTGAAAGTGGAGCTATGGAGTTAAAAAATTGTCTTTCACAGAAGGACCTAGGAAGAGAAAGTCGTCAAAAAAGGTTCTTTTGATTGCTCTTGCCTTAATTGGAGAGATAACTAATAACAACTTTTTCTGAGAAAGTTCAGAACATGTTACTCAAAAGCCAAAGGAAATGAGAGCATGGTTCTGTTATAGAATGAAATCCCTTAATTTTTTATTTTTTCTTTTTTTTAGAAAACTCAGGGCAGATATCTAAAGTTCAAATTTTACCTTGTCCAGCTTTGCAACACAATATCCTGTAGACATTTGTGGAAAAAATAGCAGTTTCAGTGCAAACGTGTAATTTGGGATGGGGTACATTTCTTTCACTCAGCCCCTGTGAAATGCATTAGAAAACCTAAATATGTATTTGTGCTGTCTCTCAGAGTTTTACTGGCAGAGTTTGAGCACCAGCACAGAATGCCACCATTCACAGTCACTGATGCTCCCAAACACGATGCTCCTCACCTCCAGAAATGAATGCCAGCACCTCAACTCTGCTTGCAGACATCCAGTTTTAAGGATTACTGCACCTAATAGCTGGAATCCACCCCTAACCTTCTCTTTGGATTTAAGAACACACTGATTCACTGAAAGACTGGCTACACCTTTTTGTTTAACATCCCTGGAGTTTTGAAGGCAGCAGAACATATATCCCAGTTCTGCCTGCTGGAGCTCTGCAATAATCTAACTGGCCAAGAA
Organism: Dasyornis broadbenti; assembly: GCA_013397935.1. Taxonomy (NCBI): domain Eukaryota; kingdom Metazoa; phylum Chordata; class Aves; order Passeriformes; family Dasyornithidae; genus Dasyornis; species Dasyornis broadbenti. The sequence goes on along the minus strand of VZRN01004506.1, from coordinate 2,933,669 downwards.
GATGAAACTGGTGTAATAGGATTAGCAAAATGATGCAGAGCAGCTGAGGTGATTGAGAGGGAGAGTTTGATCATCACAGGTCTCACGCTCATCCCTAGAAGGTTACAGACGCGATAGGGGATTGCTTTGAAAATGCTTGGAATATTTGTTTATTTAAACAAGTTACACATAATGGAGCAGTTCCTTCTTTTCCCAGAAACAAGTCTGTGTTTCTTTACATCATTTATCCCTCCAAGGTTGAAATCACCTTTTAGCAATAATGAAGTATTGCAGACTGTGCTGGATTTGGAACAATACACAGAAGTGACCATTTTATACACCATTTATCTTGTACGCACACATTATTACAGAAAATGACATCATTTATCTGAGTATTAGTAGCCTTTCTGGTAATAATACTGCATAGAAAATCAGGTATCAATTCAAGCATATTTGTGACACAAACACTCAATACTTGCTTCTAGATTTACCTAAACCTTTTAGGAGGTTAGAGAGGACTGGTGAATTCACAAGTTTAAGCTCATTGCATGACAGAGACATCGTCAATACCTGTCCTGGAATTCAATCGACCAAATGAATGATAAAACTTGTCTTTGTTAATTCTTAATATTGCGTGATCATGTGACATTTGAATTTACAGTATTTTTAGTATTTAAACTTGGCCATAGTAGGTTCACAAGTGACTGCAACACTCTATGCCCTTGTTGCCTCCAAATCGTTCTTACAGCTCACTTCTCACTTTCATCTTTGAGATTGTTCTCTAATACATTAAAATAAAATAGATTTTTATTTTCAACATGCATGTCCAAGCTGATTGGACTGGCAGAAACTGTGCTATTTACATTTCAGGGAAGACTAATAATCTTTGGTATCTTTGCTCTTTTAGTTGCACATATCAGTATTTACCAAATTCTGCTGCATTATTATAGCTAAGTCAAACAAGGTAATGTGTAGAAACATATTCAATGCAGTTCATTAAAGTTATGAACTCATGTCACTATTTATAATTTCTATATATCTGTATTGTATTCATGAATTCATTCATTTCTTCTAATAATACCCACTCGCTGGAAACAAAGCTGCCAAATCATTGATTCGATGAATGCAATCGTTTGGAATCACAATAATTTGGCATCGTCTAATTTTCTTCAAATGGTACACAACTTTTATGAATTAGTTCACAGTTCACAATCATTTACTACTCAGCATAAAGCCATTTCATCCTATGATTTTCTCCTCGTCTTTTCAGTTATTTTTCTACAATCCTAATTCATTTGATCACTAAAGCAGCAGGGCGCTTTGCCCCGTGATAAGCTAACATTTATAGCTCTTGGTAAAAATGCATATTCTAATATGAACAGCGTTACTGATTTTAGTTTTAACCCAGCAGTTCCTTCTAGCACTCCAGGGAAAAGGAAGATGCCACTTTAACAGACAAAATGCAGCCCTAATCAATTCTAACCTTATGATGTAACTTTACCTTCAAATATTAAAATCAATAAGCCGTAGAGGAAGGGCTGTGGCTGAATTGAAACTCAAGATAATTTTTATGATATCTCTCCAACAGACAGAAGATCTGTTAAAATTCTTAAATGATCTGCTCACCATTTTCATGAGAAGTTCAATCAAATTTCACTCAGTTTCCAATTTAAATTTATGTTCTTTTCTCTACAAGAGTAGTCATTTTGCTATATACAAAAAACAAGCTTGTAAATAGCTTGTCATGTAAAACAGCAGAATTTCAAAATTTAAATAAAGTCACTGTATTTTCCCTAATTCCCTGTTCCATCAGACAATATCTATTAAAATCATCATGGAAATGGAATTGGGGAAAAAAGGAATCACTTTTCCAATGTGTGGAATGGGAACACACTTTGAAATCAGAAAGCTTTTCAAAGGTTTGCTATACCAGAAATAGAAAAAAAAACCAAAAACCTTTACCCTCAAAGTCAAAATCAGAACATAGACAAGCTCTTAAACATCTATCATTTCCTACTAAAGAGTATTCCAATTGCATAAAAACAGAAAAAGCACACAAAGATCCAGTACCATCACCCACGTTTTAAAATTCCTTCTTTCTCGTCACTAACTAAAGACGGTTTTCATTTGGAATTAGTTTCACAAGGCGTACTGCGACATGACCCATCATTTACAGATTTAGAAACATTTCTATCTTATTTCCGAGCTTTCCACTTTAGATTAATTTTTTAAAATCTTTTTTCTTAATGCCTAATAAAGAAGACTCTGATGTCAGCTATACCTATTTGTCTCTAGAGTGATTTATGGAAGAAAACCTTTCTGGAAGCATCTGGAGTTGAAGGTATCCAAATCTTCACTTTCAGTAGACACTTAGATTTCGGAATTATCATTAGTGAATTATCCATATGCATCCTTTTAATAATCAGCCTTAATAAGGATAAAAGCTTATCTCCTATCCTCAGATGTAATTACAACATACCACTGATCTTTACTAAGTCTACAAACAGAATACTTTTTAATACTTGACCCTTGGGATCAAAACCAAGTCAGAGATTAAATGAAGTCAAAAGTTTCTCATCAGCTCACTATAATACAAAATAAAATACAGGGAGCATCCGCAATGATTTTGTATTCAGACTTTGCTTTGTATTGTGTTCAAACACTAATCCTTCCATACACTATAAAAGATTAATGCAAAAAAAGGGTAACTAATTGTAAAAAGGTGAAATAAGGTTCAGGTTAATGCCCTTGTATTAGACAAAAATAATATGTTTGAGATGGAGAAATTAAATTTTCTGAAAGAGGTCAGCACAGGAATCAAATAAATCCTTCTGATTCATGCAGAGTCATGCATTAACCACTTGAGACTTGGATAGAAAAGACTTAAACCTTTTTTTCTTCCTGTACAGATAATTTCCTTTAATAACTGAGACACTATTTTGTCTTCAGAATATCAACTTTACAGATTAGTTGAGTTTTGAAGGTCCTCCAGAGCACAACATCTATGATTAAACACTTTCTAAAGTTCATTGTACTAGCAAATGTGGAAATTCCATTATTTTAGCAAGAGCAGGCATATCAAATTTATCAAGGCATGATTGGACTGAGGAAGTAATAGAGGTAAGGGATCTAAGTTTATAACATATTCATAGGGTGCAGAAGTTATAAACCTCATTAATGTGTGGAACAGCAATCGAAGGAAAAGTACAGCTATTGTGACTCTTGTTAAGTCTAAATTAAGCAATTACCTTCAAAAGTTTTAAAAGATAGCAATATGGAGGCAGCAAAATTATACAAGCATGATTCCTTTGGCTTGATCTACTCACGAGAAAAGCCTCTGATTATAATTTACCCTCCTAAGGAGCTCCAGGTATGTGGGAATATATAAAAGCCGTGTGCAGTGTTACAGCCTCTCCACCAACGTTGAAACCTCTGGGGTTCCTCCACCCAAATACTTATTCTAGAGAAACCTGGGAAGAAGCACGTGCAGGAGCATAACAGAGACAACCAGTATGTCTGCTTGAGCCAGGAGATAATGCCACCGAGAGAATCACCTACTTTTTAAACAAATCTTTCACCGTGCCAAACCATATCCCCAGAGGTTAACAAAAAGTTTAATGCCTGGCTGTTCAAGGAGCTGAGTGGCTGTTGGTAATTTGCTCACTTTTGCCACCACCATTTTTCCAGCTGTACTGATGGCATAGCTTAGGGTTTTAAAAGCAGGTTACCAGTCTGCCTCTACACCGGGGCATTCTTGCTCCCCTTGGCTGTGGCAGGCGTGTAGAAAATTACCCAGTGTGCTGGAAACTGGTACCTGCCACCGAGGCACGGAGCTGGTTGCTGCAGAGAAACGGAACTGATGCACATGGGAAATCAAGACGGAGCTCCGAGCAGGACCTTCTCATCAGGGTCAGTCTAAGCTTCTGAACAAACTTGTAGGAGCAGAGGGTTATGGCAGGCAAAGATTGCCATAAAACATTAACTAAGCAGATAAAACTTCTTGGTGAGATCTGGCACAACATTTTCCAAGACTGTACTAATTGTACTGGGTTGCAAGATGTCTGCTTTAGTATGGAAGAGCACAACATGTACAGTTTTATCAAATTATACATCATTCTTAAGCTTTGCTTCCTCAAGCAATTAAAAACAAATGTTACTCTTGTATTTTTAAACGGATATTTTTGTTCTTCAAAAAGTTCCTAAAAATAGAGATCCAGCGCTTTGATCAGCTATAAAGGACAAACGAGGCCAAGGTGAGGCTATAAAAATAGAATAAAATAATTCTACATTTTCAAAGCGTTTGAATTGCCCAAGTGCCTCATAATTTTGGGCTCAATTAAATTCACTAATAGGAAAGCAGTTGAATACCATAATGTTTCGGATTACTAGTAGGATAACATTGTCATTCTCACACTGATACATGGTGACAGCTCCTGCCTAGAATATATTACTTAAGATCGGAACGTTTCGATCATAAAAACGTCTTTTCCAGGGCTTCCAAACAAATAAAATAATAACACAGCAAGAGAATGAGTAAAGGTCCAAACGCTAATACTGCAGAAGAAGCGAAAATATTTCTCGGTTAATTTAAACATTTGTGTCTTTGTATCTTTGACATTTGGAGCCAGAGGAAGGGGTGTTAAGAAATAATTGCATTCACTGCCTCCCAGATATCTTTTATTTGCTCTCAAGTGGATCTGAACTCAAGAAATGGCTCTGTATGTTTGTGTGAACGGGAAAAATATTTCATTTGACATTTTGTTCTCTGGTAGCATTTTTATGCTTTTGCACGTACAAATAAAGTCTTTGAAATACAAACTCTTTCAGTACACATATTAATGAAAAGAGGGCAACAATGCAGCACTTCTAATTTTCTGTTTATAACACAAAACATGCCAGCTAAGGATCTTTGACATATTTGACCTTTTTGAAAGATGCCTTTCTTTTAACCAATGAAAATTTTGTACTTGGATCATTGCTGTGAAAAATTAAGCTCGTCTCAAAAATCACTAAATAAAGCACAAGTAGTGTGAGACACACTGCAGCACGCATTACGATATACGGGGAAGCTAGATTCCCTAGGACAAGATAAAGAAGGACTGGGTGATTCTCCTCTCACTTCACAGCTATTTGCAGTAGTTCCACAGATGTCAACATAATTTGTGTACCCTTCATAGACAGGATTAACTCTGGAAAAGATGTTATTTTGTCTTCTTCAACAATTAAATCTATATATGAGTGCAATTACTCTGTAAGATTTTGCATCTTAGTTTAATGTACACTAAACACGGTATCTCAAGAAATCCCTTTAAAATTATCCAAGTGACAAAGCTGGCACAAGCTCCCATGTGAGCATGGCTGTTACGGGACAGCAGAAATCAAAAAGTGCCACTTTCTCATTAAAAAATCGTACAAGAGCTGTAATGACCAAAATGGGGGTGGGAACCACACGACTGCACCCTGAGTGGTCATGTGTTGGGTGCTGCAGTGCACAGTCTAAAAGGCTGTGGGATTATGTAAATGCTCTCTCTTTCTTTGTAGAACTACTGCAAATAAATTGCTTTTTAATTGATACTTTACAGAGTGAGTGCCTCTCTTACTGGGACTGTAATGGACCAGCACATGCTGCTGCAAACCTGATCTGACCTAAACGTATTGTCATTGCATTAACTGAAGTAGGTTCTTCTCTCTGCTAAACAATTACAACAGTTTTCAACTTATTTTTCATTTTACAAAATTGATTAGAAAAGTAATTTCTAAATTTCTCAGATATCAAAAACTACAAATGCTCTTAGGTATATCCCCTGTGATTTTTGTTGATTTTTATGTACCAAAGTACCTATTCAAACCTGTAATAGAAATCTCCAATTTATCTGTAAACAAACTCAAAATACATTACAGAAAATGAAAATACAGAGTGAAAATTAATTAATAGTTTCAGTTTCAAAAGAAGAAGTAGTCAAACAAGTATGAAGATAGCAACAGGAAGAGATTACTGAGTCTAATAATGAGTAATTTAATTCAGTTAAGAGAAATATCTCATAAGTGAAATAAATGTGACCAATATCCCAACATCTTTTGTTAAAAATTTTTTGCTTATACTGTATTTAGTACTCTAGATAAAAATTATTCCCTCCTTTAAGTCTCCCTCAGCTTGACTGACCTATAGAGCATTAACTTGGTTTGGGATCTGACCAGTTTGCTGTTTGGGGCAGCAGGAGGGTGGCTGCTCTTTCTGCAGATGGTGGCCAAGAGCCCTGACCTCTCCAAGCACCCAGTCTGGAGCCATTCGATGTCTCCAGTCCTCCCCCTCACTGGGCACTGCTGACCCTCACTCTGCCTTATGGGCACAGCTCCAAGCTCTCCTGACATCAAATAAAATACGATGCGACAGCAGTAAAAAAAAAAAAAATATATATATCCAAAACTATTAAACAGAAAGTTGTCATGGATATTCTTGAGGCAGAGGTCAGTGAAGGATGAGAAGAGAACACTTGTCTTCTGTCCATGTTCTGGATTAGAGGGAGCCAACATTGCTGTTTGTGTGTGTCCAACCACATCCTGGACTGGGTTCCTGAACTGCATTCCCTGTTTGGAAGCGTGGGACAGCAAAACGCCCAAGTTCTGCCAAGTACAGTGGCAGACATTCAAAACCAAATGTCAGCAATAAAGCAACACAGGAGGGATGGGTTCATGCTGAGCCTTTGTTGGGTCAGACAGGAGACGAGCCAAACCCCGTCCCAACCTGCACGACTGGTGTTGTCATCAACACTTTGCCATAAAAAGCATTGATGACTTCAAACTTGTACCCACGGGGTTGAGGGTAGGTGCCACAATCCATACAGCAACTTGCAGAGTTATTCTAGTCATGATTTAAAAAATTCAGTTGGCCGCCTTCCATTCTAGTGCAAACACATAACACCCAGCATTTCGTGTCTGAGTATTGTTATATTATCCTGTAAAACAGCAGATGGGAAAGGAACACCATGGCACCTTCTCCACTGAAGCCAGTTTCATTATGTTTGCAAAAGGCAAATACAGATACATCAGTGTACTTTATTATAATGTCATATTCCTGACATTCTAGTTAGTAAAAGTAGATTTGGTGTTTCCATTAGAAATCTCATTTTCAGAGGCTTATGACTCATCCATCTAAGTTTTTTTCAGGATGAAAAGTCTACTTATAATTCCTCCTCTAAAAATTGGTCAGTACTGGTTATCTACACGTTTGAAAATCCAAGAGCACAAAATAATTGTTTTCTTCATGCTATTTCCTTTTTTTTTGTTTTACATTCTTAAGTATTTGTGTCCTTCTTTAAGAATTATAAAGCAATTTAATACATATTTAAAAATTAAGCTAAAATGTCCTTCCTTCCACATGTATCGCATCCTTCTGTGTGTTTTTTCTGTGTTTTAGTCAGAAAGTTGAGAACCCACTTGAGAAGAACAGTGAAAATTCTTTAAGAATAAAATAGGTGCCTAAAAAAGATTTAGCAGGGATTTCCAAAGCACTAACTCAAAAAAAAATCTCTGTTTAGTATATAAATATATTGAACATATCTCTAATGTTTAATAAGTGCCATCATATTTCATTCTTTACTCCATTTTGGGGTGGCTGTCATGCTATTGTCATTCAGCCGTTCTCTTTTGCATTGTCAAGAGGTTCTCACCCTTTACGCTGCCTCACGCTTCACAACTCTGAAGTGTTAAATAAATTTTAGCAATTCTTAAGCCTATCAGTGTATTTTCTTGTATTGACTATAAAACATCATTTATCTAAGTCTTGGGTTGTGTTTTCCAAGTTATGTTTTTAAGCCCAAAGTTTAACAAATTCTTGAGCTAATAGTTTCATAGGCTTGTCATAAAGAAACCTCGAACTAATTATTCTCTTTTAAATGCCTTCGGGTTTTTATCTGAGCTATACAGAAAGACTGTTAGGAAAGTTAAAAAAAAAAAAAAACTGAAAACATTTCAGCTATTAAATATATTAAGGATATGTTTGTTTCCAGCATCTGACTTAGACATAAAACACTGGGTCTTGCAACATATAGATTTCAAGCATCCAGTACCCAGAGTGAAAAACAGAATCCCAGACACAGGACATACCTGAATCACAACCTTTCAGGCAAACAGACAGGCACCTGCATAAAGTGTGAATGCTCAGTAAGGAAAATTTGAAAAGCAAACAGTAGGGGAACTTTGAGAACTTAAATTCCAACTTTTTAAAAAAACTTAAAAAGCTACTGGAAATACCTGCCCTTGCTATTCAAGAGGTTATACACTTAACAGGGGAAGGCCCCTCTAAATATTATCATTCACTGCACTTAGCAGCCATCAGAATAAAGATAGTAACGGTTAATTTTTCATCTTCTGTAGGAGTGTTATAACAGTCTATACTACTAGAGAAGGGAAAGAGTTGAAGCTTTTCCAATTTTCTAGAAGTTACTTAATAATTCATCATTTTACTTGTCTGTGAGATTTTAACACTGAGAATTGAAGTGTTTTACCACGATTCTGTCCTTGAGCTTTGGTACCACCATCACTACTCTGGAGAAAATCAATCATGGTGAAATGATGAAGTCTGCGGATGAGGGGATGGCAGTACCTCTATTTCATCAAAGGTTTCAAGAAAATATCCCCTCTTTGCAGAGACTCTGTGGTATAGGTGGACAACGAAACAGTAAAAATATATTTATTGTGACAGAGGGTAGTAGGAGATAAAGGTTTTCTATAGCCATCATCTCCAACTGCATCAAAATGAGTCTTTTTGACTCCACCTGGCCGTGGAGTACTGAAAAGATCAATAATGCATGTTCGTTTTTAGCCTCCACCACGAAGGCATAATCCATACTTGTTCCCAGGGTGTATGATCCATTTTAACTGCATAGAATGGGCTGTAGGAGGGAAGAAACAATCGTGAAAATAGCATCCTGCCAATATTTTATCTGCTTTCTATGCAGCTGGAAAACAAGCTGTTGTGTGTAACATAACATAACAAATATAACATAACATAACACACATAACACAAAATACATCTCTTCAGACAACAAGGTGTTTAAGCATGCTCCCCATGCCTTCCTATCACAAGAGCATTAGCAGTTTCACTTACTTGATTCAATATCAGACAGCAGGTAAATGAGGTAAAATAAAATTAGAAAGATTGTACCATAGTCCAATAGTGAAAGTTTTGACATCTTTGACTTGTTAACATGAAATATAAACAACACAATGCAGAGTCATTCACTCTCTCGATAAGCTGTTGCAGGTAGGAAGCCACCTAGCAATTAATTAGAAAATGCTTGAAGTACAAAGGAAGTAACAAACAAGAAATCACAGCTTCAAGAAGAGTGTCTGATTCAAGTCAGCAATACCAACAACATGCCTTAAAGAATGGCGAGGAAGTTGTTTTTTATCTTGCCATATCCGTCTGTCCTGTGCTAACAGATTGTCTCTCTGGTGCTAACAGAAATGTACTGAGATATCACACCCCTCAATGGCTGCTCCCATTGCCCCAGTTCCCCAGTTTTTCTGCTGTATAGGATCTGCTATAGATGGAGGGACATCAAGCTGAGGTTCTGCAAGCACCCATCTAGCTCCAGTACTCAGGCTGTTTATAAAAGTGTCAGTCAAGGAAATGAAAAGGAAATTATAAAGCTGGTTTCCAAATCACTTTTTAGTATGTAATTTCTTTTCAGACGGTGCAATTGACCACAGTAGCAAAATCACATCTCAGAGAGTGCAATGGAAGTTTTTATATTCTTTCCTTCACTTATTAATCTCGGGCATTTATCAAAGGCTTAAAAACCTTCACCTAGAAAAATCGCAGGGAAGTAGTGGCTTGAGCTTTTCCTACTCAGAGATGAATGGCACTCTGCATTTGGACTTCTTAATTCTGTTCTTTCTTGAGAAACTGACAAAACCTTAGCCTTACTGGTTAGCAACACACTAAATAAAGCCCCCAAATTAATTGTGATCCTACCTATCCTCAACATTAGAAAATAAAAATAGGCAAGTTATTCACCAGTACAAGGCTGTGCTAAAACTAATTCTAAAATCTCAGATATGGAATTAGAAACAAATGTTTCTTATTGTTATGAAGCTATTTTTACTGACCACAGGATCATGTCTTAATAATTTAGGTATTCTTAAACATAAATTAGGAATTTATTTCTCAAGAGAGAAACCATGGCAGAGATGGTTTTCTTATCAAAGCGCAGTCTTGACAAATGTTTTTGATCCCTTTGTATTTGAAATGGAAATAGTATAGAGTTACAAAGTGACATTTAACTCAGCAATTTTACTTATTTATGTATTTGGTTGTAAAACAATTCAGATTTATTGTTTTGCTCCTTCGTATTTTCCACATGTGAAAAATAAACAGATTTATACATCCTCCAGCATGCAAAGACAAACATTTCAGTGAGTTTGATGTCTTCATAAATGTGGAATTTTCTTGTCTCTTCCACTGTTATGTATTTTTCTGAAGGAAAAATAGCTCTGTTTATTTAACAAGGTAGGAGAATACAACTTTGCTATCACGCTTAACATGTTAGCACTTGACAGTGAAATGCTAGCTACTGAAGTAAGAATGGGAAAATTCACGTTTGATGAGGACTCTGTGGTTGTTTTAGTCCTGTGTGCTTAAACAGAGTCTCATTGGGAGCACGTGTTGCAAGTTACAGCCCTTACTTCCCATGCAATGAATTCAGCAGAGGGACATTATGCACCTTATGACTTTTGGAAAATAAAGACAGGCAGAAAAAAAAACATGTTTTTTCTCCAGCTGTAGCAGAGAACCGACCGTTTCATTCTTCTCAAAAATATGGATGCGCTGCAGTGGCGTCAAACAAAGCACAAAAATTCCAGTTATTACCTTGTCACCTGACATCTCTCTCTTTTGTCAACAGATGATGAGTAGTTTAGGATATTTTTATTATATTTCATTACAAAGCAATTATTCTTTAAATTGGAATCACTGTTTTATCATTATGTTAAAATGAGGTTTCAAAAAAAAAAAAAAAAGCAAAATACATAATGAAATGCATAACAAAACTCAAGGCTTTTGTCTACACCTGTAAAATATGCTTAGAAACCTGAATGCCACTTCATATAGTGGAATCTAAGAAAAGAGAGGATTCAGATAGATCTTTCCACAGACTCCTGAGCTGTAATTTTTAACTTCAGATACTCAAGAGCATTCCACCTGAAACAACTTAGTCAGGTCAAAAGCATAGGCATAAAAATCCACTGCTCGTCATTCATTAATTATTATAAAATTATTTGTCAAGAACAGAGTAACAACGAGCTTTCAAAAGGAAGAACTTTCTCAGGTTCAGATTTATGATCTTCCAGTATGAACACGTTCTTACTTGGAAAAAACCCAAACTGTTCGGAAAACGGCTACAAAAATGAAAAACAGAGAAATTACTTTGTTATTCTGAATTTCCATTTAAATGTCAAAATGAGGCTGCCAATGGATCGCAAAAATAATAAAAACCTCACATAATATGCTAGAATAACAAAAAAAATTCACAAAAGAAAGAGAGAAAACATTCAATGTAAAGGACTAAACAACTCTTTTAAGCCCACACTTACAAGAGTGTATCTAAAATCTCATTACATCTCTCAGCTTAGAAGCCAAAACCACCTGTGCAAAGTACGAGCATGCATAGATCTAATGAGGGGCAAACAATCAAGTTTCACTTTTCAGTAACGAATACATGAAATGCATCCACAGAGCTTAAACTGATCAGAGCTTAAACTGACTTCATCAGCTTCCTCCTTGTGGAGAATCACCATCATGCACTGCTGGCTCTGATTTTCTTTTCTTAGATTACATTGAGCTGTAAAACTCCTACTCCCTACAGAAAAAAGTGGTCACAACCAGAAATCCCACTTCCAAAAGTCATTCTGCTGTAGCAGAACTCAGAAATGCAAGGAATGCGAAATTGTCTTGAGACCAACCCTTCTTATATCTCTTCACTCCACCTGCTGCCGTTCCATTTTGGCTTTGTGCAGTATTACACTGCTATTACATGATTAGCTCACTTCAACCTCAACTGCCCCAGGCAGTAGAGGAATTTTTTTTCCTGAGTTCGCCATATTGAGAAACCTAATTGTTCTTCAAGATTTTTTCCAAGTCTGTGCTCCTTCACCTCTCATGTCCATTCACATTTTAAGTCAATTAAAGGACTATTCCAATCCTCTCAGATCCTTGCTTTGAGACCGCACTAAATCTTACATTTTCTGAGCCCTAGACAAATTGTCTTGCCCTTAATGCCAGAGATTTTTTAATTGAAATAGCAATTAATTAGCAAATGTCATATAGCAATCCATCAATTTGTGATAGGGATTATTACATTCAACCTCAAAGCCTTTCCAGCACCTTAGTATTTCTTGGGTGTCACAGAGTATTCCGGTGTACGATGTTGTACTAATGACACCGGGTTCCCTCCAGATAAACATCTAGGAGTTATTTGACATCTGGATTACTTCATTTTACAACCACAAGGACGGAAAAGACCATAAGTAGATTTTTTTTCTGATACTGAAGGAATCTTCAGTCATGTCTCAGTGCTACCATTTACATTTATGCTGTGAGCCATTTTTTTTCCCAGCATTGATCTGCACCGATTATCTCTTGTGAGTTACTTCAGTATTGCAGGCTCCCATTGCTAAATTAAAATCTTGCTAAGATGCCTCCTTACACTTTACATCCCATCTCTCAGATGCCAAACCATGTTAGGCAGCCCCTGATAAATTTGTCTCAAAAAGATTTTCTTTTTCTGAAAATAGGTAACACATTCGAACACCAGACATCAAATATTTTCTGAAGTTCAGGGCAGAAATGAACTTGAAAAAGTGAGAGGGTTCCCAGTGAGGGATTGTTGTGAATGAACAAGGAAGATCAGAACAACTGAGTCATCTCTCTTAACCACATGCTTCTACACTGTGCATTCCTGTCTTATTTTATCTGGATATTATGTCCCAACATCTCCTTTCAACCTGATAAAACACCACAGTTTTTGAGAAGGGAAACTGCACCGCAGAAGTGAATCAACTAAGATCTTCCTTTAAAATATATCAAAATATATGAAGGCATATCAACAGCATTGCTTTTACTGAGCTGCTTATAGGCATTCAGAAGGCTGTCCCAACAGTGCACAATCCCATTAATGTTAAGTTTTCCACATGAGGTACCTTCTAAACTTATTCTGGCTTAGGAGATCTATTAAGATTGTAGCCTACAGCTTCAGATTTGCGCACTCCCTGGAGCTACATAAACCAAACAATATTAAAGGGAATCCAATTTCCGTCTAAGAAGGCCATGTGCAGCCATTGCTAAATACTGATATTTTTGGTCATTCACACACGGACTGTATTAACCAGATAATGTCACCACTTTGACAATAAAATTTATGTTTTAGAAATACGTGTTTGTGCTTATTGTGTACTCACAGTTCTTCTGAAACCAGCTTCTGTGCTGTATGATATTAAGGAACATTGATATAAATTATTCTATTTTAGCTCTTTTAACATTCAAGACCCTCTCCACAGCAGTTAAAGATTATACAGAAATATAAATAATGTACAGCCACTCATTCTAGAAAAAAGAAATGTTTCTCAGGAACTCTAAGCTTTAGCTAGGTTTCACTGCTGGTTAAAATCACAAAGGCTTTGCATTTAGCATTTGTGAAATGAGCATACAGCTGAAGGAAAGGCTGATTTTTTCCACTTTTTGTACTTTCATGAGAAATCTCCTTTGCTTAAAGGCTGAAAATAAATAATTTCAGGTCTTTAGTAATGATTAATATATTATAGTAAGTGATAATGAGATGAAGCCCACTTATGCAAGAATATATTACACATTAATGGATCTGCTATCCTCCTTCCTCTAACTGAGGACTGTATTCTTGAGAGTTACCAACTCAAGATGATTCAGAAAAGACACATCAAACTTCTCCGTAAGGAAATAGTTAATAATTTGCCCTTCCTCCTGTCTCTCCAAACTTATGTTTTAAGATATATGTATAAGTGACAATAACTACTAATTCTTCTCGTTTGTGGACCAAGGTATTCAGACACAGGGTAGTCTGGACTGACAGTTGTACTTTTCTTGTTGGCCTGAGTCTGTTTCTGGGCTATTTCAGATCATCTCCCCAGCTCTTCTGACAGCATTAACAGTTCATCCACATGAAGTATTTTCCTTTAAAACCCAGCTTTTTTTTTTTCTCCCAATTTTACATAGAAACCAAATAATGCATTAAATGAGAGACTTAGGGTCTACTCTTCCTCTCTCTTATGCCTCAGAAAGATCATTACCAATTTCATTCCTGTGATGTAGTCAAGCTAACAAAAAAAAAAGATTTTAACAAGGGTATATTAGTTATCAGTACAGCTTTCTTTAGGGGATCTGCACCTTAACTTTTTCAAAGCAGAACAACTAAAAGTTCTCTCCACTACTTTGAACTGCCTGTAAAATTTAGAAGGAAAGAGCACTGAAACAGACCACACACCAGAACTGAGGCTGTGCCTTATTGAAGTTTTCAATGACAGTGTAAGGTTACTGTAAACAAAAAACAATACAGAAATTCAATGAGACAATAAAGCTGAAACTAGGATTACTCGGTGACTAAAAGGTACTTAACTGTGAGTTCTTAATTTCAAGGCCAGCCTAGGAAAACAGTAAGAAAAAGCAAACTTTACTAATTTTCCTTTAATACACTGAGACAGAACCTCTGCCATTCTGCTCCTCAGGAACATCCTCATTTTGTTGGTCCAGAGAGAAAGGTTACCCCATTCCCACAATATTTGTGGGCCTACATTGTCAGAACTGAATTTCTGATGTTTTCTATTACCCAAGCTCACTTTGTTTTGCATCTGTCTGACTTTGCATCTGTTGACTAAATATCCAGCATCAGTGTTTACATCTATTATTCCTGATGCTGTTCCTGGGGAGCACGTTTTGCCTGTATCCCATAGACTATTGCCTTTGGAACACGACAAACACCTAAGAGTAAGACCTTCAGTGGGGCTACCAAGTCCTTTTGGTGTCTCAAATTAGATGCATTTTGGAGAGATGTGCAAAGCCAAGGAAAGCAGCTTTTCTTCCATCATTCTGCTCCTGGCAGTCTCGGTCCTCAGCCATCTCTCTGTCAGCCTCCTGCTTTATGCTTACCCTCAGAGCACTTCTTAGTTTCCCTGGCAGCTGTGTTTTTCTGCCATGAGTGAAACCCCATATCCCAAATGCTGATGGTCAATCACACAGCCACAGCTGGGCGCTGGCTCTTGGGCCCCCCACTTTCTGCCATGGAGTGAAGCACACTGCACGATGTACACGCTGCATGGACATTGAAGGCACACAAATCCGCAACTTCCCAGCAAATTTCTGCAGGACTAACTAAAAGCTGATAGAGTGTTACATTCATTAACAAAAGTTACATTTTTTTGGTGTGAATTGATTCATGCAGTTCACCAGGGTGACCACCAAAGGCCTGCTGAAATGCAAAGAGTTGATTTATTTCATTAACTCACTAACAACCCCAGGTGGCTGAGACACACGGGGACACAGGGTCCATCAGGCTCAGGTCATCCCAGCAGGCACAGAAACTTGGGGACACGAGCTCCATCAGGCTCAGGTCATCCCAGCAGGCACAGAAACTTGGGGACACGAGCTCCATCAGGCTCAGGTCATCCCAGCAGGCACAGAAACTTGGGGACACGAGCTCCATCAGGCTCAGGTCATCCCAGCAGGCACAGAAACTTGGGGACACGAGCTCCATCAGGCTCAGGTCATCCCAGCAGGCACAGACACACAGGGACTCAGACTCCATCAGGCTTCGTACACACGCAGTTTTCAACAAGGTTCTGCTTTTATGATTTCTCTCTCTCCCAGGAGGAAGTTCAACCATGTCACACAAAGGATTCCTAATTCTCGAAAGAGACAGAGGATGAGCAGCACCAGGCATAATAAATGGAGTTTTCCCACACCTACATTCTTAGCATTCTGTGCTGCAAGGTCACTTTGAGCAAGAACTGTTCCTTCCTTGCTACAGCTTCTGGTTTTAATCCTTTCCTCCCAACATTTTTATCAGATGACATTTTATTTGAAGGATAAAATAATCCTTAGATATTTTCAATTTGCATTACTTAATTGATAAATGATGATGAAGCATTGTAACATTTTTCTCTGATATTTCAATCTCTAACAGTACTAGATTTTTATTATCTTAAAACTTCCTCTCTGAGACCTGTATCTGCTAACCTGCTGAGTGAAGATTCATCATTTGCAGTCTTGGTAGTATATTTATCTTCCTTTCTTCCTGCCTTCATTTACACTTATGCCAAGATAGTTGTAAATGTTTTCTCCTACCATAAAGACTAGGAAAAAAACTCAAGTCATGTTAAACATCTGACCTTTAAAGCTGAGACAATAAGAACGTGTGACAGTATATTATGGAAATATTGTTGTTATAAAGTATTCAGTAAACTGGAAACGTCAGAGTAAGGAAGCAATTTCTTTTATTTGAAATGTCACTTAGATTTCTTTACGCGGTTTTTCTTACTTAAAACCAGATTTTTTCCAATTGATTCTGTGAATAAATGTTGTTAGCCATAAATACTTTTAGTTACAGCAGTTTCATTCAGAACACCAGGTCATATAGTGTCAAGATACGCTGGAATAATGTTAGGATCCCACTTCTGAAATAATATTAGGGTCTAATTCTTATAGGATGCCTCTGCCTGAATTAAGTGCAAACTAGACCATATGCCGAAGTCAATAGTACAGATTTCATTTGACAGTAAATGTGAGGTACAGACACATAGGAGCAGGGAGAGACAGAAAGACAGACAGATTAAGTAGAAAGAGAGTCACCAACGCGTGTTCCTGCAGCATCCCACCGGCCCTTTTGGAGGTACCACTTTTTTACAATCCAAGTCCCTGATATCCACGAGGCGTACGTGCTGTTCCCACAACTTGGGATGGCATGTGTGTGAGCAGCTGCTTCCTTTATCACAGTTTGCCATTATGGGAATTTTTGTCTGGATGTTACCCAGATTTGCCTCACCAGGCCTGGCATCTTCCTGGTGTTGCTGTCTGTGCTTTTCCAACAGTCTGCACAGTGGAATCTTGTCCAGTGTGCTAATTCCAAACCTTTCCACCTCCATGTAGGCCTGAAATTGCCTTCCTGTTTGCCGCCTCTGCCCATTGTGGTAGCTTATCTTGTGGGAACTTCCTTCCTTGTCAGAGCTGGAGACAATTTATTGTGCTTTTCTAAGTCCTGACACACAGTTTTAGTAAATGGGCCCGTACATCCCCACTTATCTCTACATGAAATTCCCTTCCTCTTTAGCAATCCCCTGCATTTCAGCCCTGCTCCTCTCTAAGCGCTCTCCTGATAAGTCACTGCCACATTTCATTAGATTGTGTATTGGTGTGAGTTCATATTTTGGCTTGCAAGTGAATAACGGGGAGTAAATACTCCAAGTTTGCCAGCCTGAACAATGAGAAGATTTTAGTGTAAAAGCTGCTCAAACAGAACAAAAAAAATTACTTATTGTAATCAAGAATCTATATTGTTTTCTAGTCTCCTCTTGCGACTTCTTACCTTAGATTTCACAGAAGGATTACAGTCTAGACTAATATTAGACAGAATATGATTATTTCCATATTGCCCACAATGATATTTGATAAGTGATCTCTCCTGGTTCTTATCTCAACCCCCATGGACCCTTTGATAAATTTTCTCTCTCTTGTCTGGCTGTGGAGGGGAGTGAGTGAGGGGCTTTGGTGGGTGCCAAAATCTGGTCAGAGCCAACCCACTACAGTGGTTGTTAGAGAAACTTGGGACACCTTAGCCATCCCTAATCAAAGCCATTTCCCAGGACAGCACAGCAAAATGACCAGCATCACTAGTATGAATTAAAGATTAGCATGACAGGATTTCTAAGATATCACTCTTATGGTATCATGGTGTGCATGAAGGGATTAAGACTTATAGCAACATTCCAAGCAATAAACTATTAAATCATGCAATAAAGAGGTCTAGATAACTTGGAACTTTAGAGTATTTTAAAACATTTCAGTGCTAGAATTTGCAGTGTCAATCAGGTGGGATAGCTGTCGTTTTTACTACTTCTATATTTTTGGGTTTGATACACTCTGAATTGTCAGATAACTGTTTAAAAAGTCTTTTAGACAAAAAGACTTTGGTGGAAAAAGACTTGGATATCCATTCATCTGAGCATAAACTTCTTGGGGGAAAAACCAACCTGACTTTCACGGCTACTTGAGTTAGATAAGTATTCACATGCCTCTGCTGCCATATATAAATTCTAAATGGAAATTAAAGTCTCAAGAGGGAGAGAGATATTGAATTCTCTTTGCTAGAAAAAAAAAGAGTTCTCATATTCTCCAACAGAAGAGAGAGAGTGCAAGCTTTTTCCCACAGCCCATAACTTCCTTTCAAGAAAGCTGTAAGGATTTAAAGGGTGCCATGTGTCAGCTAACCAATCTTATATATTTTCTCCTGCAGGTGAAAAAAAAAAAAAAACAAACCAAAGAAACCAGGAAGAAAAATCTCATAGGATAAGTACAGGCAGGTAGTTTACCATTAGGATCTCGAGAAAAACAGCCACAGGATTCAAGAACTAAATAACTAAACCCATAAAACAAACAAAAATTGAAGCCCAAATTGACGGAAAACTTGAAAATCGCAACAATCTCCTAAATCTCATCATCAGTCCACTGTTTATTTGATCTTAAATAATTTCTTTTCCCCCAAAACCCAGAAACACTCTGAACCATTTTTTTTTGGAGGGCTGCAAAGTTTGACTGGTATAAAAAGCTTTAGGATAGGTGTTATTAGGCTTGTTTGTACCTTGAGTAAGTTTCCCAAATATAACAACAGAAACTCATTTGATATTAATCCTTGCAAACAAGCATCACAAAGAAGACACTCTTTATTTTGACCGAAACAATATTGGTAGTGGCTTACCTAAACTTGTTTTAACTTCTTTGATGTTAAAAGATTCCAGACGCACACAAACATAATCGATGCATAAATTTAATCCTATAAAGCAAACCATTATCTGAGCTGTTTCATATAACTCGTGACACACTTCAATTGTCACGTATGCTAAAATTGATTGAAATCCTGACTGTACTTGCCTTCAGAGAGACAGAGAAATCCTAACTCTGTCAATGCAGAAAAACAAATGCTGGGTGCTTTTTTCCAAGCCCAAGTTTCATTTTAACAGTGAATTTCTAATGAATGTAATATGATATAATCTCATTCCTTACTCTGAAACAGAAAAACATGCAATATCTAGCAACCTCTTTTAAGGGCAAGTACAATTCATAATGAAAATTAATTTCATATTTCTATTTCCTGTCTCCTACAAATAACAAATACTTGTAACACAAGGACAGATGTTTTAATATACTCTCTTATCAGATTGGAAAGATGAGCGCAATGCATGGAACAAAACAGACCAGGACAAAGGACAGGATGCATAATGCTACATTCCTCTTAGCATAACAAAAATGTGTAAATTATATTGGTGCTGAGAAAATTGGGAATACTCCTTAAACAGCATCCAGACGATATCTGAGAATGTTATGAAACCTAAACTTCACATTCTGTTAGTAGAACAAAAAATCACTTACTTGTCAACTGGTGTTCTGAACCAAAACTCATTGAAGAGTATCGTAAGAAGGAAAGTAAGGTGCAGCTTTCAAAATCGTCTCCCTTAAAAATACATGTTGTAACTTAGTTCTGCTTTTTAAGTATGAAATTAGAGCTCTGGGAATTCCCCAATCCTAACATTTGTCAGTACAAAAAAGCAAATTTAAAAATAACATGATGGATAGGAGGGAACAAATATATTTTATTACACAAATTAGGCTGGACTTCTTAATATTATAACTGATAAAAATCTGTAAAGATTTAGCAACTGTTTTGGAGGGCAAGTATAGAAAAGCCTCATAAGATGGACATAAAGTTACACTCATTACATTTATATAAGACTAGAACTTCATACACTACATTAAAATTCAAATTTGTAGTGAAGTACCACCTTACTACTGTAATTTGATGAGATTTTTTTTCCCCCCATCAGATTCCATTAGCGTGTAGAAGATGCATGGGTTTCCAAGGTACCACTAAAATCAGTTGAGGTAAAACTGGAGACAATCCAAAGTAAACCTGAAATTAACATGGAAGTTGGGTCAGACTCTGGTCTTGAAAATAATATTTTTAATACTCTTCTTAAGTGAAAAAGCTCATCTAATTTCTGCTCTCTAGAATCTTAAGCACATTCTTTTCATCTCTCTTCTTGAGAAAAGAGCACCTCACAGAAACAACTGGCTCCCACTCTAAAACAAAGGTGTAAAGGGTTAGAGCACTGTCTAAGAAAGAATCTGTCTCTTGAGGTATTATCTAAATAAAGTACATCATCTGTCCCTTAGACTAGACTCGTAATTTCAACTAAATTAAAGTTTGTAAAGTCTAAGTTCACTGACTCATAGTGAGTACATTATCTAATCAATAAGTTTAAAATATAAAGGAGCTCTTTGAAGATCACCCACCAAATTAATCCCTCATCAGAAATGTTGACCTCTCAGGTCTTGTCTGTGTATTCTGATCTCCATTTAGCAGGGATGGACTTTCAGAGCTCTCCCTAAAGACTGAAGGCAACTTTACTTGATAGCAAGGATAACACTGAACATTTCAACAGAAATACTGAGAATAGATGCTTATTCTCCACTTTTTCTTTCTCTTTTCATTCAAAGCTGAAATTTAATTTTGGGTAGTTTTCAGTTTACACTTGCAATGCTCATGTTGCAGCAGCAAGGTTTAAAAGTAATCTTTATGCCTTGAAAAATGCACAGGAAATAGTAAAACTAGCTCTAGAGGACCTCTTACATTTGCAAATAAAGTATCCTTCATGATTTTCTATTCATGTGTTAAAATTAGACATAGACAAATCAAATACTTTCAGCACGAAAGAATAAAAATGGACAAAGCCTAATTTTTTCAGCATTTGAAATAGAAGACAAAACCACCATGTTGCTTGGGGTAAATGAGATAAATATAAACAAAGGAACCAAGAGAAAAGTATTGGGAGAAACAAACTAACACACAATTTTGAGGTCTGTGCCTCTATTTTTTTCAAAAATATTCATAGGAAATAAAATATACTCTATAGAAAACAGTTTTTAAGCCACAAAAACTGTATTTCACTCACCTCTGAATTACAACTTCCTAGCAATAAAGGTTCAAGAAAACGGTTAACGCTTTAATTTAAAAACTCTTCACTATGAAATTAACAAATACTATTTAATTGCAATTTCTTGCATGATTAATAGGCTAGATTTTCATTCTTAATGCCGCCATGCAGTCTGTTAAATATGGACTTTTTGCTAAATTAATTTCCTGAGAGATCCAGCTGCTATTGCATGCAGATTGTGTTATCTAACACCTCATATTATTATTTCTAATTTGCATATCTATTTGATTAATGGTTTACTTTGCTTAATCTTACGCACTAGGAAGACACAAGCTGATCACCTTTATTCCTCAAATAGAACTGCTTGGACTGAGAGAGCAGGAGGATGTGATTCAGAATACAGAACTGTGCTGATGGAAAGTTTAGTGTATTATAAAATCGCAGCTAGTACTGAAAGCTATCCTGTTTCAAATTTCAACTGGGGAATAAAAGCCACAGGCAAACAATCAAACACGGGCACACACAGCTGGTTAGGTGTATTGTAAAGTGATAGAGTATTTTGGGGATTTAATGATCACCTTTTTTAATTTTCTTTTTATTTTTAGGCATGGATTTACTAGCATTCAAATGGATTCTCTTTGGAGATCCAAAGCATGAGGAAGAGCTTGTAACCCTGTGTAATAGTCCTGAGTCACATCTGTTACCACAGAACCATCTCCGTGCATGCCTTGGAGGCTTCAGACAATTCTACATTGCTTTACAGTCCAGCATTATTCATGGCTGTGCTTGACCACCTCAGTTTGCTGTCACGGAGCTCACAAGGCGCATCCCCCAAAACCACAGGCATTGTGCTCCATCTTCTCAAAGGATTCTCAGTGTTTGGGAATGAGAGATGCAGAGCGACAGCTGATCGGGAAATTTATTTGGATTTTCCACGCAGATAGACAGGAGGGCTACACGTTTCACTGCTGGAGAAGTCTCCGCCACAGAAGCCACTGGAACCTCATAAAAGAGCTGGATATTGCTATAGAGGGAAAAAACAGTACCTGGAAAACAGAGAGGAAAGCTGTACTTTCACTGGAGCTGCTCTGTTCAGTTTTTCCTCCTGTCTTTACTTATTCAACAAATGCCTAAAAATTACCTATGAAAGAAAGACTGCTTAAAAATCTTTACAGATGCTCATTTTCATTCTTCTAAATATTTTAGATGAGTGAATACTTGTATCTTTTATGTTCATTTTTAAATATATACATTTTAATCCATATTTTAAATGCATATATATGCATACAAATGCATGTATATGGCCTTTCTCATTTTAGTACCATGTATTTTAATTAAAACTATTGTTTAACATAAAGTTTTTCAGAGCTCTATGAAAAATTTAGAAATTCACATTCTTATTGAAAAGAATTCAAATATTTATCTTTTTTTTTTTCTAAAATATCCTTCAATATCTCATAATTATATTATTACCTTAGCGATTTAAGGCTCTAAAAACCATTTTCTATCAAAATGTCAAATAATATGAACAGAGACTAGCAACAAACAATGCTAATCCATCTTTACACACTCCACTATACCAGATACAATCTAAACAATACTCTTTTAATTTCACCTTTCATTTACTCAAGCCTTTTTCCCCACAAACTTATACATCTTCCAACTTTTATTATTGCCAGACACATGCAAGCAGCTGCTCTGGATCATCTAGGCTGAGAAAATTTCTATTTCCTTACAAATATCTAAAACGAAGCTCAATGTTAAACCATATAAGCTTGAATCTCATTCCATTAGCAATTTTTTTTTAAATGTATACTTGCATATATTCCTGAAAACCAGATGAAAATTACACTTCATAGGCAAAGAAATAAACGGTAGGTGCACTGAACTGTAAACTTCTAGACGGGCAGCTATGACAAATGTGTCTTGTAGGTGGATTTCTACTCTCTCTGATTTTGAATTATAAGATACTTTATATTGTATGTTTATATTGTGCATTTGCTAAATAATAAAAGCCTCATAAAACAGGGTGCCCTTGGGGCCGAAATTGGTAATGTGGCACCATGACAGCCCCTCAGTATCACTGCAGGTTTTGATATCAGTGTTCTCAAGACACATAAGTAATACGGGACCAGATGCATTTTGTGAGCTAAATAAGATTTCCACTTTTTATACAAAAGCAAAAGAAAGGTAAGGACAGTCATGCAGAGACCGCACACACGTTTTTAACTCGCTACTATTTTTCATGCAAAAAAAGCAATAATATAACTTTTAAAATTTGGTAGGTTTTAAGATAGGGAATCTAATTCTAAAAGTAACTCCAAGATTTCTTGAGCCTCAGATATGCACTGCACTGCAATTATACACTTAGTTTCAGTTCACTCCTCTGCACTGAATTTTTTTGCTTGGTTCTTCCCTTTGCCTTAGTAAGCAGGGTTGATTTTTCTTTCTATGTTTTTTGTTGTTTTTTTTTCTTTTTTAAATTTTAATTAAAAAGCTATTTTGGACTAAAATTCTTCATGATCACTAACAGATTTAAGTCCATGTTAAGAAAATCTTACAAAGGCCAATAAGTAAAGTCTTGACAATCCAAAATGTTCTGTACTTTTGACATTACATGTGTGTGTTGTGGGTAAGAGGTGTCAGAATAACAGGACTGGACAGTCTTAGAAGTGAAGCTCTAAAACTCCTCAAGACCCTGCCATTGTGAGTCTGATTCCAGACTCCAGCTTTTTTATTAAAAAGAACATTTATTGTCTTAAAATGTAGCCATGTTTTTCCCTGACCAGAAGCCATGACGGCGTTCTTCTTGAAGCACGAATTCCTCCCTTCTAGTCCGTGCGGTGACCTGAGGTGGAATAGAACCACAACCTAGACACACCCAAACTGCTTCAGGCTCCTTCCTCTCATGGCTACAGCAAAAAGATTAACTCTGTCCTGCCTGGAAACCAAGGTACTTGGTAGAAAAAAAAAATGTTTCGTCAGGACTTGCATCTTTCACATGTATGAAGTGAGGTATCTGTGCTCAAGGGTGGATTTCTACTCTTTAAAAAAAAAAAAAATTCTATCCAAAGAAGTGAACTGAAGACCTGAAGTTTCTATCTTCTCTGGGTCCCAAGGCACCATCTGTGCATGTGAACAAGCACTGAAAAGACCCAACAGTGAATCTGCCAAGAACCATGCTCTAACAACGGGCTGCACCCACGAGGACATTGCCCTTGAAGTTCCAGGAGTCTGACCAGGCACAGCCAGCGATGCAAAGCCTGGGTGCATTTTAGGTTGCCTGATCAATCACAGTCCTCTGCGGGAAAGTACCAGCTTAAGAGGAGTTTGTAAAGAAAAGAAGCCCTGTTAGACCTTTGAGGTGAAAACGACCTTCCTGACTTTATTCGCTGCTTCTCAGTGTTTGCTTTTCCTGCGATCACTGGAACCTTGCAGCATCTGATTTACTCTGTTGCTTAACAGATGGGCTCTGCTGGCAGCTTTCATGGTCTGAGTGCCATTCTTGTGTCTTGCGCCAAAAAAAAAAATGCAATTCTCTTCTCACCTTGTATAGTGCTTTTAATTTTTTCTCCAGGTTTCTCTATTGCTGCTGTTACATAAATAAAATATAACCCCAAAGTTGTATAAAAATATTTTGATGATCTAAAATAACGGTTAGTTTTCAAACATAAGCATCAAAGGAAAAATATGCTTCTTTTCATCCTTTGTATTAGAGCGCTAAAAGTTAGAAGAAGGAGGAAAAAAATCTTCCTCCTTACCCCCAGCAGTGGCAAAATGGGTTCCTAAAGCAGACAGTGCAACTTCAAGGCACTGCAACAATTGAGTTGGGAGAATAAATTAAGATGCTTCAGATTTTGCCCTGCCCATGCAAACTGGCTGCCAGCTTCAAATGGCTGTTTACTACAGTTGCTCTTCATTAAGGTATAAAGCACATGTTGCAATTAAATAACACATCCAGTTCACTACCAACTGGAAAAAAGGACTTTCATTCCTCGTCACTCTAGCCTTAGATCTGTAAAAAAAATAAAGAAAATAGCACCTATCCTTCGAAGTATTCTTATTATATCCTGATAGGCTTAATATATCCATTTAAACACAAGCTATTATCATGTCTTTGTTTCAGTAACATTTATGCAATTGGTGAAAATATATATTTAGTCTTGGATATATCTATTACAACATTCTCCATCATTTTACTTTTGGTTACCTAGCTCCCTTCTATCATCTCCCCAGACAAAATTACAGGGAGATCAAGGGCAGATCAAATCCATCCGCTTTACATGTCTTAAGGTCAAACATCTGCCTCAATGGGATGCAAAATATGTTGGAAGATTATGGCTTATTTCTTAAGGCTTGGGTTTGTTTTGTTGTTTTGTTTTTGTTTTTGTTTTTTCCCCTTCTTCGGATGCCTGAGATACATTTCATTTGAAGTTACTAAAATGAATTTTAAAGGATGTGTGTTACAGACATTAAGCAAGCTGCTTCATTTTGACTCAATTCTCTTAGGACTCAGTAAGCACAAAAGTCTGTTGGAAGTACAAGGCTGCTTCTCTGAACGAAAGGGCACAGAAGTGTACAAAACCTCTCATTTTCAAACCATAGAAGACAATAATAAATAGAGTGTCCTGTGGTCATGGAAGGTTATTTTAAAGAAGTAAAAGGTCTTTTTGGGGGTTTTTTTGTTTTTTTTTTAAATTCAGCTTTCAGTTATGAATAACCTGGTATGGCACACACAAGAAGATAACAGATGGATGAGTTACAGCTAGATCTTAATAACAGCAGACATCATCTGTGCCACAGCCTTTGGGGGAAAAAAAAAAAAACGTGCTTGTTGTCATTGTCTCTGGATTTTCTGTTACAATTAAATGTTTCTTTAGCATATGTGAGAAGGGAACCACAAGTAGTACTGGATATTTGGGCTGTCTTGCTTGGTTTTCACCCAAAAATAAAGTGGTAACGCTTCCTGTACATTTAACTCAACTTTCCCGTACATTTTTGCTTTGTTTTGGTCATTACACACATAAAAACTCTAAAAGGAAACAAGGTGAGCTTACAAAAGAGAAAAAAAAAACAACTCCATCCTCTGTGAGCAGTCTTGCAACAGTGGTGAGCAGAGCAGCTTTGCAGTTTGCTTCCTTCTTCGCCCACCCTCGCCTGGCTCTCTGCGAGGGACGCCTGCACCGTCACTCACAATAACCAAACACTCGGTCTCTTCTTCAGCCCGAGTCAGATCAGCTTAACTTCACAGGCAAGGAAAGAATTTTTAAACTCTTCAGACAACTATGGAAATGTCCTTTGTTCCAGGTCAAAATGGCACGATATCTTCAGCTACACAAAAATTAACGAGGAGATCAGATTTTAAAAAGGACTTTTGTTCATTTCCACTTCCTTGAAATATGTCAAATTTTTAAAACAGGTCAGGTTTTTTAAAGACTGTAAACAGCCTTACGACTAAGATAGAGAAAAACATAGTAAGCATAGTAAGAATTACAATTATTAGACTGTCTTTAGCAGTAGTTTTCCTCTGCATTCAAACAGATCTTATGTAAAAAAAAATAACTGTTGAAAAATGGGTCAAATGAGGTCAAAAAAAAGTGTAAAATTAAGGAGTAACTTTTCAGAATGGGTGTATAGTGAAGCAATTAAAATTTAGAAAGAACGTATTCACCGTGACATATGAACGTGTGAAAACATACTCAAATCTTTGTCTAGAAAAAAAAAAAAATTGAATTTTGTTTTTTTTTTTAAGTAATGAAGTGTAACTTAGGCTATTGAATTCTGACACGATGTTTCTTTCTACCTATTCCTTTTTTACTAGACATTTCAAGGGTGCTTTTCTGCTGCTGATGAACTAGCTGGGAAAAATACCGTAATGCTGTGTACACATTTTACAACCTGCATTTTTGCTCTCATCTAGTGCTTCACATGCCGTGCTTGTGAAACAGCAGAATGAGATGAGATGGCAAAGTAGCTTGGAGGACTCCTACAGGACAGGAAAGGAGAAGGAACAGATATCTTACACCCATTTGTTGGCTGTGCTGATGCCAATCGCTGCAGCATCTCAGTGTGAACTCCTGATTCTTTCACTGTAAATTCTGTTTCCGGAAAGTGATGTTGAAATTCTAATTAAAAGGGAGTTTCCGTAGTGAGCATAAATATAAACATCTTCAAAATAAGTGGCTGAAACACATAATGCAGCTTTTTTGGACTTCAGTCAGAAACAGGCCTTATTCTTCAACACTGCTATTCCTTTTCATAATCAGCTTCTCAGTTTTATTTCACTGCTTTTCTAAAGAGACTATTGAGTCAATTGATTCTATTGGCTATTTCATGTCAACCTGTATTCAGCTTATACGAGATGGGTTTGTCAGAGTTAATTTCATTTTCCACACATTTTCCTTCGTGGCTTAGCAGTAGCAAGGGAAAAGAACAGACATCATTNGAAAAAGAAAAAAAAAAAAAAAAAAAAAAAAAAAAAAAAAAAAAAAAAAAAAAAAGAATCTTTCTGATTTTGGGCTTCATTTTCTTCCCTTGAAGGATGAGATTTTTTCTTTATAATATATTATTTCTACCTTTCTGGGCTTTTCTCTTAGATTACTTCTGTCTATTAAAGACATTTAATGTTTTTATCATATTTCTGATGTGATTTCCCTGGTACCATTACTATTTCAGAAAAATATAAAAATTAGTGACTCAAGGAATGAAATGACGTTTATATTTTTTGCGTTTAGGTTATGCATTTTTATCTAATGCACATTTAAGTGCTGTATAATTCAACATGGGAATCACATAGAACTCCACCAAAGAATACTCATTTTTCTTTTTAATATACCAATGCTTCTTTATACAAGCAATTATTTTCCTCCTCATTCCTCTGCTATTCCTCGTCCCCCTCAAACATGAATCAGGCCATGAAATAAACACAGGAAGTAAGAATGTTAGGCAGCACTGAGATGGCAGATTGGTCATAGGGTTCCATATGACTTAAGAAAAGTGAAATTTCTTTTTTTATCATTTTTCTAAGAAGAAAAATCCTTTACAAAACTTGATATTGAGTTTTCTGATTTGTTAAAAAATACTGGTAAATATTGATACTGATAAAATACTGATAAAATACTGATACTCAGATAAAAATACTGATATTGAGTTTTCTGATTTGTTAAAATGATTAATCAAAAGTTTTCAGAAGCAGTGCTACCTGCTGTTGTTATCAGACAAATGCAAATTTGAGTGATGGGACAGGCAGCTGTACAAAGAATCGGTGCTCTTCTGGTGAATGCTCTATGACAAATACTGACTAATCAGATACATTTGAAAAACTGCCATGATTTTATTCAAGACAGAAATACTTAGAAATCCAAAGAAAAAGAAAAGAATCTGTGATCCAAAGTACAGTGATGCACTGTCAGTAGCACGACGAAGAAAAGCAGCAGATGTTATAAGAAACTGTGACAAATTGCCTCTGGTCCAGGTCAGCTCATACAGAAATAGTTCAAGATCTACTAAAATACCTTTTATTTTAGGCCCCTGCCCTTTATGAAGCCGAGCCACTTTTACCAGGAAGATGAAATAATGTGGACAGCATGAAGACAGTTAGATCTCTCATATAAGCCTCCAAATGGAGAGAGTGTAGCTCTTTTTTCCCAAAAAAATATTACTTTCAGAGAGAAGCTCTTATACTCTAATGTTCTTGAAATTGTTGAGGAAGAGCTGTCTAAATTATTTAAACTTTGACTAAAATAATTTAGACATACCAAATAATTCCAAGGCTTTTTAAAAATAATTTCACTTGGTATATTAATACAAACCATGTACATCTAACCTGATTTTAATCAACGTCTTTCAATTTCAGGTAGGAAATGTTGACAATTTTAATGTATTTCACGTTAAGTTTACTTCAAGATTGTGTTTGGTAAGCTTCTAATTCACTCCTTTGGAGTACTCATTTGATCCTAAACCATCACGCTTTGTCCCAAGTGTGGTTTGAGCATTTGTAACTAAGTAAAATGAAAGGGATAAAATAAAATACTTTAAATGAATGAATTAACCTGGTGTGTAAAATTAAACTCAGACACACGTGGAAAAATTATTCATATCTTTTCATCATGTAAAAAAAAATGGTTTTTATGGTAAAGTTTCTAAAATGAGGAAGTTTAAAATTGCAAACAGTTTTTTTCAGATAAACAACAGCCAAAATAATTCCCTAATCTCTGTAACTTTAAATCAACTCTTTGGCTTGATCATGATTCAGTCACAAAAGCAAAAAAGCTGCTAAGAGACTAAACAGCCCCATTCCCATTAGGGAAAGAAAATTGAGAACACAAGTATGAGCAGTTGACTTGGATCTTGGCAAATTGTAAAAACGATCAAGTCGATAATGATAGATGTAGCCAATATGACATCAATGATGCACAGTAGAGTTTGACAACACAGGGACAATGAAAAGGACCCAGAGCTAAAAGATCCCCTCAGACGCATCCTTGTACTTTTAAAATGTGGACTAACTCTCTTAGGAAAGAACTGGTTATAAGCAGTTTGAAATATCAGTCTCAAAACTTCATTTTTATTTAAAAAAAAACCAACCAACCAACCAAACAAAAAAAAAAAAATCAAGAAAACCACATATTACTAAGAATATTTGAACAAAGGCTATGGAGAATAAAAAAGCCCCATCACTTTCTACTCTCCCTGAGTGTCTTCACCATGTAATACAGTATATTGGACACAATTCTAATATAAATTCATTTCAGGATAACCACAGGCACTTTTTAGCTATCTCGTTTGCGACATCAGTCGGGTTATGGGAGACTCATACATGTTTTACCTCAAATCACCTGCTAATTTGGGCCCAGAAAGAGTAAAAATTGTATAATTATTGCCTTTATATCTCACACACTGAATAACATCCACGGCCTAATGGAGAACAATGTCAATAGCTTCCATGCTTGAAATGTTGTTTTCTTTACTTGAAAATAGCAATTCAAGTGTAAGCAGTAGAAAGTTGAACAAGGTCAATGACCAGTAACAGAAATTTTGTCACACCAGACGCCTTTTTATTAAGAATCTCTAAATTCAAAGAAGGTAACTCCTAAATCTTTGGTGCTGCTGATGTAACAGTGATTAATTGTGTTAATTACCTTTATCCTGTTTCAAGTGTCTGTCATGGGCCCTCAGAGTACTGGGCCCTCAGAGTGCCCCCCTCAGGGGCACTTTTTGGTGTGGCACTCTTAAACCTAAATAAATTAATAAATAAATAAAACCAGCAAGCTCTCCTCTAGAAAAGCTGTAATTAAATTTTCATGAGTCTTCCTTTGGATGCACAAACCTGGAGCACCCTTGTAGATTCCTGCCTTAATCCAGGTTGGTGTGATTAATTAAAATCCCTTACCATACATTTTGAGGCACAGAACCCCATATAAAATGTCTTTTAGGACATTGCAGTCATACAGTACTGCCTGTGATTACAACCACTTAAACAGAAGAAATAGGATTGCATTTTGATCTTTTCTATATTTGTAGTCTGAAACTGAAACAGCATTTTCTCAGAATGTAGTGCTAGTACTTAAGAATTCAATCCCTGCTGTTCAGACCACTGTTCTAATATGCCTGACCCATGACATGGGTATAGATAACTTACAGAAACGAGAGTCAGCACTAACTAAACTCTGCCTTCCCAGTGTTAAAACACACAAAAATATTAAATAATTCAGAAACACCCCTGTAACAAACAATAAGATAGCCTTCTCATCTGTTCAGTCGAAGATAAGGAGAAAACCATTATGATTCTGTCAGTTTGGGGTTTCTGTACATGATTGTAATTGTAGATCTGTTAGGAACCCAGATACGCTTCCATCACATCAGAGATTCTGTTTCCTGCAAGTCTGGAAAGCATAATGTGGACAAGTTAATTCCCATTACCAGATGAATCTCAAGTCTCATTAAAGCTACTGAAGTGAAAGAGATGCTTAACTGAACTTAGGTTTTGATGAAGTAACTTACTGCTTACAGGCATTTTACCAGATCAAAGGATTTAAATTCAGCAGATTAAGATCACATTCTTCACGAAATCACACCTTTATGCAAAGTTAACTTTCAAAATCATGCTTCTTTCTTGACACAGTTATTGCTTGGAAGCAAAAAATGTATAAATTAAGTGCACGCTTTCATGCTATGCCTTCAATTGCATCTGTGTATTTGGTATTTAGATTGCACACACTGCTATAAATAATGTTTAACCCAATAGTGACTAGATTAAAAATAGGTTCATGAGAAGGCAAAATAAGACCTGAAACCCAAGATTTGATATCCTAAAGCATCAAAATCTTTCTGGAACTTATGGATTTAATTGCCAAGAAACATTAAATAACAGGCAGTTTCTTATTAGTGAGATCACAATTGCTTATTTTATTGGAAATTTATGTGGACAGAGTTACTATTCTGTTCTTATGATCTGAAATAACTGCACATAGATTCGATTACTATAATCCTGAAATTTGCTGATTAATTCCTTTATAATAAAGAATCATGAGTTTCATTGGTTTTTTTGTTTACCTAGCAATGTACCATAAAATTTTCTCATTTTTTCACAGAAATCAATCTTTTAGAATATGTTCCGTACTTTCATCTTCTCCTATAACAGCATTATTAATTATTCCTATTCTTGCATCCCTCCAGTCACAAAGAAAAACACTCTTTTTCTTTTTTTTTTTTTTTTGACCATGAGTAAACATGTCCACCCTCATGTCCACTGTGGCTCAGTATCTTGTTTGCAAATGAACTGTGAGAAGCTTTATTAATAATTTCCTCTGATATCAGATTACACTCTGGACCTTAATGACAGTTCCTTATCAACAGTTCCAATTACCAGTGCACCCTTAATTCATTCTTCTACATTTGCCCACATTTCACAACACTTATCCAGATGTCACCACATCCTAAGAAAAACTTTTAGCGATCTTTGCCTTTTTTGGTACATAATCTTGTCATGTTTTTGTTTTCACAGCAGAACACTATCAAGGTGGTCACCTATTTGTCTGTCTCGCTGTCACTGTTACCTGTAACACTGTTACCTGCTACCTTTGCAAGCAGCAACAAGCTGCAAACCAAAACAAAACTTTCAGAAACTGTTATATATCAGCTACAACTGAGATTTTGCTGCTAGGGAAGTGCTCCTTTTCTTTTAGGGACTAAGGTGATCATTAGTGCAAAAAGTTTAATAGCCTTCTGACAATTTTTTTATTTTTTTGCCACTTTCTTCATTGTCATATCCCAACACCCACATCTGATGTTTAAATTGAGCCTGCAAACCCACTCAAGTTGTATTTCCAAACAGATGTGTTAGCCTCAGGGGCTGACTGAATAAAAAGCCAGAAAAATATTCCTTAGAGGAGATATCCATTCTGAGGAAATGTAAGAAAGGTTTTAGATGGGAATATCTCCCTCTAGGAAACGCTAGAAGAATAATCAATTCTTACAAAAAGAAAAAAATCCTTTGAGACCACAGTGCCAGAAAGAAATCCCATCAATTGAAGCAACTGCATTGTAGATGAAAATTTTAATTAATGGCAAAATATTATATGTCTGTCAGAGCTACAGAAGGACAAATGCCCATGCCACAAATGAGATGCTTCTCAACCAAACTGAACTGCTTTAACAAGACATTCAGAATGTTTTACAGGCAGGGTACCACAGCAACAGAATGGCATTATCTACTACTGTAAATATTGACATTCCATTCTGGTATCTACTAGAGCAAGAGCCCTGTGTATTCATTCCAAGATGCAAAGCACAATTCGGGTAATCATGAATGCTGTTTTCCCTAATCTAGCACCTTTTTTCAATTTTTCCCCCGTGCAGTGCTTCTACATACAGTGAAACTATGTTTTCTCCTGCATATTATCAACATAAAGGGCTATCAGCCTCTCAGATAAGAGCAAGGGTTCCTGATACCTCTGGTCCAGTAAGAACTAGTAATTAAAAAATTTCAATTTCACCGCTGAGGAGTAGATTGTATTGCTCTGTGTCTGGCCACACAGATTTGTGGCACATTAACAATAATAATTCCACATATGACCTGTATGGCATGAATTATTAAGCCTCTTCAGATAAAATTGCAGACAGCATGAGAATTTGATGGTCAGAATGCAAGACATTCAGCATTTCTTTCTCATTTTCTTCACAGTGTCTAGAATACTTCACCGAAACATTATTCAGGCTAGGCCTGAGTAAGAATTTAGGCCCTTAAGCACTATATAGGACTTCTGAAACAGAATGCTTATTTGCCATCCAACACCATAAGCACTTTGGGTTTCCGCAGGGAAATTACTCCGGTTGTGTTTGTAACACGAAGTTCTTGAGAGACCTGAGCAATAGGCAACAATTAAGGCACTCCTCTGCCTGCTTTAGTATGCAAACTCTGAAAAAGGTACTGGTTTGAGAGCTACAGAAAATGCTATGTGCTTCAGTGGATGCAGCTCACATCTCTCACCTTAAGGTCACGGTTCTCCCGGGAAGCTTAAGTCTTTCCCTCTGCTGTTTTGGGCAGTGTAAGAAAAACCAGTGGGTCACTGAATGCAAATACAGGTCAAGGATCCCTAACCACAAGAGCAACTGCATTTCAGTTCTGGTTTTCTATTTCCATGTGCAATGTGGTTCTGGTTGTTAGGGTCGATTGAACAGAATAAAAATATACAGAAATGAGTAGCAATGGGTCATTTTAATAGAAACTTTGCTTGTACTTTGTGCTAAAGCCTATATTCCAAGCCCATGTATTCCATACATTAATAGTTAATATGAATAGAGATATAATTTAAAAAAAATTTGTCTATTTGAAGAAATATTTCAATGCTAACTTCATATTTATTAAACTAAAAGCTGTTTTTCATTTTTTTCTTTGTATTTTATTCATGAGATCCCCTTTTGCTTTCTCAATTTAAAGAACTGTGATTAACTGTAAAACTGATTGTTTAAAGTAATTAATCATCTTCCTTAAGAAATTTCCCGGGTAAATTATGGATCCTTTAATTGAAGGGGTTTCTCTTGGGTAAATGGAATACACTGAGAACCTTGACTGAGAAATAGATGTATTGCCCAGACACCTAGAGGTGTTTCTTTTTTATTCTTTTACTAGAATTAATATCTGTCTGGAAGTGTAAGAGAACATTGCTTGCAATGAATAGAAATATATTGATATCTTCTTAATGATACTAATTTTCTAAAGGAGAAAATGTTTAGCTAATTTTCTTATTATTATTCTAATAACAACATCACTTTTGTACTCAGAGCTTACATTCAGCAAACATGAAGTATAAAGTGCTATTTTCTCACAACTATCTCAACAAACCAAAGCTGCAGTTGTAGTGGCTTGCTCAGGCTTACACCAGTCTGGTCATTTAACCAAAAGAACTCCTATTTTTTTTCTAGATTAAGGCCAATACACATCAAATAACCTCGTGGAAGGGAAAAGGAAGGCCATCAGAAAACCCAAGGCATAGAAAGAAATAGAATGTACGTGAGCATGTATGTGTGTTTAAGCATGCTGAAAACAATGCAAATATTCATAAAATGAAAGGGAGACCAAAACTTGTCTCTTCTTTGAGGTCATTAGGAAACAGCATTCCTTCTGGAATTCTTAATGACAAACAGGACTGAACAACATGAGATACTGAAAAATATGGAAATGGATAAGAAGATTTTGAAAACAATAAGAAGAAATTGGAGGAAGTTGAGTAATGAGAGCTTGACGTGGGTACACTTGTAATAACAAATTGTTTGTACTGATGTTTGAGACTAATTCAATCCTACCATAAGCAAAAAAAAAAAAAAAAAATCTCTTTCTTTGATATTTACTTCTTGGAGGGTGGACTGCTGCTCAGAGAATTTTCTCAGGGTGCATGCTCTGTTTAGCTCTTATTGACAGCATCATCAGAAAAACAATAGCATGGTAGTGAAATATTGTGCCTACCAGTTCATCAGAAAAACTTGCAGTTAGCACAGTATTACTGATTTAGATTTTGAAGCCAAATTCATGCTAAGCTACATTACAGATTCCTTAGGTTAAAAGGACTCAAGAAATTCACAGTGAACTCTGAAATATCTTTACAAATAAGACATTTCCAAGAAAGCAAATATATCTGTGTCCTTGGTCTGTGTGAGTTTCTCCTACTCTGACTTAAGACTGAGTTGTCCAGCATCCAAGAGGGAAAAGAAAACACAATTATTAATTTCTGCACAGGGTACCACAATCAGGCATTAGGACTAGTGTGGCCAGCAGGACCAGGGAAGTCATTCTACTCCCATACTCAGCACTGGTGAGGCCACACCTCGAGTCCAGTGTCCAGTTCTGGGCCCCTCAGTTTAGGAAGGATGTTGAGGTGCTGGAGTGTGTCCAGAGAAGGACAATAAAGCTGGGAAAGGGTCTGGAACACAAGTCCTTACAAGGAGCAGCTGAGGGAGCTGGGGTTGTTCAGCATGGAGAGGAGGAGGCTCAGGGGGGATCTCATCACTATCTACAAATCCCTGAAAGGAGGCTGTGGCCAGGTGAGGTCAGTCTCTTCTCCCCGGCAACCAGCGACAGGACCGAAGGACACAGTCTTAAACTGCACCAGGGGAGGTTTAGGCTGGGCATTATGAAGAATTTTTTCACAGAAACAGTGACTGGGCATTGAAATGAGCTGTCCAGGGAGGTGGTAGAGTCACCATTCCTAGAGGTGTTTAAGAGCGGATGTGGAATTTAGTGCCCTGGTTCAGTTGACATAGTGATGTTAGGTCATCGCTTGGACTTGATGACCTTTGCCAAAAGTCTTTCCCAATCTAGTTGGTTCTCTGATTCCGTGATTCTGTAGTCTATTGCTTTATCTGCAAGGAGATCCTTTACACAGATAATTTACATACCAACTGAATACACAATGTGTTTTCTGTAGGAAGTGTTATGACACAAAAAAACAGCTTCATTGGAATTAAGGTAATTTCCAAGGCTAAGTAATGACAGAGCTGGATAAAGCAGTCAAATTAAAACAAGAACTAATTAAAGCCCTTGTCATAACACCATTTGCATTTTATGAAATTATCAAACAATTTAGAAAATTAATTTTTATTATTCACAGTCTATGGCACTTCCTTGGCCAGTGCTAAATGCAGAAACACCAGAATACTGAGCAACTTAAATCTCCCTTTCTTATGATGCTGAATATGAGCGAGGATTAGACAGGTGTTACAAAGTCACACTCAAGTGATTCATGTCACAAAGACTTCAGCAAGGCCAGGATTTCTCCACAGTCCGTTATGGTCGAGATTTTTAGGCTGTGGAGCACCAAATCCAGTGCAGGAAATCAAGCCAGGATTAAACAAATTAACGTGAGAACTGACTGCAGCACATCACAGCAACCTTCCTGGTAGATCCTGTTCCTGATCTCAGAAGAGTTAAGTTAGGCAAAGTTTAAGGTTAATGAACTTGTGCAGCTCCTACAACTTGAGAAAGGTTGAGAAACGTTTCTTATACCAATAACAGTGGCAAAAATATCTGTGACTCCTCCAGCTTGCTTCCTTCTGAGAAAGGAGAAAGCAAGTATACAAAACCACACAGCAATTCATTTGCATGTTCTGTTCTGCCTGTTGGCAGCTTTATTTCTTTTGGTGAAATATTGAAAGGTTTATTAGAGATCTAACTTCTATTAATTGGAATGTGAATTGCATTCCTATGAGTATACCAGGTTTGGGCATACTTGACTCAGTTCCCAAGCTGTAAAACAGGTACCTTACCTTACCTCGGTTTTACAGGAATTTCGAGTTTTAAATATTGGCAAAGTTCTCAGCTGGAGACACAGAAGTATATGCGTGTTTATAGACAGATTACTTGAAAATGCATAAATGTAAAGAAGACAAGAAAACCCCAAACTTTTACTGAAATAGTATGAAGGAAAAACATTTACTAGTCTGTGTTTTTATCTTGATCATTCCTATGATGAAAGGCCAAAAAGTGTTCACTGCTAAAGAAAAAGCTGTTGGAAGTTTATACACAAGAGAAAAGGCCAGTCGAGATACTGAAATATAGGCTCAGCATTTTAACAACCATTCTTTTGTTCCATTTGTATAATATAGATTTTCACAATTTAGATGGAAAACTAGGTACAGGAGGCTACCCTTTAAGTTTACATTATGCTGAAATACTTTTTGATTCTTTGAGACTTAAATCTTTGTTCATACTATAAGTGTCAAAACAACTTTATTAAGTGCACAGCATTATATAAGGCTGCATGCCAAAACTTGTAAAATGTCAATGCCGTGTTTTCCTTGGAATCTTATAATTAATTCATCATCAGAATAGCTTTGGGGCCTTATTCTGATCCATTTTCTAAACAGTGTTACCAGGAAATTATGTTCCATGTTTCTGTTTATTTAAAGAACATCACTGCTGAATTTACAACAAGCAAACTAGTTAAAGGAAAGCCTTTGGGGGATGTAGTAAATTAAAAATGAAAACACACTCCGAGGAATATGGAATTTATAACCTGAAAAATATCATAAAAAAGTGTACATTTGAAGGTTTATATAAATCAGATACAGCTTCTGTAAATACTTAGAGCATAATAAATAAATGATTGCTGAACTCAAAGACTAGTCATTTATGTCACCATATCCTGCCTGACTGCTCCATCCTGTTATAATAGAGGGCTCCTAAGTGGTAAGGGAGAGAATTTTGTTTGTTACTGCAATGAAGTAATGTGAAAAGTCAGAAATAACTTTAAGTTACTGAAAAAATATGTGGCCCAAACACAGTGAAGGTGATAATAGTCTTTCCAAATACTTCAGGGCTTTAAATTGAGAGCTACATTACATTTTAGAGTAGATTTCATCATAACTTCTTAATGGCAAATTTCAGTGATGTTGCTTTCAATTATATTTGGGAAAAATGTGTTTTGAAAGTGAACTCAACATTAAGAGGAAAATGTACACGAATAAAAAGAACTCAGTGGGATTACAGCAAATATGAATCCTCATCTTTCAATAACATTAGAAAGGTTATTTTAGCAATCATCCTTAAATTAAAAAAATTATCATATCTGGATATTATCTTTTACTTCCAACAGTAAAATTTCTGTTTGAAAAGAAGCGAAATTGTAAGCAAAAGAACAAAAGCAACTGGGGGAGGGAATGCGGTTTTCTCTGTAATGTATTCTTGTAGAAAATCTGATTCTACTCATGAGCTTACAAGCTGCCCTGCTCCTAGCATTTAAATTAAGTCTAGGAGCTTCCTTACACTTCCACAGTACTCTTGAAAACCTTGAGCTGTAGTTCTAGTCAGGACTTCAACGAAGATAACATAGTGGAGTGGTCAGCTGGAGGACAGTCAGTGCTTCAAAGGCATCGTGGATTAAAGGAACATAACTGCTATGAGGAGACAGAGACAACAGAGCAGCAGTAGCTCACCACTTACACACAATTTTAATGTTTGGATGTCTCTCTCATGCATTGTACCGATGTCTCTGAAGTGTTCTTCCCACAATTTTCCCCTCCTCTCTCCCACACATCTTGTGACTTCGAGTGCACAGTGTGCTTCCCATTCTCTGCTTGCTCTGCTGAGCTTAAGAAGCAACAAAAGAAAACCCTGTTGAGACTAAGGCAAATTGAAAGGATGTCAGTAGTCGCTTGAATCTTCTCACACTTCTTCAGCTGCAAAAAAAAAAAAAAAAAAAAAAAAAAAAAAAAAAAGGAATGATCTGTGAAGCGCATTCAGATGACAGCCAGCAAGCAGTAGACTCTAAATTTGACACCCTCTTAAATGCATTAAAACCTCTGAAGGGAAAGATTAAAAGAAGCAGTGGGACTGGAAAGCGGCACTTTGCAAGGGCAGAAATGGGCAGTGTATTGCATGAGAGCACTTGCAAGAGAAGGAAGGCAAGGTTTGCAGAGTTAACATAATGTCTTAAACTTTTCACCGGAAAGTTCCTCTCCCCACACACCACTTTATGATTCCCAGCTGGCCAAAAAAAGCAACATGATTCAGCTAAATCAATTTTGTTATATTTCAAATACAATATTTCATTCTTCTCAATATCATTTTGTTCAGCTAATTCTTAGCTACAAGCAGCAGCAAAAGTGCAAATTTAAGAAAGATGTTGATCAATTGACAAAGCTCCTGAATTCACAAAAGATTCCATTCAACAGGATGATCCAGGATATTTGTAACAAATTAACATATCAAATTCGTATTTAAAAAAAAGAAAACATTTTTTATTAGGAAAATTGCAGCCAGTTCTTAATAGAGAACTTTAACATAGATTTTCTTTAAGGTTCCTTCCAATCCAAGACATTATATGATTCCATGAAAATACTGTTCTTGGTAAGATCCATGGGCAAAATTGTGGCTTGTTTCTCACAGCTTCTGCTTGGAGTCTCTTAGGCTTCTGGTTGTTCATCTCCCTGAGAAGCATTTGGTCCACCCATGGAGGGTACTGACAAATGCATTTTTCTGGTTAAGGAAAAACATTTTGACAATTGCTGACTTCAGTGCAATGATGATGTCTGATTTACAACATTTATCATCTTGTTTCATCCGGACACTTTCTCCAAGTAAGTAAAGCATCCTAAATCCCGTAACAGATTTGTTATTTTAATTTTGTGTTCTTTGTTATGGGGATTCTGTGATCTTGCAATTTTATTTAATAAGTGGATAAACTAGAAGACTATAACCAGACTGAACAGATACTCTGTCCTTGAAACAAGAAACAGTAAACTCTGACCACTCTGCTGCAGTTTACGAATCTTAAAATGTATGTGGTTTTGGTTGCAGAATTACATACTTCAAGGATGGAACAGCACCAAAGAAAAGAAGGACGTCCGTGAGGAAATTTTTGTCAGACAACCTTTTGGGAAGAATAATGTAGCTCTCTCTCTATCAGTATGTACATATAAGTGCAATAATAGCAGACTCAGTTACTCTGTGAATTTTTCAGATTCTGAATCAGTTGGAAAATGTTAAAATTATGTGTGACATCCACCTAGTCTGACCATACTATTTGACAGTATAGGAAACTTTCAACATTGTAAACTCTGGTTAGATTTTTCACGTAATGTAAAAACCCTAACTTAGCAACTGCATTTGAGCTATTTGTGAACTGTATGGCAGGTTTGACCTTGGATGAGGAGTTTTGGTCTTCTGCAATGGTTGATTACAGCAGGGACACCTTATCAATGGTGTATCAGTTCTAGAACAGCAAAGCCTGTGCTACCATATAGACATTTCTTTCTGTGAAGCCTGTCCTTCCTGCAACAACTGCTGGTTCTTCCTGAGAGATGGCTCAGGAATACACTCGCCTTCTTTTCCAAGTTTAAAACTTGGCTCGGTGTGAGGATTTTGTTATAAGGAACAGGAATATATATGAAAAATATATTAGAAGTAGGTTCTAAATATGAGCTGCTTTTCATCTCTTTCTAGCAGAAATCAGAATTTATCTTATTCCCTTTAAACATCTTTCATAACTGAATCTCTTCAATAGAGGATATTTTCCATGGGCTTTTGAGGCTTTTTTTGGCTCAGTGATCCGCACTACTACATTGCACATTGGGTTTGTCACTAACAGAGTACTACTTCAATGGTAAAAAAAGTCAAATATTAAGATTTGGCTTCCTAAATTGATAGGAGCATACTGATAGACATAAATTACTGTAATTGTAGCAAAATAGCTGAGCAGACTAAGGGAAAATAAATGATAAGGTATAAATAAATTTAATGTATTATTAAAAATTAAAATACTAATCTTTAAAGTTATTGTTTAAATTTAGCAGTGGTTTTAGGTGGCCAAATGATTTAGGTAAATCAGTTACTAGTCTTTTTGAAATACATTTTTTTTTTTTAAATCCACAGTAAACTATTTGTTGGATTGGGTAAATATTATAAATATTTTAAAGGAACTTTTGGATTCCATGAGATATAAAGCAATAGAGGAAAACAAGAATATTATTGATGTGAATAGTTTCATGTCCTCAAATATAGTAAAGTTCTGAAAACAAGAGTTTTCTCCACAAATAATGAAGGGACTAAAAATAAAATTAATATTTTCTCTTAGTCATATATAACATGTTCAGTCAATTACAACTAAAAATCAATGAACTTCTAAAAAATAAACAATTTCTTTACTTTCTGTAAGTACATGTTTTTTTCTTCCCATGCCATATATCACTTTTCCCCTATGTATACTGTTACTTTTTTTTGATAAATCTTCTGTTTTCAGATTACATACCTCATAAAATGCTAACAAAACTGTACTTTTAGAAAACATCACCCGAAAATCTCTTGAATTTTAGTCTATGCATAAAAATGAATTGTTTCCAGAAAACACTTAGTATTGTAGACACCCGTTTTGAATGTTACCAATTTGTGTGATACACATGCTGCAACGAAAAGGAAAGGTAGGTATCAGTTAAAGTCTATGCAGGCCTGTCAGAAAAGCTGCACAGAATTTCATACATCAGGGTGAGCCCACTGGACTGATCAGAAACACTCAGTGACAAATCAGCTCTATTAATTTTTAACCTCTAGCTGTGATTACCAATATTTTGCTGGTTGGTGCTGACATTAGGTTCTAACCCACAAGGATTTTTCTTTGGCTCAAGTCAGAATTCCAAAAACGGCATCAAATAATAAATCATTAAAATTGCAGAAGCAAACGCTTACCAGATATTATTGAAATGTTCTGAAGATGCTTCTTAGCCTTAAATTGTGTCTAAACTATTTTGAACTGTCAAAAAATGTATTTGTTTTCACCACAGTTCATAGTGATGTGAATCCCAGAGATGTGAACAAATTTTCTTTGCTGAGCATGCAAATTTCAGATGACTGAAGGTTACTTAACGTGTTAAGTAATTTTTCACTCCAGCATACAAGCCTTTATTAACCAAAAGCCTGGGGCCTTCACACTCCACAAGAAAAGATGTGAAACACAAAACCAAACATTATCAGTTATGGGATAAGTACATGCACAATATCCAGAGGCTGATGTCTGCTTTCAAACTCAAGGAAATTTGTACCGAAGATTGAACAGCAACTTGTTAATTTAGGCTTTTTTCCCCGCTAGTATTCAAATACACAAAGCAGTTGTC
The DNA here is from genome assembly GCA_013397935.1 of Dasyornis broadbenti. Classification (NCBI taxonomy): domain Eukaryota; kingdom Metazoa; phylum Chordata; class Aves; order Passeriformes; family Dasyornithidae; genus Dasyornis; species Dasyornis broadbenti. Next base: position 2,891,357 of record VZRN01004506.1, on the reverse strand, counting down.
AAATATGGCTTCGTAAACCCAGAGCATTAAACTCTTCAAGCCTGTGATCTTCATTCCCTCATTGCCTGCACCGGAACTGTCAGCAGTGTAAGATGTGTAGCATCCCCTACTAGTCTGTGCATATTGCTCCTATTCCAAGTTGGATAGTAATTTGTCTTCAGTCCTGGAAAAGGCTAAGCAGCGATGTTGTGCTGCTGTTCCAGCGAACTTTGCTGAAGCAGTGACGGAGCCACGTGCTGATGGAAGGCACATCCAGCGCGGAGGGGGAAATCTATTCACCTCAGGGGGGGTTGAATCTGTTTTGTAAGGGTGGATAATTGACTGGCAGCCACTGAACTACACACCCTGGATCAGTATCAGGTGGGCAAAGGACACACCACAACAGCAGATGCATGAAAATCATTGAAATCAATAAACTGCTAAAAAAGTGTTTAAACCCACTTCTATAATACCACAGCGTTCCAGTTACACTTATTCAAATACTGATATTCACACTTGCCTCTGGTGAGCACACTTTTCTGGAAGCTTCCTGTCTGCACACACCTCGTGCTGGAAGTGTGGGCACTCTAGCTCTGGGTGTACTCGTGCAGCTTCCTGCAGGCTGCTGGTTGACCCCTGCTGATAAAGCACCCCTGGAGTTCCCCCCATGGACCTCTGCACATAGGGAATAGGGTGAACTGGAAAGAGGGCACGTGAGCTGCCGTAGGATATCCAATTAAACCACAGAAGTAGCAAAATTTCTGACAGATTGAAGTAGTATTTCATATATTTTGGAAAAAAAAAGGCATTGGTTAGAACTTTACCAGTGTTTTGCACCTTGAAGATTTGTTATTTGCTGTTTCAAAATTAGGACTCTAAAGTTTAATTGTTTTACAAAATCTCTCTAGTTGCACTTGAAACAGCAACTACACTGAGGACTGGCCTGCTATAGCTCAATTTGTTTTGACTGCTGGAGCATCCTTTCTATTTGTCCGACTATACATTGGTTTTTCTTTATGGAAAGATAACAAATCTGATTTTAAGCTATCAAATGAGACAAAATATTTTTTTTTAGAATCTGTCCTCCAGGTGTCTGGTTTTAGATCATGACAAAAGAAATCAATATTCTTTGTTCTCCTGATGATTCAATTGAAACATAATGTATGAGTCACTGAAGATGTTCTATTAAGTAAGTTCCCCAAGGTCAAGCATACAGATCAGATCTTTGGAGCTTCTGGTAACTGTGTTCGGGATATAATCATAATTTAATAAATCTCATTTTAATTGGTATATTTTCACTGTAATTATTCATTCCAGTCATAGGACAGGCAGTTTACCCTCAGATAGTGCCACACACTGGTATTAACATAAAGTATTTTACCCACTACCTAAATTAATTAGTAGCAACAAAAGCTATAGCCTATCTAGAATAAATGGCATTAGGTGTAATTATGAGTAAACAAAGCTTGTCCCTAAATTCTTTGAGCCTATGTACAGTTGGATTACAGCAACTCTATTGGGCAGTAACCTATTTGCCTAGTAATTGTGGCTCATACAAGCACTATAACCACACTGATTAATTTTCCTTACAGACTCTGTGGTAGGTTAATTGAATGATCCATTCTAAATAATGACAGCCTTTTACAAGTAGCCCCGCGGGAACTGAACTGTTACTTCAAAAGACATGAGCCAAGGAGAAAATAATGAAGGTGAACCATAAAAAAACCTCTTGAAAATATATATTTATACAGAGAACACATTGAAACTCATTTTAATTGAGTTGACCATCATTGTAAAAAAGCCAAGAGAAGGGTCAGGTTTTAGTAAACTCTTCTTCAGTGCCAAATAAGTATATAGAAAAGTAAAAAAAAAGAAAGAAAGAAAGAAAGAAAGAAAGAAAAGGGGAAGCTCTGTAGACAATGGTGAATCCAAGTGAATGAATTAGCAGTCAATAATGGAACCATGTCATCTTCAGGGCATACATGAGAGATACCAGATGGTGTTCTTTCCTTGATATCTATTGATATTGATGATGTTGGTAATAAGGATAACTGAAAGTACAAAGGAGCATTTCACACTAATTAAAATACTCCAGTAGGTTGCTGGAAATTAGGTTGTTAGTCTTGCATCTCTGTCATTATGGAAGGTATTTTTCAGATGACTTGTTGAGTGTGAGAAGAGAGGACTGCGCTTGCCGAGGGCTGTTGAAGCCTCATACAGCCCCCACCAGAACATTCAAGATCCTGCTTTGCACTTATTTTTCCTGCAATATGGAGTGCCTGTGACATTATTATGAGGTAGACCAGGTGTAGAGGCAAGGCCATGCACTTCATGACATCCAGCCTTCATCCATCCATTGCTTTATTCTTATGATTTATGTGGGTGAAGTAAATGTCACCTTTATTCAATAAAATTTGTATTCAACCTGAATAAAGCCACCTGGTCAAATTTGTATGCATCTGGCTAACCATGGAAAGCATCTATCAAAGTTTGGTGCCTTCCACTTGCAGCTGATGAATCCTACTGCCCAATGAGTGATCTCTGAATATCATGGAATTGTTATCTAAAAGACAGATCATTCTAAGCCACGGTTCCTTACCAAAAATTCCTCTGCCAGTCAATGTTTTTTGCACACTAGGAAGTTTAAAAAGATGAACTGGATCATCCCCTTAAAAATCTCAGATATAGAAAAGTCTAATTAACCAATTCTTTTTATAGTTTGAAAATTTTTGAATATAGGCGCTGATACCGGATCCAACAGTACGGAAAATGAAGACGAAGCTTTTAAAATTTGTTTTTCCCATAGCTGAGATATTATCAATGACTCTGTGAGCACACGTAATATAATTCCATGAGAGCTAAACCAGATTTATTCAAACAATTTTTAGCTAGAACTTCTGCTATTGCAAGATATTTAGTTTCAACATGAAAATACAGAGTATATGAAGTAGCAGAACTTTACATACCTGTGTAGGAGGAAATGGATATTTATTTTAACAGTATTTAAATCTTTTGTGTTCGTGGGTTTTTACCCCATCAGGCTACAGCAATTGTGTCTATTTTAATTTTCTGTCTGAAATCTCTATTCAACCCTTAGCTGATTTCTTGTTTTCCTTCTCTTTCAGATTACTAGTTACTCAGTCAAGTATCATAAAATACTTGATTCAGCCTAGCTTTTCTCTCATTGCCTTTTCTTTCTTACTTTTTTACTACACAACTAATTTGGACTTAGAATTTCTACTGTTATTTCAGAGATGGTATGAGAGTGATTAACTCCTACTCTTAACCCATATGAGTAGTGAGAACCATGACATATCATCTAATTTCCACCTGAGACAAACCACCCTGTCATCTCATTTCCCAAGGGAAAACACTGGTAGTGTATATCCAGACAGAGAAAGGAAATTAATTAAAGAAATAGATAATTAAAGTGGCATTTGCTGTTATGGCAATCAGCATTTTAGGGCAATGTAAAATATAAATAACAGGAAACAAAGTGCACTTCTTACATTAATCAGATATTTTGGGAAATATATAGATATTGAATTACTCTATGCAATCGCAATATGTTAAATGAGAAAGTGTAAGAATCAGGGAACAGACACCAGAAAGCCTTCTATAACATTACTTGGGACATGGACTTCCACAAAACTCATATTGTATCCTCTGAGGGAAAAAGGGTGAACGAATACCAGAATTAATTAATTTTTTTCTTTCCCTTGCTACTAAAGCAATATAGACCTTTAAACCTCAGTGAAAACAGTGTTTTGACTTTTATGATGCAATTTCTTTGGTCTTATGTTAGACAAAATGTATATTATGTAGTCTCAGCCTGAATCCAGTGTTAGCTAAGCACACTGTTCTGAGGGAATTTCATCTGAAACATAGGCATCTTCACACATCTAAAACTAAATTAAGTTATTCCTGTTAGACAAAGAGAATTTCTTTTATAGAGCAAGCTTGCTGAGAAACATGTCCCTTGTTATATGTTAATGTCACTCACAGATACGAAAAAAGTCAACAGGCTTCTCACTTTCACCAGTTTTCTATCAGTTTTCATATTTGGACTAACTACTACTAATTCAATAAATTGGAGAAAAGGAAAAAAGAAAACATAAAGGGATTAAAAAGTAATTCTTTATTTATGTTTAAAATCTGCTATGATTCCCTGAGTGCTAAGCAAAGCTGAGCCCAAAGTTAGAAAGGTGTCCTCTGTAAGTGAAGGTATTTCAGTGAAAAAATGTGCTGTGAGTAAATGGGATGATAGTCACACTCCTTCTGCACCCTGATTAGAGACCAGCATAGGTACTGGCTGGCAAAGGAACCAGAGTTACAAACACTAAAGCAAAGCCAGAAGGAAAGATTTCTGACAGCTCAAAACCAAAACGTGATGTCCTAGATTTTACCTGAAAAATCATTTCATCTTTCCTTTTTCATATGTAGACAAAGTAATTAATATGCAATTATTTCTAACTGGGGCAATGCTCGTGCACCGTCACTTTCAAATAGCACTCACCATCACAAATGGCTAAACTGTGGGTGTGGGGAGACCTCATCCTTTCTAAACGTGTTTGGCCAAGGTCACTGCAGAAAAACCAGCGTCATTCTAATGCCAAAGATGAGAGGAGCTTTAGTCTGAAAATTGCGTGCATGTTTTACTGCCAGGGAAATCATAGAGACACATAGAAGCGATTTAGAGCTCCTTCAAACAGACAAAACCTGCCAAAAGTATATCCATAGCTAAAATCCCATGTCACATTTCCTGGATGCCAGGCAGAAAGGGAAAATCTGTTTACCATCTTTGCTATGAGGGTAACATCTTGTTTATGTCCCAAAGTTTGCTATCTCAAAAGTCAACAACAATGAAACCATGTGTGGGAATGAAATGCGGAGCCTGTGTTGCTTGAGAGATCCCAATGATGAATTATCAGCCCTTAAAAACTCTCTTGCAGGCCCGGGCTCCTGCCCTCAGTTGCACGCCTCTACTCCCCAGCAGGACAGGACTGATGAAACTGGCTTCACCAGTCAGAGACAAAGACAGCAAAAGTCGTCTGCCATTTCTTACCTTGCAAGGTGGGGAGGAGACAGAAGAAGCAGCAAGAAACAAAATTGCCAAAGGCAGCGTGGAGGCACAAGATGAAGAGCGCAAAATGGAATCTCATCTTGTTGAGACACAAGAGGTGGATTGTTGAGATGAATGATGGTCTTTCCTTCTCCCTCTTCGCACGCCGTAACCCCTCTGCTTCTGCTTGCGCTGGAAAAAAACCAAAATATTGGGTTAAGGATATAAAAAAACAACAATAAATCAAAATTCCATATGGGTTTGCAACTTTTCCCTTGACACAGTTTAAAAAACTTAAGGTGGTCTTGTGGTATATGCTCAAATATAAGCATATAAAATGAATAATATCTGTAAAGTCAGCAGATAGCCTTCTGAAGAGCAGAGCTTTACCTTGAATTCTGTGTTTTAAATTTTAGCATTTTAAAAAAAAAGTCTTCATTTTCATTCCACTTGTTTCTTTGTTATTGGAAAGATTTACATTTACCTTTCTCGTGGTGAAGGTCACAAAATGATGGATTAAGCATTAAAAATAACCAGAAAGCATAGCTGAAAGACAGAAAACATATTGAAATAATAGATCTGTTTTGTGTTGATTTGGAAGATGAACATTTTATATTCATGATGAGTATTTCTTAAAAAGTAAATTCAAAGTCACATCATTACACACAAAAGAGAACATTTAAATCAAATTTGTGGTACTTTGGCTAATGTACTAGGTATTTATAATTCCAGGCAAAACCAATTTTTAAATATAAGTTTAATGTGCTTATTAATCTTAGTCTCACATCTCATCACTGAAGTGGTTTTAAACCAGAACAGCCACAGTCTGTGAACAAAGAGGGTGGGAAAAAATGCACTGGATACAAAGATGTCAAAAGCGCAAATCACCAGACAGCAGTCCCATGGGGATGTCACGTGAGACTGTGTGTCCTGTATGGCTCTAACTCCATCCCTGAAGTCACCAGTGAAGAAGAGGTGCCGATGGATATATTTGGATTTGCCCACCTACAGGAGAAATCGTTAATCTACCAAATTCTGACCCAGTTTCCGTGTTGCAACGTCACTTTTTGTCCAGTGTTGGAACTGCTTCTGGAGGCAGAGCCCTCCATGGGGTCTTTGCTTTCCCCTATGTCATTTCAATTTCGTAGACTGCTCACTTTGAATGTAATAGCGGTTATCTGAAATAAAAGAAAAAAAAAAATCAAACATACATATTTCATGGTATTTCCAAGATAAGTTGTAAACCAGGTCTGTGTTGGTCCCATTCAGCTTGAGCAAGATCATCTTATTCAATCAGTAAGGAAGAAGAAATGAATCATGTTTAGAGCAAAGGCAGTAGGAGAGGAGCTTACATTTTGGGTCATTATCAAAAATGCTAGGAAATCTCCGACTTTTTCAGAAGATTGGCAATCAGTAGCTCTCCTAAACCATCAGATTTTCTGTATGTGAAGTTAGGGACATCTGTATGTAACGCAAATTCCAAATCTTATTTGCCCCTTCCTATACCTGCTCTATTTTAACTGCACTTTTCACGCTCTACTGGGTCAAACCAGCTATTTCTTGTGGTGCATGCAAGAATGAAGGCACAGGTAGGATGCAAACAGGGACTTGAACATGGCAGATACGCTTGAACATCCCAAATATCTCGTCCATGGCAGACGTCATCATCAGACAACAACAGCCCCTCAGCAAGGAAACAGTGCCCAGACGGAGTCACGGTGATCACCTGCTGCAGAAAGGGTTTTTGGGCACAATCACCTCAAACAGCTGCTTCACCAAAACACTCCTGGGAGAGTGAGAGACAAGGCAAGGGAGCAGGAAAGGGGACAGAGTAACAACAGGAACTGAATCATTGTTCATTGTTCCTAAAGCAGCTCAGCAATGGAGGGGTTGGGCGCGCAGGGAGCAACAGGAGATGAGATTTGACGCTTCGGCAGCCAGCAGTGCCGGTGCAGCTCTGCGCATACAGTGACGCAACTGAGAGGTGGTTGTGGTGCAAGGGTGGCAGAGGAAAACGCTTGTAGCTCCATGAACAGGGACTGAAGGGCTTTGTCTGAAAAATTTCCTATAAACAAGCTATCTCATGTGTAGAAAAACATGATTCTGAATTCCTTTTCAGACAAAGGAGGTGGGAAAACATATTCAGCTGTGAACAGTCACTCCACCTCAGATCTTTAATCGCGTCACTACAACGTCTCAGGTTAGCTAAATTACACTGTGTGTCTGTGTCACTAGGTACACTTTCAGTGCTCTTTAAAAATCCCCACACATACCTATCACTTCAACCATACATCCTCCCAATAAGCAAATAACCCATAAAAAGTATCCTGTTTTCCTGGTTTTTTCTTCCAGCCATTTTTTTCTTTCTTACTGATAATACTGTTGCACAGCTGGAGCCCATTAAATTTAGCAGCAACACAGCCACTTGCAGACACCTTAGAAGTCCTACTGCAATAAACAAACAAAAGAAAAAATTAAAAAGATATAAAAGCACTTCCACATAATGAGATTATAATGTGAAAAGATGAATAAACTCACTTATTTTTGTTCCTCTGGAATTAGCCAAGCATTGTTCATTCATGATTACTTGAATGTGATGTGATCCATCCAATCCCTTGCACATAAAAGTTTTTGTTTCAATTCCTTCTAGCATCTAATGTTTTGAGAGATCCAAGGCATCCTATGAATGTTTTGTTCCAATCATTTGAATTAAAACAGTGGGGGCAGCTTTTTAGCACCTAGCAATCCTAACTAAATGTTGACTTCACTGGGCTATCGAATACCCAAATTCATCATTAGCTGTTTAGGACTGAATAACAAGTCCCAAGAGAAGAGAGACCTTTTTTTATTACCTAATGTTCACATAATCTGTGAGTTACTTTCCACATGTACTTCAAAATTCTGTTTTCAGCAATTTGTTAATGTTAAGATTATAGGGGGAAAAAAGCAATTTTTGAATTTCTTTTTTTAAAGAAGATTTCAGGCAAGGAAAATGTTATAAACAAGGAATCATTTGAGGCATTACTATTAGTTTGTACATTCTTCAAGGTTTGCTCTAGAGGGATCTTGATTTAGAAGAAGCTTTTAGGTGGAACATTTTTTGGAATGAGACATAACAAAAAGCTTCAAAATTCTATCATTCGGTTTTTCAAATTACAGAAAGAAATCAGAAAATTGATCGACACAGGCTTTTTAAACACAGACTATTCAAAAGCTGATTGACAGGAGACAACTAAAGAAAACAAATCTATTTTTTCTCAATAATTTCTTTCTAAAGTGGGATTGTTTTCTGCTTTAGCAACTACTTTTCAGAGGCATGAAGAAAGAAGAAAACTCTACATAACTTTTCCTGTGTCTCTAAGAATTTTACCCCTTCATACCCTTCTGTCCTTCTACCCATCTTCTGTGGGTTTGGCTGCAGACAGCTCGACTTGGTCATTCAAGCAACATTCAATTATGCTGCAACTACTTGCCATTCTCCATCCCAGTTTGTCTCACTGTCTCCAATGAAATCTCCAATATTTTCCAGCAAGAACATCTTCTTCATTTGCTTGCATGAAAGCGTCAGCCTGTGGCTCCTGCACTCATTCCTCATATACCCAATAACAGAAACACACAACTCTGCACAGTAAGTTTCGAAGGCAAATCCAGCAGTTCTGTTGTTCATCCCACAAAATTCCTTCTCTCTTTCACTGTCTGCTGGTCACAGGTTATCTAGCAAATGATCCAGATCAGGGAGATTCAAACTTGAAAATGGTTGAAAGAGTTGATCTGGCTCTTTGAACATCACGTATTATGGTGAATGCTTAGTGGAGGATGGTCACAATTTTGAAAATGCAACTGAGTTGCATTAAGACACAATAATTCTGCAAAATTACCCTACATTGCAACGAGAGAGTTGATTATGACTGGGCATATGGAGAAATTGTGGATAAACAATTTATTTAATTTCTCACTGGTTTCTTACTGTTGGAGTCAACAGGTTTATAGCATTTCTGGTGTTATTTACCAAAAATACCAGAGATCCATTAGAATGCCCTCAAAATAGACTTTCCTGGACAGCCTTATTTCTCAGGGTCAACTTAGGTCAACAGGAGCAAAGGCCAAAGATCAGGAGACAGATATAGAGCTGAACCAGGAATTCTGTTATGAGTGACTGTGGCTAAGCTAAAATACCTCTGGTTTTGGCATTGTACTTCTAATAAAGATACACAATTTTCATTTACATTAACGTGTTCATAATATTTGAAGCATAGAGTACTTCTGAAAAAATGTCAGAAAGCATGAAGGCTCAGTTTAAAGGTCTTATGCTGTTAGATACAGTAACCACCAAAGGAAAAAGTGAAAAGGGATTAGAGTGTTTTGTTCCTTAATCGTAACAAATTTACTTTTATTATTTTCCCATTTGCATTTAATATGGACACGGAATCTCGACTGAGATTTTCAAACTGCATTAACATTAAAGCATCAGTAACAATTTTGTAAAAGGAGTCCTGATGCAGATAGAAGCAAAAAATATATGTGTTTCAAATTCAGTTCCCAAATGCATGGCAGTTTTTATAGCTTGTGGCTAAATCATCATGTAAATAATATTTTAGTTTCTCTGATTTTTAATAGGCTTATGATTTTCCCGTTTCTGGCACTTCAATTATTAAATCTGCCATTATTATAATAATTTTGCCTTTGCATACACTTCCATGTTGCTGAACTAGATGTTTATGCCATTTTTGTGGCTAGTGAATTTCATTTCATATGCTAGGTAAATCATGGTTTTTCCCAGTTGATCTTCACTAGAAAGTAAAAACTGTAGAGTTTTTAACAGCAGGAGTAAAAAATAATTAATTTTCTTTTTAAAAAGAGAACATCAATAAAAGTGGAAAAGAGGTGAAAATAAAATAACTAAATAATTTTTACAAACTATGGGCGGTGTTAAACAGGGAGATTGAGAGAGCATTATAAATAGTAGGAGAAGAAATTTTTCAGAATTTAACGTACAGAATTCTTCTCCTTCAGTTATTTATCATAACTACACTCTTCTGTTTTCATTATCCAACCGAGCAACAAACAGACAACAAACTTTGTGCTTTTCAAGGAAAAGTCACAAAATCCTCCACGATTAGTAAAAAGTGGGGAAAAAAAATAAAATTAACAGTAATAATGATGTAAGTTTATAACAGAAACTCTGGTGTTCATAACTACTTCTCCAGTTGATTAAATAACTCATTGATTAGGTGTTTCTGCTACATGTTGCTTCCTTTAAAATCCTGAAAGGTAATCCATTCTTGTGCCTTGTTCAAAGCTGAAATCACTTATCCCTCTAGATATTGCAAGTAGAAGTTCCGCCTGGATATTTTAAGGTTCATCTAAACAACAATTAAATTCTGAGGAAAATCACACTGTATTTCAAGGTCCAAAATTCTCTAAAGATTTCTAGACCTGGAAGAGAGTCTCTGAAAGACTAGGAAACAAAATAAAGTTCAGTCAGTAAAATTAAAATTAGAACTATAAATTCAAGCATCAGCTGACAAGACTCTGCCAAGTGCAAGATGCTAACTTAGGAATGATTTGTCAAAAGCAAGTAGAGAAACCATAAATGTTGGAGTAATTAAAAAATCACTAAAATATGAATTACCATGTTCATTACTGTCTTTTTGTGGTGGTGTTTAAAAATAATAATAATTAAAAAAAAAAGTTAAACTTTGCAAGAGATTTGCCAAACATTCCCTCCACCACAAGTGTAGCTACAGGTGATATGGGACTGGGATTGATGCTTCTGTGCTCTCACCTTCCACCGTCACCCAGACAGTGATGAAAGACAGCAGGAGCAGGGAAGACATCGGAGAAGGAAGAAACTGAGCATGAAAATGTGTCACACTAAATGTGACATTCGGAGAGGCCGAGTTTATACAGCTTGATGGGGTGGTACTTGATATCTCAGTCACCCGTATCGGAGACTGTGATAGGAGCTGCTGCAGCTCCTCTGTAGCCTGCATGCCCCCAGCTTTCCTGTGGGTAAAAAAAAAGGAGGGAAAAATGATGTTTGTCACCAGCTTTCAGTACGGCACATTTTTTTAGCTGGGACATTCCAGGCACTGGGCAGTGTACAGCCACAGCCAAAGCTCAGTGGGACTGGGATTTATCCCATGTAAACTGAAGACCACAGGAGGAGTCTTGCAGTTTCACCTTGCCACGTGACAGGCTGTTTTATGTGGCCTGTTTCATGAATTCTCAAGACTGCAGTCAAAAAGTTTGCAAAAAGACCCTCCGTCGGTGTGAGATGCACCGTGGTAAAGACCAGGACCTGTATTCCCATAAGAATGGAACAGAACAGCCAGGCTGATGTGCTATAAAACCCTTTCAGCAAAAGTATGGACGTGCAAGATTTATTTTGGAGAAGTATTCTTGCGCTTCCTAATTATGATATAAACTTTTTTTTCATTTAGATCTTGCATGGGAAGCATATTAAGTTGCCATGATAGGCTACAATTTATCATGATTGTTAAAAATGAGATATTCAGATTGTGTTTGGTCATTAATCATGGTCAGTAGTATAACAAATAAATAGAGTGCAATGCGTCTTGAGAATCTATGAAGAATAATTAATTTGAATTTCCAGAAAAAAAGTACAGATGAACAATTACATAGAAAAACAAAACATAAACAGATAAATACCATAAACCCTATGAAATATAATTCTGAAATATTTATTGAAGTCAGTGTTCCCTTGCTTTTGACCAGAACATTTACAGATATAATATTGAAAACTCTCCCAATAGAAGAATGCCAAATAACGTATCTAATGTTGCATTCAGGCATTTTTACTTGAATTCTTTGTGCAGATTTCACTGTTAGCTTGTTTTATCTTCTCTAGACTTGAAATAAAAGTATGTGGTGTGTTTAATTAATACTTATTAAAATACTTTAACATCTTCTTCTGAAAGACTGCAAAAAGTTGGGCATGAAGACACTGAGCCTCTAGGCTGGCAGAATAGGTAAATGAGGATGTTACTACTTCCTTAACATTTAACTATGCTATGAAGTAAGAAAAGTTCCCACAACATCGAGTAATGGTAATTGGGAATACTGGGAAGCTTTCCTTGGAAAAACTCTCAGCCTCCTCCTTTGATAATTGGATGAGTAGAGACATTAGATATCCATATACTTGCCTGGAGAAAGTGGAAATGGAGACAGGATTTAATCCATTTTGGCTAAAAAGCCTCGTCTTACAAAGGAGGACAAACTCCAGTAAAATCACCTTTGCATCTTCCAAGGAATCCAATCAGTGCCTGCAATAAAAATGAGAATTCACCACCGGCTGAAAGAGTCACTCCATGGTCTGAGGCAAAAATCCCAGGATCCCCACATTTTCAATGTCTACTAAATAGACATTCCACAAAAGCCTGGAGGACATCTAAGGTCTGACTGACAACATATCAATTATTGCAATGGGCTGACTATCACAGGAAGAAACTTCCAGAATGCAGAGTTTAGTGTGGTTATTTAAAGATCAATATATTGGGAAGTAGAGGCTGATACAATAGGGTTCTCTTTTCTCATTCTGAAAGTGAAAAAACCAGTAGATATTCTGAGGTTCAGGTCTTCCTTCTCAAAGTTTGGTAGTTATTGTCCCATCTAGAGAAAACTATGCTACTCCAATTTTAAACTTTAATCACTGTTGCCTTTGGTAAAAAGCGTATTTCCAAAGGTAGAGCCCACTCTCAGATGATTTTTACTGTTGCATTGCAATATTTATAAAATTAAATTCTCAGGCAGTCTTGGAAAAAATCTGAGCAAAATGGTCACTAAAGGAATGGGGGCCTCTTATAGTTTTGTCCTCCATATTAATTTAACGTAGGCTTACGCTGTACATATTCCTGTTAGTTTTATTCAAGGGAGGAGGGAAGAGGCAGGGAACCATGGTGCTGAGAACAAACAGGTACAACAGAATTTGTCACCGAAAATGCAATTTTATATATATGTGAGAAAAATTAATGGAATTGTTCACTTAGGGCTAATTCACTGCAAAATTCAGATTTTTAATGTATATGCCGTAGGCAAAATATGAATTATCAAAAACATATAGTTCTTATTTTTCTACAGCACAGACCCACAGCTTGCTAAGGCTCAACTTTCCATAAATGCTCGTTTCAAAATACACAAAAACCAGCAGGCTGAACAATATATAGATATACAGATATATAGATATATAGATGTATACACACTATATATAGTTCTCCAATGTGTCACGTTTTTTAAAAAATATATACACAATAGCATGAAAACTCTTCACCCTTTGAAACTGTAACTGTCTTTCAAACAATTAGTGAAACTTTGTTCAAAAGGCAGTGTCAACTAGTGACACCTATTTCTTTGGACCAGAAGAAAAAGTTGTTATACAGATCAAGGTTTTCCAGTATATTTTTTGATACATACATTCTCATTTTGATTCTCATTGCTAGAAAAAAGTAAGCATGGGTGGGTCTCTTAAAATATAAGGTTCTGGGGGTACTATAAAAAAGTCCAACAACCCAACATTTGTGAATAGTTGCAGTCTACACATTTTTGACCAATTTAAGTGAACGCAGCTACCCTGGGAAGTTAAGTCCTGGTTTAAAGAAATAATGTAATGCTTGAAAGTACAATTCCCTATAAAGGAAACAAGTCCATCCTTTTAAGAGAATTTGCTCCAGACTTCTGTTTAGGAGACTTTAGCACTGAAGCATATTTTTGTAGCTACTATACAAGCACAAACAATAATCTGTTTTCTAAATGGTGATGAAATATCTTTTTAAAGCACGTTTGTCTTTTTAAATTGTACCCAATGGGAAGCAATGTCAGGCAGAAGTAAACAGAAGTGAGCATCAGCTAAGTTTCAGTTTTGGATAAATGGTGTTTTCCAGCAGCTTTTTTCCCCATAAAAAAGTTGATGAAAAAATGGCCAACATTTACAGTGAGAGAGGAAAAAATTTATCACCACCCCCAAGAATTGGAGGCCAGATGCTCGAACTTAGCACAGTGTTTTTATTTCAGAAGAGAGTGTTGTAAAAACTGTTAATCAGGTGGTTTTATGCAGTTTAGGTTGTGTTATTGACTGTTTTATAGACCGATGTTTTTAGTATGAACTTGTTCCACTATGTCTATTCCAATAGCTATCAATACAGGGGGAAATTATTAAAGGAAGGAGGAGGGTACTGTGAGTTTCACTTTTATACAGCATTTTATAAATATAGACCTAACAGGGAAGAAAATAAAGGGAAAAATTGTAATTAGGAGTCAATACGATTCCACATATTCCCAGAACTCATTCTTTGAAATATGTTTGGAGTTCATGGAGAGAACTATCCTGAAGGAACACGGCATCAGAATAATCTGCACAAGCAACACCTAGGGGGAAAATACACAAGTCAGTTTTGTACAGCACAGAAATCTAAAGGAATCCAAATTAAATTGTGACAAACTTGAGTATCTGCAAACACGACTTGGGGCAAGATTCAGACGCCCCACATTCTCACTGGACTTGAGAGTAAGACAAGCCGCTTGGCACCCAAACAATGCTCTTCTGCCCTCATTTCTCTTAAGAAAAAAGCTTTGGATAGAACTGATTGGGCTGGTCAGTAGTGGGAATATTCTGGACCAAAAGAAAGTGCCCCTTTGTAGCCCAGACAGGGGAGTGTAAATATACAAAATCCACGTTCAGAAAAAACAGGGCTAGATGGGGTGTGTGAAGGGACTGAGCACCCAGCCCAGGCAGCCCATCCTTGTGGGACAACGTTTCTAAGGACACACAGCCTGGGCAGGAATCTCACAGGGGTCCCTTCCACTAAGACTGTGATTGGTACCACGAGCCTTTCCAACACTTGCCATTTCAGCCCAGCTCTTTCAGTCCAGCTCTGCCCTTCACCTGCACACAGAAGTGCTGATACTAAAACAGTGGACGCACACCTGTGTGAAATGCCAGAACTTTTGACTGCAAGCAGTATACAAAGAAATATGAAGTAACTCTGTTTTAAAACAAAAAGCAAAACACAGTAAGCTTGATTTCCCCATTCATTCAAAATATCTTCAGAAAAAACTGACCTTAGGACAGATTTGTGTGCTTTACTTTTTCTGATTCTGGCTTATTTTTTTTTTTCCTTTTAACCTTGTGCTAACATTTTCCAAAGATATTCAAAGCAGATGATTTTACAGATGCTCCTGACAGAGCATAGTCCAACAAATAATATGGTTTACTGAAGCCACAAGCAGATACAGACATCTGTCATACACAGGACACTTTTCCTGCAACATTTTGCCAATACTATACTTGAAATATTGATTTTCAGAAATATTCACCCATTCCCCTTAATATTTTAAAAGTGTCAGGGTGCTAGCAGCTGTTAGATATTACATTTAATATAAGCTTTGTCCTTGAACTGACAGATTCCTTTGATAAGAACTCTTTCATTTCACTAGCTGATTTTTGCTATTAATGCTGTGAGAACAAAATGTTGGTGAATGAACAGGAAAAACAGAAGAACTACCAGCTGAACTAAACTATTATTTGTAAGACATTCTGAGATATTGATCTGTCTGCCTTATAAGTAATTCATGCAGTTTAGTGCTGAACAGTCTTAAGAAGATGTGCTGTAGGGCAAAACTTGCAGAATAATTAAAAACTTAAAATTACTTCCTTTGACTTAACACCTTCACTTGTCTTTAAAATAATGTTATATGACTCAATAGCATAAAAACAAGAGATTTATATCTAAAATTAGGAACAGGGGGTTTTTTACATTGGAATTAGAACTATGATAATTTCTCTTTATAACCTGATCGATACTCTGCCTCTCCCTTTGACTTTCATATACAGCAGATCATTTAAAATAAATAGACATAAAAGTAATCGTGAAAAGTCTGGTCCATTTAAATGCTCAAACACTTCTGTGTTTAGAAAATGAGGACTCATTATTTTCATGAAATGTGAGATTTTTCTATAAGCATGACACAGTCTGTTAAAAGTCTCCCCTTTTACACTAACAGTCATACAAATTCTTGTGTTGGATTTAAATATATTTGTGGGGTGGAGTGGACAAGAGGAAGATTGATTGGAAATTACCTTAGTAAGATTTACAGATTGTTTAATCTCAGGAAAAAAAATAAGTTAGAAGATAAAGATCTGATAGAAGTACTTCTAATTTGCGGTTCAACCCTGCACTTGACATTAACTTGGTTTTACCAATTCCTTAATCCTTCTGGTCTTCCAGTCAAAATATCTTTTAATTAAAAAACTATAAATGTGCCCTTTCGGCCATCTCGTAAATCTGCAATCCTCTTAGACTTCTCCTTAAAATCCTAATCCCCTTAGTCCCTTAGAGAAAAACGCTGTCTGGGAGAGCCTGTGGCGCAGTGCCCAGCAGAGCTGAGCTGCCTGGACGGACTCTGTGCCAGGTGGGCAGGAGCCTTCTGATCCTCCCTCACCCAGCGCCAGCCCAGGGAGTCTGAAGGTGGCCCATAATTCAGGAACAGCAGCAAGGGGCAGGCAGATGTCCTTCTGTGGCTGGTTTGAGCACAATACCACTGCTCTCTGCTCAGTGCCCCACTGAAACCAACGGCAGATCCCTCCTGGTGTAGTGGCACCGAGATCTCACCTGAGATGTTTCCAGAAGCACGGGCAGAGTGAGATTGCTGCTTTTGTGGGCAGCGCAAACAGTTCCTCTCCACCACCCAGCCTGGACCCTAGCGCAACTGTTAAACATAATTACGCGACTCAGGCAGGGGAGAAGGATAGGTTGATAAAGTTCTGGTGGATCAAACAATGAATCTTTTCTCTCAAGCACCACCTTTCTAGTAATAATTATACCAGCTAGACGGCACAGACCAACATATAAATCTCCAACTGGATGACCATCACAAACTTTTAGTATCGAAAGGAAATAAAAAGAGCCACACTCCTGTTCGAAAGAACTGAGACAAGAATTAATATCTGTAAGACATGCAAGGCAAAACCGGATTTTCCTGAGAAGATTTCAATTTTTTTCTGTCTTTGAAGAAAGCACATTTGTACTTAACAGGGAGGAGAAAAGGGGTTTATACTGTGCCAAATAATTGTTCTTTCGCAAAATTAAAAATCAAGATTACCAGCCAACCATATTTCTCAAACATGACATGTTCTCTACACCATATGCTCTGAAGAGAAATTCATTTAATTGTTTGGAATAAGGCCATATAGTTGTCAAATTTCAGAACTCCACCCAAAGTCATATTATAGGTTTCTTCAAGGTGTGTGACATTGCATTATGCTGCTTTCCATATCTGAATTACATTCCTTCCACATCTCAGAACAGTCATTACCTAATCTCAGGAGTCAATGAGAGCCAGACCAGTGCTTCAGGGATAAAAAAAAAAATGACAACACAGAATAAGGTCCTTAAATCATGTACATTAAATATTGAGAATTATTAAGAGGGTTGGTCACAACAGCCAGCCTGCTGGGACACTAAAGCCAGCCAGAGTAAGGGAAATTATCTTTTAAAAGGTAATAGCTAATTTGTGTGTTACAGAACATAAATAATTTCCTTGAGAAGCAGTAACCCACATGCAAGCAGGGACCCTGACATCCAAAACTGAGCAGCCACATCTGAGCAAATCACCAGCCCAGTAAAGCAAAAATTTCTTTGCACTCTCAGAAGCATTCTAACCTGACCGACTTGTTCCAAAGTATCACATACATTTGAGACGCACCAGCAGACACCTAAACACTAAGACAAAGACACCTGAAGCAGCTTCAGCTTTTAAATGTGGACACACAAAACACAGTTGATGGGACAAAATATAGGATAGTGGCCTCAGTGGAAATTCAGTTCACCTTTTACATGGCAATCTAGGGCTTGCTGTCATGGTCATAGGTGCTAGGATACATTTATGAGGGATGGAAAAGGGCCTGTGTTTATTTTGCTCAGGCTGCTCACCAAGTAATACCTGTGTATCTGCCTGAAACAAAACCTTCCACAGCCACTTTCAGGGGCTCACCAACTTTTTCCTTCTCTTCACAGTAAGAATGAAATAACTATAAATTATCTTCAATCAAATGTACGCTATTCATCCCTTTGTCTTGTTGCCCTAGAAAACAACATGATTTGGATACAAGAGTGCAGCTTAAAGAACATAACAGTACTTTAAAAGCCTTGTAGCAATTTCTAGAACTCAGGCTGCCTTTATCAGGGAATATTATGTAGTAAGTTTTGTCCTGAGCTAGGCTGAAGTGAGATACATTTCAGTTCTAGACTTCTCTTTATATATTCAAGGACATTGCTATCAGGGATATGCTGCTGAAATTTAACAATATATGTAGTAAGTTAATTTACTTTAATTTGCTAGCACTATCTGCTAATGAAAAAAATCTCAAAAGAAACCCATGAGTCTTTCTAAATATGTGTTTCTGCAAATCAATATCCTGATAGTCACAGATATTTTTCTGAAAGAAAAGCTCAGGATTTAACTGTGTACCTTACATAATTGCTGCATAATTTTGCTCCTTTTATCAAATTCCAATTTGTGTTGTAAAAAGTTTACACATAAACACATCAGAGGATATGTTTTCTCTGCCTAAATGACCTTCTGTGAGTTACAGACCAGTGCCATTCTTTTCTCCGCTCATTGCATGGAAACTTTTAAAAGCATTTTAAATCATTAAAAGCTAATGGTTCCCATCTAGCTTTTTACCTTCAACACAGCTCTAAAAAAGGAAATTACATTATAATTTCTACTTATGATTGTCAGTTGAGATGCATTCATTCTATTTGCACCTTGTATGCACTTCCAATAATTGCAACATCCAGCTTTCACTACGTTCAATATTTCTAGATATAATACATATAAATTTGTATTTATCTTAAAAAGCTATGATTCTGAATGCTCATGATATTACCAAAACCAGCTTCTTCACTGCACTCAGTATATCTCAGACTTAGCCTGCATAAAATCCCAGAAGGCAAGTTTCACTTGTAGCAACTGTGGGTTGTTGCATCACAGCTACGAGACAGGCTTTTTGTAACACAAGAGAAAAACGGGATGGTGAGGACTAAGATAGGGTACAGAGACAGATACATGATGGTACAGAGAAACTTTGCATTAAACAACACCGAAAAGTTAACTTGTCACAGAAGGATGTCCCTCTGCTCCTGACTCCTTGCCAACACTGTACATAAAGTCAAAGATTGATGCCGGATAAATTACAGGTTTTCTAAGAAGGGACAGAATTTTGTTGTGTGTTTTCACAATTTCAAAAGGCTTCCAAAGAGTAGCTTTTCCTAGAGCTGTTGGTACTCTCAAGTACATACACATAAAAAATACTAGAGTATATGTACTTCTGTATATATACAGGGAACTTAGAAATGAAAGTGTCAATCACACTGCTCATTTAAATTTGTACTCACATTTTTACATATTGAACAGCAAAATCAACCCTAAGACATTATTTCTCACTATATTGAGTAAATCTCTTCTGTGCTACAGCAATATAGAATTCTGTTCTTTGTCCAAAATAGCATGTTTTTTACAGGCAGCTCTTGGAGAAATTATGCATCAAGTACATCATTTGTGCTAATTCATTCACAATGACAACATCGAGAGAGAAGAGCAAGCCAGAAGAGAGATGTGCATCTTCAGCTGCCTATCAGCACAACCATAGCTCTCTTTGGCATCACTACTACTTTGATCACATGTAGGGATTTGTTTAGACTCAAAACTGAAGACAGAGAAAAACATTTTTGGCAGATTTAGTGTCTCTCCTTAGAGAGAAGGCAGTTACTATATATCACTAGCTAGAGGAGTCGTTATAATATTGCTCTGGTTTAGGTAGAATTAGCTACATTTTCACAGAATGATCTGGATGAACACCTCTGTATTTTCTGGGGCAAAGAGATGTAAATTGCCATGAACTTCATAGACTGCAGTGGTTTTGGAGGTTGCACAGCCCAAACTATTTCCCTCCTCTCTCACTATCCCAGAAATGCTCTTATTGAAACTCTATTTCTAGGACAAAATACATTATCAATATAAACACATTTATCACTTAACATTATATGCCTTAAATATGGGTTCTAAAGCAACTGAAATACCACCGAGGTTTTAATGTGTAGCTCTCTCTGCATGGGTCTCTGCTAGGAATTTCTCACACGCAATTAAAATCTTCCACTTTAAGCTCTTTGGGCTGGGAAACACAGCATCTAATGTATAAACAGTGTCTGGGACTGCGAATAGTACCAAAAAGTGATAAAAATATATAATAAATGGAATAGCCCACTCTGTGCAAGAAGAATTGCAATTTCCTTTGTTTAAGGCTAGACGAAAAGGTATGTTCGCAGCGGCATGTCATGGCAGACGGGGCCCCTTAATTTCTTTTTGTGCTCCAAGTCCCCAGAGAACATAAGTGCTGGTAATTAGGACAACTGAAATTATTCAAGTTTTAGAGGGTATTACAGAGGAAGAACAAGGAAGGGAACTTAATTTACATATTTTAGGTAAAAAGAGATTAAGGAGATATAAAACTATATAAAATATCATCAAAGATCCAAGAAGATAATATCAAGGTTGGAAAAAAAGGGATTCATTACCCAAGGGAGGTTAGCAAATATACTATCCCAAAACTATTGTGTTTTGGATAGAGAGCAGAAAATAAAGGCTAAATGAGACAAAAGAATGAAATACTCAAGTAGAGGAGATAGGACAGGTGGCTGCACCAAAAGCATAAGAGCAGAATGTAAAAAGACTGCTTACAGTTCCTCAATAAAAATAAAATTATATTTAATACTGAGTTTTTATTTTGTTAAGGTGTTTAGGGTCAGGACCTTCTGGACCTAACAAAATTTTTCTGTCTTGCTGAGAGACTCATATTCTTCATATGAGACATGCAGAAGTCAGAAGTGCCAACTGTTAGTCTTAATGCTTTGCACTATCTTATAAAGTTCATGTATGTGAATACCTGGCAGCCTCTTTTGCTGGTTCACCTTGCTGAGAAAAAGGTGGAAAAACTGTCCAAGCACTTTAGAAGGACTGAAATAAAATTAGAAAGGCAAAATCAAAATAATTTCACATTTGAATTCTGTGGTTATTGAACACGTTAGAAGACGTAGTTTGTGGAAGATGCTGTGTAGGAATGTGGTAGGAATCTGGCTGCATCACAACTGAGTTCAGAGAGGACATGAAACATGTAGGGAACTTAAAAAGACTGAATCTATCTCATTAGAAACTGGGTCATATATGAAATCACAGCTATTTTCATTTGTTTCAGTTATGTACTTAGACTATGTAAACTCTCTGGAGCCTGTTTTCTTTAATCTAGAATCTTCTAACCCTCTTAAAAAAATTAAGAACCCGTATTACATTGATCTTTCTGTTTAGTTCTGTGATTTTAATAATACATCACAGAGGTGGCAGCACTTTTATGATATGTGGGTGTCATACATCATAACTAGCACCACTGCTCCAGTGATGTATTATCCACAAAGTGGCGTGAACCAGAAAGATAAATGCTGGTCTATGGACAGCAACGCACACCTCTTGTGAAACAGGGATAAAGACAGATTAATTTATATGCATGCTGCAATCCAGAAATAAACAAAATTTCTGCCTGATACAGACTGCATACTACTTTTGGCAGGATGTATGTATATTTTTACAAAAGAAGAAGCTAGAAAGCCATATATTTGCTTCTAAGTCAAACATTCTGCAAATAAATCTTGATTCTATGAGTGAAAAGAGCTCCAGCAAGAGGGTGAACACTGATCACCCTTCCCTCACGTCCATGAGAAGCTGAAGGATGGATCATTCCACATGGTTTTCAGTTTCCCATCCTATTTTCAACGATCAATCCCTTCTGCTTAAATGTTTTCAGGATCATCACATCCATGGTATACACTGAAGTCCCTCTCTGCCAGCTTTTTTACACATTGTACTGGTGCTATAGTTAATTTCCGTACAGCACGTTACACTCTTCTGCCTTCGATTTTCTTTTTCTCTCAAAGGAAGGGTAGAGCTGCGTTGCTCTCTCATTCCCATCACAACAAACAAAGGCCACTATTTGCCTGTAAACATACTGTTTTGCTTCAGCTGCCTGACACATTTGCTGAGCTCCCTCACAGTCATGCATGGAAGGGTATTTTGCACAAGATACCCTGTCCTTTATCATACAGGAGTATTCACCGATCACTCTAGTTTTCTGTGAAATAATTTTTATTCCCAGCCTTGATAGCCATGAATTTGGGAGCTGCACTGTGCAGAGCAGCCATGACTCACACTGGGATAATACAGAAGACCCCTAAATCCTACTGACCACCCAACCGGTTCCTGCTGTGGAGCCCCCAGCACAAAACCACCCCTTGACAGATGCTTTGAGCTACTACTGTCATTTTATCTCTTCCTTCTTTGTTTTGCAAAACAAACACAGGAACTGGGAAGGGAAATATTCATCTTTATGATATTTGAGACTGAATTGTCAGATAAAATAACTGGAATATGTTTCCCCTTTCCACCTGTGTAAATGGAGCTGAAGAACTAAGCACGGGGTGCAATAGATAATATTTAATTAGCTCAAAAACCACAGTGGTTATTGCAGATTCTGTGGTCTATGAGTGAATCGTATTAATTTGGGCAGGTTGAATCAGCTCAGAATTAATGGACTTGACACTGTGACCATCCTCTGAGCAGAACGAAACCTAAAGCTTTCCTGAGGCTTAAAATCTTTGTTAGCTTTTATTAATTAATCAATCAGGACTGGACATGAAAATAACTCTAGAAAGATTTTAATTTTTCTAAATTATTCAAAACTTAGTCACTACTGTAAGTAATGGTTATAGGACAAGAACATCAGCTCCTCTGAGATTTCAAGCCTGATTTTCTGCATTTATGCCTGAGGATAATTTTATTCTCTTGGCTTCTAGCTTGTCTCCTTACCGTGAAATCACACTTAGGAAATGCAAAAGAGAATCAGCTACGTGAGGGGAAAAAAAAAAAAAAAAAGAAATGCCTGTACACAAATATATCCTTCAGCCAACTCCTGACTACTGGAATAGTTACATTTTGGAGTAAAATTAGTGGTAACAATTGATTTATCAATAACGCCTGCGTGCAGTATCTAATGCTAACAAGTTGGTCTGTCAAGTCTCTTGGCAACATTCAATCAGTCAGTCAGATGATGAGAGTGATAAGACGAGCCATATGATAATGGAATTTTCCAGATTTGCTACACTCGCTGGGTTTCGTCTTCCTTTAGAGCACAACCCCTTTCCAACATGACTAAAACAACACATCCCTCACTACCTCACCATCTGGAGAAGGCTAAATACCTGGTTTTTTCCCCAGCAATTAGGAAGCAAAGATGTGGTGGAATACTGTAGATCAATTAAACAAGCAACAATGGCAGACTGTGGTGGCTGTACGCGCCTGTTGTAGATTTAACAGAGGATGTACTGGGAAAATCTGCCAGGTGCTTTGTATGAAACAATCAGCATGCACAAGTTGTAAGTTCTCGTGCTTAATTACAGCAACTGTAGCATCAGCACAGGTTAAACACAGTGGCTTTCATTTTACAGTATTAATCAGAAGAAAACAATGAAACACAGTACAGTGTGCTTTCAATTCCCTCTCTTTGTATTGTGGTTTCATCATTTTCTTCCCTGGAAAGGTTTCATTCAGCCTCTGCCTTTTTATATCAAGCCCTGTGAAACATCTGAAGTAAAATACAAACATGGTAATTTGTTATAAAGCTGAGACTGCATGTACATCATCAGTTCTGTTGCAAAATTATGTTGTAAAAGCAGCCAATGATGTTAGTTGTATTTGTTATTTTTTCTTTCTCTTTATGCCTTCGTATATCTGTCCCCAGAAAATCATAAAATTATTCTAATTAGGGATGTCAACTTCTGCCTGAGAAGCTGAGGGGGTAATTACATCATTTATATGCAAAATGGGTAATTTTCTCCCTGCTCTTCACCATTCCCTTCTTTCCATTTATTCCCCCATATCTCCACTCTTCAGAGTTGAGCTATTTAATTTTATTCTACTCCATCTGGAATATCTCTGCCACTCTTCCACACAGTGTCAGACACAAAAGTAGGAGTTACCTTTAGACAAAATCCTCGCAGCTCTTTTTCTCCATGTACTCCTGAATGTGTTTAATATTCTTAGGGAGTTTAAGGCCCACCACAGACACAGTGCCTTCTGCCCTATTGTACATCAGTAACATTTTACTAAATTAGAAAACATGCAGAAATATGAAATCAATTAATTTTTTTTCAAGTTTAAGGGAAGGCTTTCAATCTGGGGGGAATTAGTTCCTAGTAAGAAACCAAGGACTCACTGGTACCTAGGACAATATAGCCAGACTAATATAATATTCACTAACAATAGCTGAGTGAAAACTGACTTTACCATAGTATCACCCAATCCAAACTGATAACTTTCAAACCCAAAAATCTTACAGGGCATATTAATAAGACACAAAAAGAGGCCTTTACTCATTAGAAAAGTAATACAATATGGACAAAATGGATGATCATTTCTTCTGAGGACTTTTTTTTTTTTTTTTTTTTGAAGAAGCAAGGGATGCACCTGTGGTAGAAGAAGATTTAGCCATTAGTCTGGATGCAAAAGCTTAGTTAAACCTTCAGCTTTGTTGGACTCTGGGGCAGAACCCAAAGTTGTGGAAGAAATGATGTAAAGCCACAACAGCAGACAGTAAATGGTGAAATTCAGGACTGCATATGCATATACAAGAGTTAAATAAATAAGGTAAATAAAATCCATGCTATTGACTTTGGCACATGGTCTCATTTGCACCTTGATTCAGGCAGAGGTGTCTCTTTTAATAATTGGATCCTAACAATCATTCCCTTAGTCTTTATTTTCTTCATTTTTTATTTCAGTAAGCTGTGAAAATAATTCACAATAAATATCTTTCACTTTAAGCTATTTCAAGCTTTATTTAATCTGTTTTCATTTCTGCCTCATTAATTTTTGGCATATGTTTTACAATCCATTTTCAAAAAGATATTGTACCCTAGGGGGCTATTACCCACTTTTTTCCTATATTTCCCTAATGGGGGTCGGCACTCACAAAAATTTCAGTATGAGTTTTAAATAACTGATTGAACAATGATATTTAGAACGAATAGATAAATAATAGACAAATTGTTCCTTAATAGCACTCAATTGCTATATTAATCTTCTATAGTTTCTTAATGCAGAATGCAGGGTTTGTCATTTAAATTTAGTATCCATAACTTGGATCATTTGGGTATCTTGCTAATTTCACAGTAATTGACAATGTTTTTCTTTAGGGAAGATATGTTTGTAAATATCAGTAACTGAGGTTTTCTACCCAGGCCTCACCGGAATTATATAGGGGTTTTATTTGAATCAATATAAAACTGTGATGATAAAGAGATAATTCTGACTTAAACTGTCATGATTTCTGCATATATATGTAGATTTTTACTTTCTTTGTACTCACTGCTTTTTACTTTTTCACATATGAAAAATAAAACAATTTATTTGGCCACTCTGGAAAACCATTTAGCACTGGCTAAGGTATAGTTTTAAAATATCTTGAGAATAGCACTTCCTTTATACATACACACCCTAAGTTATGTGTCTCTGTTTTGCTTTTAAGACTGGAAGGAAAATCATAGGCCAAATACCCCTGAATGCCAGAAAAAAAAAGACAGATTCTGTTCTGAGACTTTAGTATCTAGAGCTTCAGGGAGGCAATTTGGGAAGCCTGTACAACCTAGACGAGCTTGCCATAAAAATGCGAAGACTATTACAACGCTTATTCCGTTTGGGCTGTGTGTGCTTCCCTTTTCTTTTTCTTTTCCCACTGCACCTTACTTTCGTCTTCTATATCGAGAAAATTGAAAATATGGTAGAGCAGATTGACTACAGTTGGCTGTGGTGTGCTACAGGAGGAATTCTAGTTGCTTACTCAAAACAGCTTTATATTTTTACAGTACCAGAGAGAATATCCA
The DNA here is from genome assembly GCA_013397935.1 of Dasyornis broadbenti. Lineage (NCBI taxonomy): Eukaryota > Metazoa > Chordata > Aves > Passeriformes > Dasyornithidae > Dasyornis > Dasyornis broadbenti. The sequence continues at coordinate 2,865,314 of VZRN01004506.1, read as the reverse complement.
CACTGGAGTCTGCTCAGGTGGCTTTCCAGCAGCGCTTTTGTTTGCATTTACTGAATTCCTCCCAGTGTTGGGAGGCCTCTTTCTCCTTTGCACTTGGATAGGACCCAAACAAGTTGTAGCTTCGTAGCAAAGCTCATGTCCCTCAGAGGCAACAGAGTTGATAAAGCAGGGATTTTAGTGGTATATCTAATAACATCATATGTAATGGTATTTTGTTGCAGTTGTTATGATCTATTCTTTACACCTTATAGTTAGAAAAGCCTCTCATCAAGATCAGATTTTAGAATCTTGCAGTATTATTTCTTGCATATGTATATCTCAGAACGCAGCAACTATGACACTTTTGGTAAATATGGAAGACAAGATGTTACATTCTATTTGCAGCCATTTTTGGGGCTTGCTCGTGGTTTTCTAGAGTTACAAGAACTTTTCCTAATGTGATATAAAACAAGGGCATTATGTCTGGTTTTTTCAGCCTACAAGAGTGCTCTGATCTTCTGAAAGAAATGGATCCCTCTGGACCTTATCTTGCACTCTTCGGAATAGTGCTTCTGCTATCTATTTTAAATGGTGTGACCCATGACCCTAGTTATGGAGTATCACTCTTTCTTTTGAGCACTTGTTTTCATTTCAGTCACTTTGAGCTCTTCATTTCTTGTTTTTTCAGTGAAGGGGCACAGCTGATTGAATTGGTGTAATACGTGACCTCCTGCACTTTGGGAAGTCAGTGAATTCTTCACTTTTGAATCTTTTTTAAGAGGTATTTCCAGGGCTCATTTTAAATCTAATTTTGATTCTATTAGCAGTCATCCCTGTGTGACATTTTCATTTACTTCATTTGCTAATCCATCAGATAACATGGTATCTTTTGCTGCCCCTGAATTCACAGCTTTCATTTATTAGCTTTACATTGCAACAAACGCAAAAATAGATTCACCTTATTGCCGAACTTTGCCATTTGCATTTCACCTCTACAAGTGGTTTGGGGTGATAGTGCTATATTTTTTAAAGAAGTCTATAATCTCTGGAAGTAATTATCATTTAATCATTCAGGAACAACTTGGTTAAATGTTCTCAAACATTTAAAACAGTCTTCTGTTTTTGTGCCATGCGTAACGTGGCTTGCATGAAAACAACATCTGCATATTTTTGTGAGCAGTTTTTCAGAGTTTACACATCATTCTTCCCGTGCTGCATTAAAAGCAACATTAAGTGATGCTGTCGTGAGAATAGCACACTTGATGTCTGCTATTCTTCAACACCTTATTAAAGCACTAATTATGATTCTCATCTCTAGATATGAAAGTATATTATAAAGGAATCAAATACCAAAATTGATCAGATATTTCTTATTGATTTATTTTGCATTGATGGAGGGTGGGATGGTGGACACCTGTGGGGTGTTTTGGGGGGTTTAGTTTTTTGGGGGGGTTTGTTTTGGTTTTTTTTTATTTTGTTTGGGGGGGGTTTGTGTGGGAGTGGACAATCTCATTTCTTTCAGGCTAATGTAACCTTTCTTTTCATTTTTTTTCCCTTTATTTTTCTCCAAAGTCATACAAAGAAGTATTGTTTCTGTAACAGAGAATTGGCTAAAGTGAGCTGTGCAGATTGGCTCCCTGGACTTTGAACATCACTGTGGTGTTTTGCAAATTGAAATAGGTGATACTTGGTTGACGATGTGCTTCATCTCAGGAGATCAACCCATCTATTGGGTTAGATGAGAATGTGAGATGTTTAAACTCTGTTCTAAAGAGTAGTTCAAAGGATCATGTAAATATTTTCCCGTTTCAAAGATAGGAGAAGCAAATTGTCTGCTGTTATGAATTAAGCCATTAATTGGCCTAGGACAAAAGTCAAACATCTTTAATCCCAAATGAATGTCCTTCTGACTATTACACTTTCTCATTTTGTAGCATCAGGAAGAAGACTCACACTATAGATTTCCCTTTGGAACACAAATTAGCTAAACAAGTCGTCACAAATTTTAGAAAAACATATCCATTTTTCTCAGAACTTGACTAGTGGGATATACAAGTCATTGGAAAACATAGATAGAGAAATTATTAATATTGATATCTATTTGGCTGTTGATACCTGCGACATTCAGATGCCTTTTAGCAATGCAGATGCTGGAAACTATTTTGAAATTACTATTTCTACAATTAAATTACTTTGAATTTATTCCTTATTGTTTTGCCAACATGGTTCATGGTTCCAAAAGAAACATAATTTAATGATGCATCTCTAGAATTTTTGCTTTTACAAAATAGTAAAGTAACATAGTTGCACAAAGCGAAGAAAAGCAACTGCTTCTGTCATTATTGTCATTCTGCCAGACCTACTGAATATTTGGCACTGTGGTGCTTGCCTTGTAGCTGTTTGCTTAGTATCAGGAAGTTTTGGAATTACTCACGGCATTTGAGAGGTCGACAAAAGCAATTTTCAGAGAGATACTCATAGTCGTGTCTTTACCACTGCCACATCGTCTTCCACTGGCAAAGTTGTTCATATTTTAGAATTTTGCTTTATTGTGTGTCTGTATCTCTGTATGCATGGCTTAATGCTGATAGCTGGGACAGAGTACACGTATCTGCAAAAATACTGGATGATTGCCAGTATGTGCACACTCTCTTTATTAGGCACTCTTTGTTTTTTCTCACCTACTATGTTAGCAGGGTATGAGGGCTCAGACATCATCTATTGCTATAGGCCGGTAACAATGTGCGGTAAGAAATATGTTGCTGAATATCATATTTTTTCATGGACCGTGTTCCTCTTGAAACACACAAATTGTAAAAGAACAAAGGAAAAGAACTAAGGCAGGGAGTGAGACATCAGTAATTGACCTCAGTAGAGCAGAGACAGAGAGCAGCAGGCTTTAGGAGAAACAGAGTCACATAGTAGCTTTTGAAATGTGAGAAAGCATTTTGATATTGGGCAGATACCGGACTTGTGATATTGGATAGAAACAATTAAATAAAAACCAGCTATATAGCTGCTATTAATAGTAAGACCTACAGCTTTTGGGTACTGGCAACCATCGAAATTTCTCAACAGAAATGAAAATTTTCTCAGATCAGACTGCTGGCCTGCCACTAGTGGGGTTGGGCAGGGCTCCATCCTAGGCCTAATGCCCTTCAACATCTTCATAAATGACTTGGACACAGGACTGGAAATGATACTCGGTCAGGTTCACAGATGATACAAAACTGGGAGGAGCTGTAGACTCCCTTGAGGAGAGGGATGCCCGGTAGAGAAACATCAATAAATTAGAGGACTGAACAATGACCAACCAAATGAAGCTCAAAAAGGGAAAGTGCCAGATTCTGCATCTGGGATGGGGCAACCCTGGATGTACTTCCAGACTGGGGAATGAGACCCTGGTAAGCAGTGCTACGGAAACCAGCACTCCTGGTCAATGGAAATTTGAAAGTGAGTTGGCAGTGTACTCCGGCAGCCAGGAGAGCCAATTGTGCTCTGAGGGGCATCAGGCACTGCATCACCAGCCTGGCAAGGGAGGAGATTGTCTCACCCTGCTCTGCTCTGGTGCGGCCTCACCTTGAATATTTTGTGCCACTTTGGTCACCACAACCAAAGAAAGATATTAAACTATTAGAGAGTGTCCAGAGGAGGGCCGTGAGAGTGGTGAAAATTCTGGAGGGGAAACCTTATGAGGTGTGGCTGAGGTCGCTTGCTCTGTTCAGCCTGGAGAAGAGGAGACTGAGGGGAAACATTGCAGTTACCACTTCCTCATGAAGGGGAGAGGAGGGGCAGGCACTGATCTCTTCTATCTGGTGGCCAGAGAGAATCTGAGGGAATGGCATGAAGTTGTGTCCGGGGAAGTTTAGATTGGATATTATAAGAAGGTTCTTCCCCAGGACGTGGTCAGGGCTGGAATGGTCTTCCCAGGGAAGTGATCACAGCACCAAGCCTGACAGAGTTCAAGAAGTGTTCAGGGAATGCTCTTGAGCACATGGTGTGACTGTTGGGGATGTCCTGTGCAGGGCTGGGAGCTGGACTCAATGGTCCTTAGGGATCCCTTCCAACTCAGCATATTCTGTGATTCTGTGAAAATCCTCTGTAACAACGATGTATAAGACCTTGTGACCCAACAAAAATTGTGACCCTCCTAACAAATACTAGCTCTTAGTGGTAGGTGCACAAGGAATACTACTGGAATCTGTCCAAAAATATTCCTAAGAGCTAGCTTATACAATACGAAGCAACACATTTTAAAAGATATTTGCACACGTTTGGCTGGTGTACGTGGGAAGATTACATCTGAGACTTGATCCATATTGCATCTGCTTTTTCATGCAAAGTAAAATTAAACCCCATGGGATAGTCTGATACTAACAAAAGCCATTTTAAGAACAGAATAATTATTTCGTAAAAGTTTGCTAGAAGTGTGGAAAGTTAATAAAACCTCTTTCACATATGCTCTATTTTATACACTGGCATACTGCTTTCTTTTTTATATACAAGTTACTTTACTGGAAATTAGGACTCTTGGCTCAGAACTTAGAGCCAGGAACATGACCAACTTGATGCCATTTACATATTTAAGTTCAGAAGAATTTTTACTTCTATACTAGCAATAGCTGCCTCCTTTATATGAAAAGTTTCAACAGCAGAGGCTCAAGTATTTGTCTTCATCTAGGCTGATATGGGGAGCTGATTTGCTTGAATATTGGTGTTTTTTTGCTTGATTGGTCTGTTTTTCAGCTGGATCTCTCCATCTCAGTGGATACTTACACTGGCATAATAAAAGGGCTTGTATGGAGCATGAGACAATAGAAAAACAAGAACTGTGTTCCTTTGACTGCCAGTGCCTAATCCTGCTTATAGAGGAGATAATGTGAAATCAGTTGTCTGCAGTGCTTTTAAAACACAACTGCATGTTATAAGTTGTGTTTTCCTGCAGTGACAAACTGTTGAGAGGCTTTTACTTTACATTCTTCACTCCTTTATCTTTACAGAATCTAAAATGCAAATTCTACTATTACTACTATGATTATTATGGCGTTTAAGAGCTTAGAACTGTGAACACTTCCTTTGTGCTTACAGCCATTATTGGAGAATGGAAGTAGTGAATGCAAATATAATCTGAAAATTTTGCTCTGTCAGCAAAAAGCCCCATGCTACACCATTTTCATACTCGATACATTTAATGCATGTTGTGGGTTAGGAATGGTACTCTTCAATTTAGTGTTCCCACTGAAACCACTCCAAACCATGCACCGCTCGATCACTCCCCTGTCCTCCTCCCCTCTGAGAGGGTGGAGAGAAGAACTGGAGACACAAAAGGTAAAGGTCACAGACTGAGACAAGAACAATTTTCTGGAAACAGCAATGAAATAAGAAAACAAACAGTAAACAGTATTTATAACAAACAGAAGCATACAAGAGAGGTGAATGATTCACTTGCAAATGCTTCCCACTACACCACAGGATTCCAACAACACCCAACCACCCCCATGCTAGCTACCCCAACCCGAAGGAACCATTTCTCAATTCCCATTAAATGACATAAGGAGGTTTAGAAAAACCTATGGTTCTTAGCCATGTCCTCTCCTGGTTACTGCAAAAAATTAACTAATTCGTAGTCAGAACCAGGACAATGTGATAAAAACTTAGTTTAATATCATAAAAATATTGCAATTTAAAGTTATTATTCTTATTTTTCTTTAGGCTATAGATATGAATGGTGCTCTGAGTGGGAAATGTGTGAGCTGCTGCACTCCACATGAGGAAGTAATTAAATTCATGGATAGGAAAAACACATAATTCTAGTTTCCCATTGTTTTTACATTTGTCTGACTATAGTGCTTTATTTCCCAATCTCCATTAGGAATACATGAGAAAAAATTGTAAATTAAGCCTGCTTTGCATGTATGTTAGCTGAACCTCAAGCACTTGTCATGTTAGTTATGGCATACAGTTATTAGCCCATCCTGATAATAGGCCTGTAATTGTTCTGTGTTGCCTATAAGCAGTCTCTTGAAAAGTTTAGGAGATGTCCAAAGTTACCAAGTGCCTCAGCAGTGAAGTAGAAATACAGTTCAGGTTGCCAGCTGTCTCCTTAAGATCCTGTCCCCAGTAAGAATGATAGACTTGTATGCAATATTGAGATGTAGAACAGAGAAGTGCTTAAAAAAATGAGGCATGGCACAGCATCTCTCTTGCAACCTACAATAAATGTGAAATGGAAATGGAAATAAGATGGAATTTGTACCTTTTACCTCAGAGAAAGCCAAGTTTGGTCTCTGTGGAAATTAATTTGAATATTAAAATTATTTATATAAAAGCACTGAACTTTCTTTCAGCACTTTGTTCAAGCCCAGCTGCTTTGTTTCAGACCTCCTAGCACTTTGGGTTGTATACATTCCTATTTATCCAGATAGCTTTCCGTGAGCGTCTTTGAAGCCTTTAATAGAAAATTCTGTGGGGAGCAAAAATGAACTTTCAGTATATTTCCAAATATCTGTTAGCCAGAGTGCAATACTCTGGTCAGACAAAAAGGCCGAAAAAACCTGTTTAATCTCCTGCTGTTCCAGTAGATTCTAGTGCTGTTTGCTATGAAGATGGCAGAGTACCATTATTTTGCTAGCCACTTTTTATGTTGTAGTTCTACTGAGCAATGAAAGAAAGTGAAGGAAGTCCCAAGTGCTTTCCTTTTTCCTTTTTAAATAACAAAAATGCTTGTCTTCATTTACATGGATTTCACATCATAGTAGTAGCACTTATCTTTGACTATTTTATATGCTTTTCAGAGGATTGATCATGCTAGTGAAAACTGCTTAATTTTTTTTTTTTAAATTCAAAAATTAAGTGACAGGAGGGTGATCCTATTTGAACAAAAAGATTACTGATATGTTCAAACTCAGAACTGATTTCAATATGATATAAAATTGGCATATGCCTATCTCTAGAAGTGAGATTGCTGCTCTAAACTTTTGACAAAGTTTCTGATTTTCTGAAGTTGACATTGAAGTTTTTTTGTTGTTTTGATCTCTTGGGAATATCTTGTCAGTATTTCACCTGTGTGTCTAACTTGGAGTACATCAAAAATCCCATAATCCCTTTGAAGAGGCTTGTCAAGGCTGTTTTTGGGGGTGTAGAGTCTATCATTAGAACAGTAAGTGCAAATTTGGCAAAAGGTCTGAAAAAGGGGAAAGATGGTGAGTCCAACCCCATGTGAAGTTCTGTCACTGTGAGAGGATTTACTACCCTCAGAGCTGAGGAGGAGGAGCTGGGTGTGCTTCCAAACAGAGTGTCTGGGACACCAGTCTCCGCGTGCCGACTTAGAGGGAAACACAATAAATTGTCTCAAACATGGACAAAGGAGGAAGTTCCCACAAATTACCACAACAGACAGAGGTGGCAAACATGAGTGTGTTCATTTCAGCCCCACACAGAGGTGTGAAAGGTTAGGAACTAGCACACTGGACAAGACTCCACTGTGCAGACTGTGGGAAAAGCACAGACAGCAGCACCAGGAAGATGCCAGGCCTCGTGAGGCAGACCTGGGTAACCTATACAGGCAAATATCCCATTATGGCAAACTGTGATGAAGGAAGCAGCTGCTCACACACATGCCATCCCAAGGTGTGGGAACAGCGCGTACGCCTCGTGGATATCAGGATATCACCCCACCACCAAGCAGACCAGGGTGAAAAAGTATCAGCAGGATTCCACATGGTGATATCTTTGCTTAATCGCTCTCTCTCGCTCTCTCTCGCTCTCTTTCTCTTCCCCTGTCCCCACTCCTATTTCTCATGTTTACTGTTAAGTAAAATCCATACTTTTTGACTTTGGCATCTGGTCTTGTTTGCACCCTAATTCAGGCAGAGGCATCTCTTTATAATTGGTTCCTAACATTGAGAAACAACAGAAAAGATGAAATGGAAGACTGCATCTCTAAACTTCTTTTAAAAAAGGAAAGAGTGCTACAATTTCGTTTTTCTCAAAAGGTAAAATCATGCAGAGAAGAAGGTAATATAACTGAGTACATTAGTGACCTCAAATCATCAGAAATATGCCTATTTTGGACAAGGAAAACATTAAAAACTCTTTCAAAATGTGAAATACATAAATAAATTAATTAGAATCTTATCCAGCAAGTCAGCCCCAAAGTCTTAAAAAGGTCCTGTGCCAAGATAATCCACCAATTAAAGATTCTCTACTGATTGTCCATGAAATCATTGCTTGTTACCTGCAGGGCTCCTGCACTCTCTTTTAAACAATTAACTCCTCCCAAAAGGGGGGCAGATGTCCCAAAAGGTGTCAGCTTTCTTGCAAGTGGGTAAAATCCTTATTAGCTCTGATCACTAAAAGGGACCTCCTGGATTTGCACTGGCACTGTGACTTTGCCTCAGACACGCAGTGAAAACCAGACTCAAGATGTTCCACCCTGGAGCTCCCAGGGCCAGTGGCTCGTCACGGCTGATGGGGCAACCACCATGGCCACCAGTGTAGGCACTGGGATGCAACAGCCCAGCCAGGCAGTTTGGCTTCTGAATGATCACTGAACACTTCTCCTCACCCACACTGTGGCTATCTTGGGGTTAAATGAGGGAGGTTCCTCTCTCAGTTTTATCCTCTACTTTTTTATTAAGGTGATGACTACTAATAACAATTTCATTAAACTGCTCTCTGCTGAAATTGCGCTGAGATGTTGCTATTTTGTGGAATTCAAGTTCCGCACTCTAGTGTTCCAGATGGCTGCTCGTACAGAGCCATAACTAAGATTTTCATACTTTACAGCCTGTGGACGAAGGGACAAGGGTGTTTTGCTGATTTGCTGCACTTTTAAACAAAATATGGTAACCCTGTTGGCAAACTTGTCCAGAATTTTCTGAAACTAGTCTTGCTGAGCTGATCTGGGCATGCCTGTACTGCCAGCTTAATGTCATTTATCTTTTTTCCTGCACTTCAGAATCAGAAAAAAATTGTCTAATATTTCCATCACCCCTTCCCTGAGTAATAAAAAAACTCTTCTACTCAGCCCAGATTCTAACCATTTAGCCTCCAAGGTTAATTTCAATGTGGAGGTGTAAATAGAAATATACTGTGTTCAAGTAAAGAAAACATTTACAGAAAAATCACCATATGGAACCTATTTAGACAGATGATCTAATTATCATAATGCCCAATGAGCTGATGCAGGAAAGGTTTCAGAGCAGGATGCTTCTTTCTGGTGTTTGCCCTCCTGTCCACAGTAGAGGTGAAGTTGTTCTCTGAAACCCTGTGACTGAAACCTTCTCACTGTACACAATAAAGTTTGTCATTTGTAATATGTAAGACATGTCCCTAACTTATAAATGAACTTTAAGTCCCAAGGAAAGTTGGATTAAATATCAAGAAATATAAGATTGGTATTGTGGACTGAAGAGGCAATTTTGTGAAAGAAGCTGTTTTAAGAGAGAAGGAAGTGGAATGATTCTGGTATTACAAGTGACAGCCACATGTACGTGAATATGCCTGATTTTTAACTAATCACTTTAAATCTGTACCTAAATTGTGCTTGCACTTCTTTTCAGGCATTCTCACCCCTCTTTGTATTCTTACGAAATTTGCTTATGACTTAGCCTTCGTACGTGGACAACAAAAAACACATGACAAATACACATTTATTTTTAGTGTGAGGCTAAATTATACAGCTCTCTAGGAAACGCGATTTACAATCTTTGCGAATCACAGAATTTTCTGAGTTGGAAGGGACCCACAAGGATCATCAAGTCCAGCTCTTAAGTGAATGGCATTTTTAGCACCATTCTTTAACCAATTTGAAAGATTTTATCATCACAATGCACTAAATTATAAGAAACCCTGCTAGTGCAGCCAATCCCATAACCCTGATGTACAGAAAACTGATGTGTGAACATTCACAGTGCCCTTAACCTTACAATACCCAGTTCATTACACCCCACAACATCTGTGCAGAAGCACCTTAAACATCATTGAAGTGTAGTGACTCAGAGAGAGCCAATATACAATTTGATTAATAACAAGCTGTTTACTCCCTTTTATCAAGGAGACAGAAACCAGTCACTCAGCCATGTATGCATACAGATCTTCTGCATAGTTAGAGCCCAGAGCTTTCTGGAAGGTTGTTCTCAACTGTAATGGAGGAGTTCCTTTAGAGATCCTACCCAGTTTAGTAATTCCTGGACTACAGAAGCACTTTATCTGGAACATGTCAACCATGAATGCAGTAACATTAGGTGAAGAGGAGAAATATCAGTTCAGTTCCATAACTGTCTTAAGTTACTTCCATTTGCCAATGACTAAAGCGTCTGGTGGATTCCAAGTTCTCAGCTAACTGGGTTCTTTTGACTCCAAATTCTTTGCTTTTATTGTGGATCACAGCCTTCAGCTAATGACAGTCATGGACCCAAATATGCTGCTTTATAGAATACATTGGGCTAAAGGACATGGACGATTTCAAGAGCTATAAAATAGTTTTCAATGGCAACCAACACAAATTCTATCAATAACTGTAAACTCTCATTTTTAGCAGCCCATTTTACTCTAAGACCTATGTGAGGTTATTTATTAATTATTATCCTTAACAAACAGGTTTTCACTCCAAAGCAGAACATCCTTGATTTCAGGAGTACTTCTGAATATGAGTGATCTGTGGGTGGAAACATCTGACTTCAGAGAGGAAGCTTTCAAGTTAGATAAAGATTCTGCAGCGGTAATTAAATTAATCATCAAGAGTACTCTTACCTCGCACTAGGAATTGTCAAGATAAAGATGTAACATGAATATCCATTTTTTGTTTATTGCAATTCTTTTCAGTCTTATCAGCAATTGTGGAAAGCAACCTGGGTCAACATTTGATGAAAAGTATACATTTTAGTAGATGTGTCAACCAAAAGTGATTGAAAGAAAGCAAATAAAATTAATGATGGGAAGGGCACAGCTGTCTGCTCTATACATGGAAACTGTCTTAAGGGTATTAACACATATGGCAACAAGTAGTCCAATATTCATCACAAAAGGAGCAAAAGTAACTAGCATAATACAATAAAGGTTTTAGTACTGAAAAAGAGATTTTCCAGCATTGCGAAATTTGAGGCTATACAACCTTTGCCCTGGGTGGTCTTTGGTATGACAAATCAAAAAAAAAAAATCTTCTTTCTCTATGCTTAAGAATTCTTAAAAGCTCTTTTCCTACTATATACAATTAGGGAAGGAAAAATAACACATCTCTACAATTTTGTAACAATCTTATTTCAAATCATTGCCTTTTTTCTCTTTTGAAACATGTAAATATTAATGCTTCACTAAAAGCAGCTGTTATTGAGAGATGAAAATATTTATAAGAAACATTCTTAAGCATGGTCAGTATATTACAGGCTATATCTCTAATTTACATTTACTACTACAAGTTTTTTTAAGGAAAACATTTAATTGGTTGGGCAAGTAATTTATTTTAATAGTAACACAGAGAAGTGCTTTGAGATATTTGGATTTTATATAATAACTAAAAAGGGAATAAAACATTGGCAAGAGATGCACAAAATTGCTTTCATCTTTTATTTCCATATTTGCTGGCTTGCTGTGCCCTTTGCAGAGATCACAGTACGCAAATGCTATTTCTCATGTTAGGATGATTCACAGTAGGGAAGCACTTCCCTATGTTATTTTCATCAAAAGGAGCTTACATCTGAATATTACCACTAGGCTGCTAATTTACACTTTGGCAAAAGGGTCAGAGGTATTTCATTTTTTGGATGATTTGATATTAGGTTGAAAAAGAATTTTTCATAGTTCTTGTAATTTGCCTCTGTAGTTTTGCTGTCCAGTGCCATTGAATTATATATGTTTTATAAAACAAAACTCTTAAAGAATTAATTTTTCAAGGTATCAAGACCTCCAGATTTCAGAAAAGCCTTTGTTATTGTCATCAAAATGGAAGGTCTCATATCTCATACTATATATCAAGCAATAACATGTTGGTATACTTGGCATTCAATGTTTATTTCAAATAAAAATGAAAGTAATCATACTTTCTATATTAAAATTCAAAAGCATAAAGTCTCCGTACCATAAAAGTATCCTTCAGTCCTGTTCCTCCCTTCAAAATAAACTGAAATTTTTAATGGGGTTCATACCAGCAATGGTTTTCCAAAAGACTGTATTAAAATATTACTTCTGAGTGCTACAAGTGACCTAAGAATCATCGTCGTGTTGAATTTCAACCCTCTTTCATGAAGAAACCTATTCAATGAGGGGTTCTTATAAACTAAGGGTCAAATCCTTTCACTTGATGAATTGATTGATGATGGCAGCTGGTCATCCATGGTCCAGCTCAAGCAAAGAGAGGAGATGAGTAAATATTTGCTGTGTGCTACGGGAATTGTATCACATTAAAGCGCCATATGTGCTGACACTGAGGATAATGAGAATAGAGTATCATTTTATCTATCTCATTGACATCAGGTCAGATCTTCCACCCTTGTAAATTGTCCTAGCTCCACTGGCCACAATGAAGGTATGGACAATGAGACTACTGCAGATAATATGGCCCACAAATTCTTTAATCCTGAAGAGTGTTTATAGTCCAAATGGGGATAATATCCTAATTGGGAATTGTCAGGACTTTTGTTTGTTTCACTCAGGTAATTAATTACAGAGGAGCGGTAAGACAACAGTCTTATCATCTGCCCTTTTCAATATACTTTCACAGGTAAAGAGCTTAATGATATAGTTAAATATAACTTCTATTGCATCCAATACTCATTTATATTGCTAAGTGACATAAGAGATTGTCTATTTCGAGTTTCCCAAGGTTTTACAAGGTTTGGGTGGGTTCTACCACAAATTTTCTTTTTCCTCTTCTAAAATCAGGAGGGAATAAGAATGAGGATGAAAAAACAGTGATGTTTAATTAAAAACACAGGATTAATTCCCAGACAGATATCTTACTTACACAATTATAAGAAAAATCCAGTCACACAAGAGAAAAGGCTTCTGAAGTACACAAAAGGAGCCTTTACCAGAAACAAATATGAACCACTGCTTAAAGCGCAGGTAGCCAGAGTTTGGCAAATTTCTCAAATGATTTTACAAAGATTGTTGCTGCTCATGTCCTTTTAGCTCCCTACCCACAAGGACTACATCTGGACTGAAGAGCCATGGGCCATTTCTCTCTTGGATCGGCAAGTTTTCTTCTACAATATCTGGGTAATGTGAAGATGAACCCCTCACAGAGAACAGAAAGGAAGACAGAAGTGCCAAAGGATTTACATTTTTTTCTTATCGTGAATGATTCAATTAAAAAAAAAAAATATTAGCACTGACAAAGCCTTCAGGCTATAATTCATGTTACTTTTAAAACTGGTTTATCTCACTTTTATTTTTTTTTAAGTGGGAGATGTAGGGGTCATGGCTGGGTGTGCATATCTATGCCTGCCAAAAGTGACCATCAGTCTTTTATTTCTGGGTCTCCCTTGGTTGATTTAAATGATCTCTTATCTCAATCCCAGTGTCTCATTTCTCACAATCTCTGATTTCCTTCCTTTTTTGACTTCAACTTCTTTGTCTTTCTTTCTGTACCCTTGACCCTTTGTTATTCTTCTTCCCTTACCACCCCTTCATCCCAATATACAGATTAACCCTATGACCCTAATCCTAGTGTCTGGTCCATTGAAAAATGGTGGCACGTATTGACTGTTGGACATGTGTCATTTCTTTAATCTTGCCTTCAGGTCTGTACTTTTCTTTTGCTGATGACTTTGCAGTCATCTGTTAAGCCATTATATGTGATTAAAAAGCATAAAACGCTGCAAGGGACAGCATTATTTGGATTCTCTAGACAGTGGCTGCAGGTGCACCTTTTTCTTTCATTACCAAGAATTGCTCAGTGCTGAAGTGGGACAAATCAGCCAAGGAAAAGCATACTTGTCTGGCTTGCCACTGTAAACAACATTGCAGCTCAAGAGGAAATCGTACCGGTGAGAACGACAGTATTCAGAAATATAAACAAATTTTGGAAGGAGTTCTAGGTGATAGCAGAATCTCGTAATTATGTATTAAGTGATATGCACAAGCAAATATAATCTCATTTCTAGACTTTCAAGAAATACATTCCTTGTTTTTGATGTATTAAACTTGTCCCTCTGTTCAGCTTTTCAGGGAGGCACAAATAACCAGACATGTGTCTGAGTGTCAGAGACTGAAATGTTTTGGGCAGTGGCTTAGGTATTCTTATGAAGGACTTTGTGGCCATTATGGCAAAAGTGTACAAAAAAGCTGTAACCACCTCAGCCCATCCATCCATCCCTGAGTATGGCTCCTGACTGGAAACTTGGATTGTAATTTAAGCCACCTAATGGAAATTGAGATAGCATAAAGGTGACGCTGTTGTTCAATTAGGTCAAACGAGAAGCAAACAAGGCTGAGGGAGAACAACGTATCCACAAGAAAGCCAGCCCCAGCAGCTGTGCTGGAAATCAGCTGCGGCTGGCTTCAGCCTGGGGGAGGCCATAGCCCACAGGCTCATCTGCTGAGGCCACGTTTGCACACACTCCCCCACAACCAAGAGGGGAGCAGGAGAGTTTGGGGGCTGTGGCACAACCTCTGCTCAGAGGCAATGAACACCCATCCTCCCTTACACAAACTGGCTCAGCTCTAAATCCCCCACCCCGGGAAGCTCACACCCACGGGACATTCCCATCAGGAGCAGCTGGGCAGGTGCCATAATCCATCCAAGACCCCCAAAGCGCTGCCCAGACTCATTGCCGAGGCCTTGCAGCAGAGCACTGCGTGTGCTGCAAAGGGACACGGCAGATCCAGAGTCTATTCCACAGCCTGTGTCCATCTTGCTCCTCACCAGGGGAGCTCCCTGGGCCTTCCCACCCAGCCCAAGTGTCCATCAATCCACAGAGCTCCATGTTTGTGGGGGACCCTCAGCACCAAGAAGATCTGATGGAGAGCATCAATGGGACATCATTGGGATGCACGGAGCAGTGAGGTTTTCTACTTAATCCATCTCTGTCTCTCTCTTTCTCTACCCTCACCTCTTTTGTATTTCGTTCTCTTTCTTTCTCTCCCTCTCCATCTCTCTCTCTCTCTCATTTACTGTTAAATAAAATCCATACCATTAACTTTGGCCTATGGGCTCATTTGCACCTTAATTCAGGCAGAGGTACCTGTATAAAAACTTTAATAGTTGTATCTTAACACTGGGCCGGTGCAAATTCTGAACAAATTGAAGGCACATGCCTCATGTATCCAGAGGCTTGATTCCTTGCAATGGCACTTCACCAGGATTTCCACATGTAAGATCAGAAATCTTTACGAATGTATCTGTACCCTGTATCAGAGAATGTATGAAAAGCTTTCCCTTGAAAATAACAACACAAAACAGAAAGCCCTGAAAAAAAAAAAAAAAAACAAAAACAAAAACAAACGAGGCTTCTCAAAAATTTTAAAATTGTTAAAGAGTATGTAATCTATTTTATGTAAGAGTTTAGTGACTATTTTGGAAGAAGTCAGTAATGCCTATGCTTGATGGCATGCATTAACAAATTTATTTGTATTTGTGCACTGAGAGAAATATCAAAATAAATATTTACAGGAATTTATACCCATAGGTTTAAATGATGTTGTCTTATAGAACCAAAGACAAATGGAGCTGGAAAGACATTTGTCTATCTGATGGACATGGTAATTTAAAATGTTAAGTCTACTTGATCAAATGACTATGTAAAAAAGCTCATCTCAAATTTCTGAAAGCATTTAAAATAAATATGTCTGGATAAGGGTTAATATTAAACTGCATCTTACCTGACATATAAGTAACTCTTTTTCAATATCAATCTTATTTGACACTTTACAACTTTTGTGTCCCCTTACTCCCTAATTTTTCAAATTCCACTTTGTTCAAAAGGCAGCACTGCTGCAACCAAAGACTTGCTTTGTGTCTCTAGTGGTCAAAAATCTTTTCCTTTCTTGCTTATTATGCCTGTTTCTTTACCGTGTGAATTTGGCAGGGGATAATTTTGTTATCCACTAGACAATCCTGTTTCCTGACCATGCTATCTTCAGTACAATATTACCAGTAACCCGGTTAAGGAAAACCTCACACTCACCTTTGTTCCATTTTGTTAAAAGAATTCTATAAAGGCTACAACTCCCCTCTGGAGAGCTAAAATGGCTTTACCAGTCAGCGGTTGAAATATTTCATTAAACTACTCTTGAACCTTTCAAGATCATCTTAAAATAAGCCATTGTTATTAATATTAATTAAGTAATATATTTTGAGGGAAGGGGTTGGAAATGAGTATACAATTACCACAAAGGCAAAAGATAAATGGTCAATTTACATTCAGCAGGAGGTGATGCTTGATGTTCCATTAAGAGACATTAAATTTCTTGGCTAATTGTAAGAATCAAGTGAAGGAAGAAATTTTTTAGTGAGCTCAATGGGACATTGATTAAGCCAAAATACTAAGATCTCAATCCCCAGTGTGGATAAAATATTTAATTTGAAGAAAAAGAGTGACTCTTTGTTTTATTCAGCTGGACTCCAATAGATTTCGCTGAATTTCAATAGATTAAAGTGAAAATATTCATTCTGATAAAACTTCAAATTGAAATATGATTTCTTTTGTCCTTCTATATCTCTTTAATAAATAGGAATAAAAAATACCCACAAGCAGGAACATTTTTCTATTATAAACTATAAACTAATGACATCAAACCTCTGCACGTGAAAGACACCACCTTGTTTAATAGAAAATCCTCTTTGTATTTTGTTGTTTGTAATTCTATACAAACATTTTATCGTATTTAACTCTGAAGATATTAAGATACTAGAAATTTATTGCCTCTTTACATTTGGCCACTGCAGGAACACTTCAAATATATCTAGAAGATAGGACAATAGGGGCTCCAGAAAAGCCAGTTTTCTAATATTTTCTTCTAACTGGGATATGTGAAATCAAGCATTACGACCTTCAGAAAGTGCATAATTGAACGAAAGGAGGAGCAGGTATTATATCTTGAAATAGAAAAGAATATTTACAGTGCCTTTAACTTCATTTAGAGCTATGTTCAAACTTTGGGAAAACATTTTGTCTCCAAAATTTTAAGACTAATTTCAAATTTAAGTCTTTAAATTGTTCTATTGTGGATGCTACGAGAAGCACAAAAGAAAGTTTCATCTTCTTTGGAGAGACTTTTCACATCTTAAATAGTGAGAAAAAAACACTACAGAAAAGTACCTAGCTGAAAGTATGACCAGAAAGCTTTTACAGCTGGTAACAAAATGACTACAAGTTTGGTTTTTTAGATGAAATATCGGAGAGGTCAAATTTATTTCATAGAAGCAAGAGTGGATTAATGAGAAAGGAGTTCTTACTTTCAACAAGTTTTCACCAAACGGATTCTCAAACGCTACATTAACATCACTAAATGCATGACGCCAGCAGTAGCGGTATCCATTTTAAGACAAGGTGTACAATAATTTTTTTTTTTTTAACTTCTAAACTTCTCTTAAATTTATGTGTGCAAATGGATATATAACTCAAATATTTTAGCATGAAAAAGACACACAAGCATCATCTTTCTTTCTTAAATATATAAAGACAGAGCCCTACAAAATTTAGATAGTGAGTAAAGTAGAATGAGACATCAGAAACACTAGTCTTATTAGTGCAATGCAAATTTTAGCTGCTTAAAATCGAGGAGGATCAAAGGGTTTATTTCCCATACTTGGTACAGGAAACAGTCTGCAACTTACAGTTATAATAATGCCACACCACCAATACAAAAATAAAAAGACAGGAGATTTCACTAATACAAGAAAAAATAGCATTAAGGTTAAAGATATGTAAAAGATACATAATAAATTTTAAATTAATTGCATATAAGCTGTGAAATGATTGGGGTTTTTTTGTTTTTTTGTTTTTTTGTTTTTTTTACCTAGCAGATAAAAGGTTTATTCACATGAAAATTCAACATTGCAGCTTCCTTTTGAATGAAGAAAAGCAGTACTACAGCTTTTCTAAAAAAATATTTGGGACTCTTAGGATCAGTAAGCTATCATTACACAAGCAATTCAATTAAAGTAATCTTTTGAGATTTAATAACTATTTTCTGTAATGATCATAACTGCGAGAGAGGAAGACACAAAGTGTTCAATTTTATTGCAGTATTTACACTCTGGTTCACTCTGCTGCCCCATTAATTTATAAGCTATATGTTCAAGACAGAAAAAAGGAAACAAACTCAATTATAAATCATGCAGCACAAGGCATATTCTGTTTTATATTTATTCTGGTCTAATTTCAAATATAGAAAATGGGTTTTATATTCTTAAATACATCACACTAACCATTTAGGGCCAGAAAAAGCTATTTTATGTAAAGACTGAGATTCGATTTAGTCCTGCATTTCAACTACAGTTCTCTGCGGAAACTGTTTCAAGATCAGCAACCCAAGAAATCAGCTTGAAGAGAACCCATGCATGAAAATTATCCTGTGCAATCCTTAATACAGAGGTACAGAGTCTTCATTACAGACAAAGGTGGCCTCTGGACTAGTTCTGGCTCATTCTCCAGGAGGAAAGATGAAAATATTCATCTTATCTGTAACAACTTATAGTTAGTGACGGGTTCATATGTCATCTAGTCTAGAGTCAACAATTTTCCATGTGTTTGGGATATAGTTAGTAAAGAAAATTTACATTGTAGTCTCAATACTGTTCACAGCTTCCTATGAAGCACTGCTACCTGAATTTGCCTTTCCACCTCTTCTGCTATGCCATTCGTTCCTCACCCTCTTGCTTTTCTTGTGCCTCCTTAACCACAGTACTCTAGCTCTCTTCCATTTCACCCTTCAGCCTCCACTTTGCCTAGGTGCTCTGTCCAGAGGTTGAATGGTGCTGATTGCTGATGAGCCACTTGTGCTGAAAGGTTATCCCAACCAGACAAATCCACTTATCCACCCTCACTGGACACACAGCGTCCGTTCTAGGGACTCCTGCAAGCAAATGCAGCAGAACCACTGATCAAAGGCATCCCACAGACTGTCAGTCACCTTTTGTGGTAGCCTCGTCTTACTTTTGACAAACACCACAAAATCAACTAGAGAGAGTCTGTGCTGCACAGAGACCTCTGGAATAGCATCTTCCATCCCCAGAATGGTTTCAGGGAAGACGAGGAGGAAGACTGACTGACAAGAAGAACTGGTAATTCATTCAGACAGGGAAAAAGCTCAAAAGTTTTGAATTCAGTAAAATATTGGAAAACCAGTTCTACACACTGGTCTATGCAGCTGTGAG
Organism: Dasyornis broadbenti; assembly: GCA_013397935.1. Lineage (NCBI taxonomy): Eukaryota > Metazoa > Chordata > Aves > Passeriformes > Dasyornithidae > Dasyornis > Dasyornis broadbenti. Next base: position 2,846,014 of record VZRN01004506.1, on the reverse strand, counting down.
CTGGAACAGAGGGTCCAAAGCATGATGCACTCACCGACTCCTTTCTGAGAGCAACAATATCATGAAGTTCCATGAGAGATCATCAACAAAAGCCTTTGATGTGATGCCTACTGCCAGAAGCTCACTTAAGTGACTCATTTTCATTCCAAATATCCAATAAAGGCTCGATTAGAATTAGACGTAGATACAAGAAATTACAGCAGTGATTTTTGAATGCCTGCCAAAAAAGAAATCACTGTAACTCAGAGAGGAGGTAACAGAAAAGAAACATAAAATAAGGACCGCTCTCTACCTTTTCTAGTAGAAAAAAAGAGAGGTGTGAAAAAACATGGGGTAGGTTCAAAACAAACAAAATGAGCTGTTTCATCAGGCAGTATGTATTGCACTCTAGAGCTCAATTCAGTTTTAAAAGCCAGCAGAGATTCAAAAAGCAATTAAAAAAACCAGCAGAACTTTTATCTAGGGAAGGGTGTTTAGGACAAGGGCGTCCCCTCTAGCTCCAGAAGCCTCGAAGAGGAGAGACTATTCTATGAACATCATTGTGTGCTTGGCTTGTCCTTACAGTCTTCCCTGAACTTCCTGAACAGTTGCTGCAAGAAACAGAACAGCCTAGAAGAAAGTCATTGATCCCATGTGCTGCTCGCATGCTTTGAAATTCAGTGAAATGGACTTCTTGTGTTTTACACGTTGGACAGTACCAACCTTCTCATAGAGCAAACAAGTGCCACAAGTAGTTAATAGCTCCTTGCCTCGTTATATCGCATTTTCTGCATGGACATTTTGGAGCACAATGATATCCTGTGAGCAAATCACCCTGTCTAGTCATCTGAGTTTATATAAGTAATGTAAAATCAGGGCTGACTTGGCATCTTTATGGGACTGCTGATTTACTTTTTGCTCCAGAGCTATGATGATACACAGTTTGCAAGGAAGAGAGATTCAAGACATCTTGTGCATAATCCCAGCAGAAGAATGATCTGCAAAGATATAAAAATAATAATCCTACCATGAAAAGAAGGACAAAGGTATCAAAGAAGATCACAGGAGGATATAATCTTTATCACTAGGAAAAAATATATAATCTCCTATCATAGCAAATATATGCCTGATACAATCCATGTGATTTCATTATCGTTACCACAACAAAAACAAAACCAAAGAGTAGTAAGGAAATCTGAAGTTTGCCAATTTTGCTAAAGTTGTTTTTCCCCCTAGACAATTCTTCAAACCTCTTTGCAAACAGCAAACAGCCCTTTTGAAGAACTTCAAGTGCCTTACATGGGAGGGACTGACAATCTCCCCAAAGCAGGCTTACTTCTGTTGTATTGGCTTTCTTCACTTCTAAGAGCAAAAAATCCAGCCTACAGACTTTGTAGAAATCAAAGGGGCACTGAATACCAGGGGGAGCAACCCCAGCTAAATGGAAGACAAAAGACATTGCATCTTACCTCCTCAAACTAAGAGCAGGGAAATTTTGCTTTTCTGTTGGAGTGTGGACTTCTTTTAGAACCTTTCTGAGTACCTCAGACGGTTTTGTGAGCACTCATACGGTCCTTACGGACCCAAGTGCCACATCATGAAAGCAGGTGGGAACCAAAATAGACAGAAAATGGAGGCAAATCCCCAGTACTACATCTCAAGCATGGCATTTTGTATTATATAAGTTGTCAAATCCTGATGCTCCTGCATAGATACAGAATGAAAGAATGCTCCTCACAATGGCAATAGAAGTAAATGCGACCTGGTGTGAGGCTTTGGGTCCTCTCAGCAGTCACTTAGAATATCAGTGCCTCTAAGGAACCAATTATCAGTATTGTTAGTGTTCTTTAATGATTCATCTAAATAATGTATTTTTTAATTTTTCATTTAATTTTGTGATCAAGTTACATAACGCATCCACCAAATTGCACTGTCAGCTGGTCTTCATTGGTTTATGTACATATTTTTCTATTAAAATTCTTGTTGATACCATAGCTCAATTAGTATATGCTAATATAAAGATGCATAAAACTTTGTTTTGCAAATTTTAGTCAAAAGATCTATGTTTTGTTGATCCATTTTTTCTTTTAAGAGTTTCAACAGACTACAGCTTACAGGATGAGTTACGCATTAACTGCTGACATTTTGCAAACCTTTATTTAACAGAATGCATATTTCAGGATCTGGATGTCTCATGTTCTTGCTGAGCTGCATATCTCACCAGCTGAACATACTTCACCAGTGGAGGTTTCCAGCACAAAGTTTCCTGTACTTTACTTTTTACGTAGTTCTGGTGAAGACAGACTTTATAAAGCAAGACTGAGCTGAAAATTTAAATGCTATCTCATAAACTCATAGATCAGAAAATAGTTCTCATTAGAGCAGTTTCATTTTGCTTATTAGAAATGGATTCCACCATCCCTAAACCTGTAAAACAAATAGAGATTTTACTTTTAGGCACCTTTTTTCTTTTTTAATTTGTGGATAAGAATTTGTCTATTGGTGAAGATATTTTTTGCTTAGAGAACACACGAGACAGACCAACATGGTAAAAACAGCTATCAATATTTCATTTCCATGTGGCATACAACTGGAAATAATCTCTTTCTCACAGATGCCTTTGTTTAAACATAAGAAACTATTATCTTTTTCCCAGAACATGGAAAACAAAAAATCTGAAGTTGGAATGTCTTAACACCCCACACTCATCAGAAAGACCATTGTATTTGGTTCTGATCCAGCCTCTTCCCAGGAAAAAAACTTACATCTTCCAATTTTTAAGTAAATTATGAAGAATCACTGCAATAGAAAATAGCGATTTCAAATGACGGTATCAATAGGTTGCGGACACAGCAGTGGCGCTTTCAAATTTCTGTAGTTTAGTCATTTGGCTGAAATACTGATTCATAGCATTCAAGGGATACGTTCTACACTGTTCCCATGATCTGATTATTAAGGTTGTTAGAAATGCCTCTGCCCAAATTAAGGTGCAAACAAGCCCATATGCCAGTCAACAGCATGGGTTTTATTTGGTTGTAAATGTGTGTGTGTGGGAGAGAGAGAGAGAGAAAGAGAGAGGGAGGGAGAGAGAGAAGAGAGAAGAAAAAAGAGAAAGAAATAGTAAATAGGTGGGGGGGACAGAAAAAGAGTGACAGAGACAGAATAAGGAAAAAATCACCATTCCGTGGATCTCACCAATGTTCTGTTGATCCTCTCCATCTGATCTTGGTGATGACAGTCCCCCCAGAAAGCATAGGATCCCACGAGTTAATATACGCTCAGGCCAGGTAGGAAAAATCCCAGGCACCTTCCCAGGGGAGGGGAGTTTGCCATTGTCTCTTACAACAGGCTCCAGGTTTGTTGCATCACGTGCAGTCCTGTGGTACCTCAGGAATGATTCTGGGAGGCACTTTGAGGGGCCTTTGATGGATTAAGGCACCCCCTCAGTTGCATTCTTTTCCCTCAGCCTTGTTTGTTTCTCCCTAGGCTGAGATGATTCAACAATAGTATCTTATCTTGGCAGCTTAACTTACAGTCCAAAATTCTAGTCAGGTGTCTTCAGGGAGGCTTCTTGGATTGTAACTTCTTTATACAGATTTGCTGTAATGAGTAAAACTTTATATCAATGTTTGAGGCATGAAGTATTTCAGTCTCTGACAACTGTTTCATATAAATGGTGAAAAACTGAATTTCTTAGAGCAAATAGAAATGGCCTAATAGGAGCAAGCACAAGCAAGCACAAAGAGAAAAGAAAGACACACCAAGAGGAAAATCCTCACTGTGGGACAAGTCTCCTTAGTATAGCTGATTTAATAAACAATTTTTAGAGTAAGGAACAGCTTCCACCTTCGAAGGAAGTCTGCAAAGCCTCAATTGGTACTTCTTCAAATCAGAGAAAAGGCTCTGACTGACTTCTGTAACATATTTTGGAGTGCCTGTGGTTTTCTTTCCATGTTCTAAAGGAAGAGCCGGGAAATCTCTCTGCTTTTACCTTAACACTGGGACCAGACATCATCTAATGAGGACAGCACTTCTTTTCTTTTTTGTGCTACTACTATGCCTTGTACAATAGGGTAATTTAGAAAGAAAGCAAACTGAAGAATAACACCCTGCTTATTCTTCCACCATGTCCCAAATCACCCTCATTCCAGCCAAATCCTTCCTTTCCTCAGAACCCCTGCAAGTGACTGCAGCTGGTTTGTGCACTTGGCAGACAACACAGCTGCACAAGTCTCTGCACAGCCCTTTAGTGTACCTTCAACTGGAACTGAACTTGGCTATAACACTCACATGGGCTCATTCATATTTTGTAACCGTGCATATGATTTGAACTGGGCCGTGGTACATTAGTCAAGACATAATCCATTAAAAAAAAAAAAAAAAGTACATTGATATAAATTGTGAAGATATCTGAATATATCTTCACAACAGAGTTCTAGTTTCTAATTGTACTAAATTTACCCCATTACTCTTTAGATAAAATTGATTACTGTCTTTTACAAGGGTTCAATAACCCTTGTAAGCAACAGTGTTTTCAAAACCGCTGAATTTTTACTCCACCCCCAAACCCTCATAATTGTAGAACGTAAGAGAATAACTTAGGAGCAAAGTCACAACACATGATTACCCAAACAAAGGCTCTGTCTGTTGATTTTTTCTTTTAAACTAAAGGTACATTGAAATGCATCATAGAAATCTGAAAGGAAATGTAAAAAACGTAAGCCTTTTTAAAGGTTGTAAATATTCTTGTGGTTATATCTGTAAAATATATGCAATCTTTAAAGTGTGAGATTTCCCTCCATCCCTGGCCCCCAATTTGTTTCATGCTTTTAACACAAGCTTCAAGAAATGGATAACTCTTGTGCCAGTGTAAAAATCACACAGACAAAGACCGAGCAGATGACATCACAACTTATATTTTTTTTTGGTGTTATTTTTAATTAGGTGATGCTCAGATGATGAAGTAGCACCATTTAATTAATTAGGCTTATATATCTTTCTCTAAGCTATTTGTCTGCACATTGAGAGGGCTATTAAGCCTCTTCAACAGCCCACCCCACCATTACACGTTGAGGGGAGAAAGACAGAGAAAGCCTTCCCGAAAGAAGAAATTGGATGACGAGATCTTAAATGTAAATGGGATTCCATTTTTAGCATGCGGTCAGTGATGTATGAGCTCAGAACTCAACTCATACTGCGTGAAAAATAGGAATGGCTGGAAATCAGCTGCACTGCCAAATGGAAAATCTCGGAAGCAAGCACCACTACTGCTCAGCTCAGCTGATTTACATAAGGAAGAAAACACCTTTTCCTTTAGCAACTTGCATTTATTTTGCTCAGCCTAACTGTATGCATTAAATATTTCAACCTTGGTGCCAAAATCACTTGAAATAGAAAACGTAGCTGATAAAACAACAAAAAGGAAATGGAAAGACTAAGGCCAAAGTAGGAGCCTACTCCATTTAAATAAATCAAACCACCATCTGAAAATAAAAGTGTGATTACTGGCTAACTGTATTGAGGTATCTCAAATGACATAGGCTTGATTTTAAAAAAGCTGAAAGGATAATATATCTCAGCTGGAAAATGATAACCTAGATTTTGACCTTTAATTACTCAGCCTGAAAAAGTCTTGTGCCCATATTTATTGTAATTTTTGTTCCAAATGGGCAAGAATCAGTTCATAACCTTTCTTTCTCTCAACAAATGAAGATTCTTTTAAACCTTTAGTCAATAGAATACTCATAATTCTTTATAAAAATACTCAATTCTAAGGCTACCTTATTACCATTTCTCATTTTATTCTATGAAAGCTAATGATAATACCGAGTTTTCTCTTTTCTTTAAAGGTTACAAAACACAATGTTTAATGAATCCTCTTGGCTGTTTTATATTTGAATATACCTACATTTATCCCTATTTCAAGACAAAGCTTGAAAGATCCAAACAAGAATCTCTCTCAAGTCAATTTTAAACTGAATTACTCTCTTGGTTTGTCTTGGTCAAACCTAAATTGGCTCCTCACACTCTCAAATGAGATTCACTATTCCAGGCAGTAGGAACTTTGCCTGGAACATGCTGCACACTCGCCTGTAGTAGAGGGGATGCAAAACATGTTTTCTACTTGAAGCAATGGAATGTGAAATATGTGTGCATTTAATCATGTGAATCGTGTGACTCATTACCTCCCCAAGATTCTTCTAGAATCTAATCTCTAAATGAAGTTTATGACCTTTGTATTTCCCTGTCATAATGTCTTGTTTTTATTACTCTGCTGTTGAATTACATCATGACCTTTAATAGAGGACATTGAGATGCCACATGGCCCATGAATAAGTGTGAATTAAGAGTTTATTTTAGCGCCTTGGAAATGCAGAATGTATCAAAATACTGAGATGATGTAGGATATATGTCCCTGTGCTGTTCTCCAACGGGAAGATCACTTCCAGACATTTGCAGTAACCAGTAACCTGCAGCATCAGTATTCAGAAGTATTACTATTCAGAAGAACTGATAGAAGAGGAGCTAAAAGACAACAATGACAGCTAATTGGAACATGAAAGTGCAAGCAAGACTCTTTTTTTTTTAGTATTTTCTAGGCTTTTACAAGGGATAGTTGTCATCTGACATGATTTTCAAATTAAGTGATCAGTTTCTCTTTTGAAAATACCTCAGAGGAGGCAGCCAATACTTTAAAATTATTTTTAAAGGAGCAGAAATAAGGTATGAACATTTCAAAATTCTAGAAATGAAAACAGTCGAGGAAGCAGAACCCCTGTTGCACTGAGTGTACTTACATCCCTTTATACAATTATATTGTAGCAGTCTGTTTCCACTACACCACTTTCACATGTTAAAGCACTGTGCAAACAAAAGATTTATAGGAGGGCATCTATTTTAACGTTTTTAAAGGGCTTTGATATCTTTGTAGACCATCATCTTTGCTATCTGCACAGACTGAGAACCCATTTCTCAATTATACATGGTGCTTTCAATGTCATAAAAATGTCTCATGTCATCAGAAGAGTCATCAGAAGTAATACAAAGAAATGTTGAGCAGCAAAAAAGGGAATACTAGGAAAAATGTTTATTTCTGAATTCTTACACTGCTTGCCAAAAAAATCCTACTTCATCTAAGAAAGAAAATGATTCAGTATTTACAATATCTTAAACTGCTTAGGATAAAAGGCTAGGTGGAGAGAAAGGAGAAACCAAATTTGAAGAAACTTTGTAAAAGGTGTGGAATATTCAGAAGAAAATAGACGGTAATGGTTGTGTTCTGTATTACATATGATTATTTAGAATTTATTATTTAGCTCTGCAAACAATTTATTAAGTTATTTCATGAGTAGCCTAAGTCACAGATCAGGTCATTCCATCAAATCCTGCACAGGTTAATAAAAAGTAAGTATTAATTGCAAGTATTCTGAAAAAAAGTATAAACATCAATACTAAACTTGATGAACAGCAAAAGATGGAATCAGATCAAGAAAAAATCTGAAATAGCTAAAGTTCTGATTTATTTAGAAATTATCCTTCCATTATCCTGAATCAAATCTTTTATCTGTAAATTATAACATTAAAATAATCTCATCGCAGATAGAATATTCTATATCAGGAAATTTTACATATTCACAATTTGTATTATATTTGTAGTTGTCATGTACTTCATTTTACAAATTTAATAGCTGTAGTTTCTCAGTTTTCATTTTCCTCTCCCTTTATATAATTTCACATTTTTTCCCCGACAGTTCAGCTCTCTGATCTATGGCCCATCCCTGCTTTCCTCTCTCCAGTAATTAAATTCCCACCTTCATGACTGAAGCATGACTATGCTTTTCATTAGTGAGGGACTTTTAACTTTGCTTTTGTTGCAGATTCATGAAACGCCTTCTGAAACTTTTCAAGATGACACACACTTGAAGAACAGATTAAAAGCAGAGGAAAATGAACAGTAATGAGCTCATTTGCAGAGAAAAGCTCTCATTATCATGAGGTCTTTTTGATTTCTGGAAAAAAAAAAAAAAAAAACAAACCAGTCTTAGCTTCAGCTCCTTCCCTTGCATTCAGGAAAAGTCCTGTTGTTGGGGAGGGAGATGGGAGACAGGGGGAGGAAGAGGGTCTAGTAAGTATTTTTTTATTAGAATCTTACTTTATCACTGAAAACCCAATTTAGAGGTGAATCAGGGGAAACAGTTCTACTAGTGCTTCTGGTTTTCTTTTTTCCTTCCTGTTTTCAGATTTTGTTTTGAAGAATGGTGTGGCAGAGGTTTTCATCAACATTCACAGCAGGACAAAGAAGAGCTAATGTTTCTATTCTGCGTCTGGAAAAGTCATGATCTCTCAAAAACTTAATTAGTGTGTTACCTCGGGTCAGCAAAGTGTCTAGAGGCTATGTTCCTCAACCTGGATGCAAGTGTAGTGCCTGTGTGATGTAGGTCGATTTTGGGTGGCTCTTTTTTTTTTTCATTTAGTTGAGAAATTATATCTTGGATTTAAAAAGTTGTCCAGAGAAAGCCGTTCCAAGACATACATTTCTATTATTTGACAATAAAGAAGAAAAATAAAGGAAATAATATGGTGAAATATTTTTCAGCCACGGTTCCCTTGCGATGAAATAGTCCAACCAGCTTGTCTAGACCTTACATGGAAGACCTTCAGTTGTCTTCCAACATATACCTGAAGACATGTATAAACTACAGTCATAACATTTTTATGACAGAAAAAAGTGTTGAATCTTATCTCCCACTCATTTGCATTGGTGAAATCCAGGAATTACCTCAATCAGGGGGAAAAAACATGGCTGAAATACCTCTAATTAAGTTGCAGATTTTCATTAAAAATATGTATATTATAAACAATTACAATGTGACATTTTTCCCTAAAAGTAAACGAACAACAACAATATTCTAGAAAGAGATTATAAACCAAATAATTTCAACTGTATGTAAAGTTTACTGACTTCAGTGAATCCCAAAACAACTTCAGATAGAAGATTATGATTCCTGGCTATTCATACTATGGACCATAATATGAATTCACAAAAAGTTGAGATTAGTCTCAAGCATATGAAAAAAAGCTGTCTATTTTCCTCTCATCTTGCCTACACAATCCCTGTTAGACCGCTCAAATTATTCCAAAATTAGTGCATCACTAATAAAATAGTCACCTAGAACTGCTGAAACAGAATCACCTCATAAGAAAAATAATGTTGAAAAATGCACACTTTCATCTCACCCACGTGGTAGCATATCCAAACATGCACTAGTTTGCACTTTTGTGGTCTATTCTCTGAAATAATTATTGAATCTACCACTTTTTCTTCTGTTATCCAAACTCGGTGTCCTAAGAGGCAGAGTGGAGTTGATTACCTTTTTCTTGTTCTTGTTTATTTTCAAATAATTTACTGTTTGTTCATTATTGTATGCTTCTTAAAAATAACATTGGATGTATAGTATACAACAAATAAAATGTGCCATTTTCATTTTCTGAGAACACAAGTAGCAGACATTTGCACAACTAGTTTTATTAGTTCTCACAAAGTCCTATTTTACGAAACCCTGTTATTGTTATTAACACTGCTCTCAGTAATTAACCATGCAACTAAATTATGAAAATGCATAAAATAGAAAACTAATGTAAAGCTCAGTAGGCTAACGAAAGAAAAAGTGACCTTTGGTACTGGAAATCACTGGAGGTTTCCCCAGTTCTGCATATATTATGTAGTGGTTTACTCAAGACATTATAATTCTAAGTATGTAGGGGTTTTTAAAAAACAGAAGGCACATATGAATGTAAGTATCCACATAAATCCTTTATATCATTATAAAACTACTGAAGTGAAACACACTGATGAACAAGACTAAACTTAATTTTCCAACACAAGAAGGAATTATAAAAATGAAGTTTAGTGTTTTATGAAATACGGTGAATATTGTTCTATCATTTTACCAGCCTCCTACAGAAAGCTTACTTGGGAAGAGAAAAGTGAGTCTTCAGGATTTTGCCCCAATGACAATGTCTTCAAGAACCAAATGAAGAACAGGATTTTACTATATATCACTTCAAATACACATTTTGTCCACTTGGTGATTACTTCCTTTTGTCTTCATTCTCACTCAAAGTAAAATGAAACATTTCTTCTGAAACACAAATTTGAAGTAACATCATCTGTTAGTCACTTGTGGTGGGTTTTATTTTCCACACCAGTTTATTTCCAGTAGCTTCCTGTTGCTTAGTCAAGAAGCAGAGATAGAGTACATCCTTTTGTTTCTCCACTGCCCTGATTTTGGAAGACAAGTTGACTAGGAAAACCTCCAACTACATCTCTAGGGATATCTAAATAGTATTTAAATAGTGCATTGTCTGAAAACACAATTTTGTAGGAATCCTGTGTTTCTATGCTAATTTTTTTTGTAATGTGTATTTTTACGTTGTTATGATGGTACACATATTTAAAGAGCTTTCCAAATATGTTTTCAATTTTGACATATATAAATAAGGATTGCATATTAATAACTATTACTGACAGTGACAGCGCAGCAATCAAATTACATTTTATGAAATGTTGAGATAAAAAGAGTACTGATACAGTTTCCTTAAAAATACAGGTGATTCCTTCAAACCTCCTACCTCATTCATTCCAAGCCTTAGAAAGCAGAATTCAATTCTTCAGATTGAGCCCTTTTTGGCTTTCAGTAGGTACTTGGAATTTAGAAAACAAAGCAAGTATGGATGGAAATATAGAACAACAAAGTACTCTTAGGAAGAAAGATTAGTTGAAAAGATTGGCTCACTCAGAAATGCTCAGGTGAAATCAGTAAATCATAGAATGAACTTGCACTATCATCTTATCATAAGAACCAGCACTTCAATTTTTTTCCTTATGATTTTCAAAACGTGAATGATCTTGAAGGACAACATGAAAACCATGAATGAAGTGGCTGGAATAAAACTAATGCCGGTGCATCTTACAGTACCAAAGAGTCCTGACCTAATCTTTAATCTTTTTCATAAAATGAACTTGATCATCAGTTACCTTCCATGAATAATTCACAAATTCTGCAGTTCTTTCTGTGGATGGAAAAGTTTTCCTCAGAAATTATTCTAATATGTAAAAATCGGTGAATTCAAGTACAGAGTAATCAAGCCCTTTCAAAACTGCACTCAAAACTTCCATTAAGCAGCACATCAGATCAATCTGTCCATGTCAGAACAAGGTCGACAGTCAAATATCTTGAGATGCTATTTCCTGACTGGCGTTTCAAGTTAAAAATAAAACCCATTTTACCAAAACTCTGACACCAGGAGTAACCAGACTCAGGTCATGGAAACTGTTAGTTTGCTGACCACTTTCACTGTGCATTTTTGCTACGCCATGTCACTGAGTCTTCTTCGGTACTGAACATATTATAAGGTCCATTTGTTTTACTCTGAGGCCCCTCTTCCTGTCCATCTTTTCTCAAATCTCTGCCATTTTTCCTGGTTCAGTCAAATTTCCCATGTCTGCATACAGGCTGTTGCATTGACATTGCTTGTGCTAAGCTCATTAAACTCTTTTCCCCCTAAAATTGATACACAAGAAAACTGTAAAAGCTTTAGCTTGGCTGTAACTTCAGTGAGTTTATTACCAAAGTTTCTAAAAAGAGAAATAACAAGGTCACCTTTGACTAGACCAGGTTACTCAGATTTCCATCCAACCTGGCCTTGAACACTTCCACAGATGAGGCATCCGCCGCTTTTCTTGGCAACCTGATCCAGTGTTGCAACACCCTCAAAGAAAAAAAGATTCTTTCTAATGTCTAATCTTTTTTTCAATTTTAAACCCTTGTCCTGTCAATATCCACTCTTGCCTCTCCCCATCTCTGTTGTAGACTCCTGTCAGGTACTTCAGGTACAGGTATCTGAAATTTGGTACCTAAATACAAGTGGGGGAATTTTGAAGATTTTACCATGCACCTATCAGTCAAAAATTTAATTCCTGCCTCATTTTGAGGTATGAATACATATTAAAAAGATTCATTGCTGTCATTGACTCCAGTAGCATAAATTATGCATTGAGCTTAAATCAGGAAAATTATTTGAGTGAAACCCTGCACAAAAATTAAAAAAAAAACTCCCAACACATTTCAATAGCAGAAAAAGTGTTGGTTTTTTTGGGTTTTTTTGGTTTTTTTTGGTTTGTTTTTTTTTTGGTCTTGATGTGTGTATTCATTTTGAATGAAAAAAAAAAAGAAAAAACACGCAAACAACCAAAAGAAAAAATCTATAGAACCAGACCCCAGCAGACCTTTTCCTCCTAATTCCACACGACAGTTCTCTCATCAGCCTATATAGCTCCGGGATGATTTGTTTTTCTCAAGGAAGGGAATGCTCTGTTTGCGGGGAAAAAGAAATCCCAAGCACCCTATTTTGATTCCAAACCCAGAAACATTCTGTTGAATTCTTCTACTATATCTTATGCCAGATGGGTAATTTTTTCTGCAGGTACTAAACATCAGACTGCAATATTTTCTATTACCAGCAGAGAGCAATGCAATTAAACTGTTTATAAAAGGCTTTTCAAGGCAATTGCTGTGCAAACTCCTCCAGAATGCCTCAGGTTTTGTTGTTGCTTTGGCCTTGGGTCCCCATGTTGAATGTTTTAATATTAAAACTCCTATTGATTGTAGAAAGGTTCACACTGTTTATTTGTGTTTTACTGCCCAAAATGCGTGGGTACATTCTCAATGCCTGAAAATATCTCTCGGGAAAATCAAAACAAAACCCTCTTTGCTACCATACTTTTCTTGGCCTCAGTCCCCCATCTGAACACCGGTGTAGTTATGCTATGCCTCACACCCGTAGAAAATCTGCACATTAATAAATAGTTTTCAGAAGAGTCTCAGAGGTACCTCTTGAATTAATGGGGGAACTGGAAAGCAGTCAATTGAAAGTACATGACAAATGCAATTTAGTTCTTTCTATGGCTTTGCTGTTCACTCACATTCATCTGTGCAGGCAGACACTTGCGTACATATGAAATGAAACCTCACTTTCGAAGTGTAGCTGCTGGGAAACCTGCACTGAGAACACACAGTAAAACATGATTTTACAGTATGCAAGTTTATGGGTCACGAGAGCCCATTAAATGTTTGTAAAGATTATTCCAACGATAAGGCTCCGTGGTTTTATTTGCTGAAGTCTAGATATGTTCAGACACCTAGGAGTTTTTAGAAAGATAACCAAGGCTCAGATGAACAGAACAGCCATCTGTCAGATTTCGTAAAATCTCACAGTGCTACAAACTGTATTAGAGCTTCATAATTCATGAAGGAGCAATATCCCCCTACTGAGATTATAACCAGTCAAGACAACACCAAAAACAGCTAGTAAATCTGTCAGTGGGAGTTCCCTCTCCTTGACTGTAAGGGGAGAAAAGAACGAATCTGCTGAAAAATAAATTGAAATTATGATCGGCACAGAATAAAAGATTCCATAAGCTGATTGCAAAAGAGTATCTTTGTTTATTTCTCCTCTATATTACAACAAGATTCGCATGTGTATGGGAAGTGATAATTCAATTCTCTGCACCTCTATATAGATTTCATAAAGGCAAAAAGAGTAGTCATGCCAAAAGCACATCATTACAGTGCTAAAAAAATATAAATGTTTGAGTCTTTTCCTCATTGTTTCGATGGCAAAGCACTCGGTGTCTTCAGTTCACTGTGTAGGAAATGGTAACTATTTCCTGTGCATCTGTATATTTGTTGGTGGTTTGGGCAGGAAGAAGAGGTTGCAAGCTTTGCCATGAGTGAAACGTTCACGATAAAAGGCACTCCTCGCCTGCTTATTCTGCAGAGAAAGAAGTAACATACGCCTTATTTATATATCCATAGGTATATGTACACCTACGTACTGTAACAAACAGAATTCGAAGTTCAGCTGAGTGTTTTCAATGGTAGTGTAATACAACCAATAAACAGTTAAAATACATCAGAAAAGCAATATTATTAGACAACAGAAAAACTTTTTGTGCAAAATGCACGTTTTCTAACAGAGTACAAAAATCTGAGGGTGAGTGTTCCGACTGGTACACCACAGGATACATGAAATCACACAGGAGACAGCATTCTCTGACTCCTTGCATTTCCAGTTCATTTCCTCCAAAGACTCAGGAGAAAGGCTTATAAAGAAAAGACTGGTATCATCTGCTTCTGTTTCACTCCTTTGCAGCTCACAGAGTCTAACTTCCACTTGCAACTCGAAAATAGCTTTTTTATTTCTGCGGAGAAAGCTATTGTAGAGGCAAGATTTCTTCTATACCTCTTTTATCTGTCATGTACTGCTGGCTTTTGTTCACAAGAAGAAGTCAGAAAGAATCAGATGATTTGGTGCATTAGAAGTTCATAGTGGGGGAAAAAAAAAATTACATCTTTTATTGGAGAGTGGCTGACAAGAAGACAAAATTACCAAAATGCTTATCAGAGTACCTCTACGACCAATAGGAGTAATGATGCCTCAGAGTTAAAAAGTTTTTGTCATTTGAGAAATAGTGATGCACAGGAGGGAATGGTGAGGTTTCTATTCTTGTAGGCAATTTAAAGGTGTAACAGGTTAAACACATAACTGAGAGGAAAAAAACAACATTAATTTAAATCATCCTTTTTTGTGGACTAGAAGAACTTGTTCTATAAAGGACCAGTTATATCTCTCAAATTCCCATAGCTCTGTGTCTTCCAACTGGATTCTTCTTAGGTGAAATGCTAATTGAATGAAGAGTTTTTGATTTACTCCTGTTATTGGGATAGTCACATGTTTTTTCTTTCACACAGAAAGATATTCTAATATGTGTGGGGCCTGAGACAACAGCTTAGCCCAAATCAGGGTTGTCATTAAATCTTTTGGAAATGCAGTAATAGTTCAGACTTTAGATACAATTGTGTTCAGTCAGCAGAGCCTCACATTTTTTAAGTGTCATTCCTTTAGAAAATGAGACCAATTATTTTTTAGACAAAATACTTTAGATTTCAGTTGAGTTGACCCTTTTGTTTCTAACATTTACTCTATGCTATCAGATGCTGTAAAAACTAGTGTTAAACTCGGGTTCATAAAACACAGGCTTCACATAGAGATGATTAATGACTTTTGTTCATGTGGCATTGCCAAAACTCCACTCTTCTGTGCAATGCAGCAGCAAAACAATGATATATTGCAAGGAGTTCAGAGTTCAGAGAATGCCATCTAAATTAATTACCACTTTGGAGGGACTGATTCATCAAAAAAATTAGAAATAATTACATGTGTACACCTTTGCTTAAATGAGAAATACTACAAGAGGATATATGAACAATCAAACATGTTTTAACATTTATAAAGTGTTTCCAATTAAAAAGTCAATGCCTGTACAACATGACTGTATCATGGCATCATAGGTTGTGATGTGAATATAGTGGGATCCAACTGTAGCCCAACAAAGGCGAGAACGATAGAGAAATGGACTGAAAAAACATCATTTTAGCATTAAAGAAATGATGGTGTGGTTCTGAGTTGTAGCAACTTGGAGCTGTTCAGCATGAGCAGTCAAACAGCATCTGCCCATGCTTGCAAAAAGCAGTGGCTCCAGCTGAATTTCAGAAACATTATGAAAAAAGCTGTCCCCTCCTCCCCAGAAAGCAGCACGGGGTATGTTTTTAAAAGCCATCCCATTTTCAACATTTTAAAAAATGTTGTATAACCTTTTCCACCTTTGTATAACAAGGTGGAAAATTCACCAGCAATTCAGTGTGGACAAGGGCAAAAGCAAAAATATCTCTCAAGCTGGATGCCAAAAAAACACCCAAACCCCATACCTGAAAGAGCTAGTTAAAGGTTGAAAGAGTTTCTTTTCTCCAGGTACGAAACACTGCTCCGAACTCAGAAATATGAAAGATGATGAAAACATTGTTGCTATTATATTCAGTGATTTGGGTTTTTTTCTGAAATAAAGTTTCAGGTATTCATGCTACAGTTTACTTTTTATTAGCATTAAAATGTCACCTATTCGTACACTGAACCAATATGAAACTTTATGTATGATAAAATAATTAACAATGGTAAGAACTAAATACACACCCAGGCACATCCTTTTGGTACCATGGGAAACCATCCATCAACATTTAAGACGATTAAGTGTTTATCTGATTTGCTGCTTCATTGCATTTTTTTCCCCCTTGTTCAGACACAAAATGTTTTTTATTCATGTTCATTTAAGTGATCCAGAAAATAGCGTTCTGTTTCCTGCTCCCAAAATGGCTTAGGCAACTAGTGATTTTGCTTCATCAAAACCACTTAATTTAGTAGATTTTGTATAGTTTCTGGTTACACCCATCGTCACATTTGATGTCCATATATTTTCATTTTAAAGGAGAACAAGTTGATAACTTTTTCATGTTTTAACTAATTAATGTAACTTGCTGAAGTTTTATGGTTTGTGGATTTTTGCATAAATGAAGTTTGGGTTTTTTGAAAAAGGTCTATCCTAAGTATTATAAAGACACATAGAAACAAAAATACTACTATAGTTTTAAACAGAAAGTTGAATAGGATTTTGAATATTAGGTTTGCAAGATTTGGCTGCCTAATTACAGAGGTAAATGGTAGCATTAAGGTACTTAATTGGCAATGTTACATGACTTATTTTAGAGCATAAATGATGTAACCCCGGTTGACTAAAGCAGTATCAAGAAGTTCAGGTGTCCAGATAGAGATATCCTTGTTCCAATATATCCCCCATTCATTGTTCATAATCATTCATGCAGTACGTAGTCAGAAAATAAACTCTGTGTTCCATGTATGCACACACATATATGTGGAATGTCACCTGCTGAGAGCAAGTGTTTCAACTTCACAACCATAAACATCAGTAGCTTTTACTCATTTGCCCAAGTGTTCTCTAAAATGCCTGAAAAGAGACACATTTTAAACAGCATTCAACCCCCTCTTAAAATAATAAAGTTTTGTTTCCCCTCTCGAACAATTTTGACGTTTATAGAAAGCAGTTTATGCTATGAATTTCCCTTCTGCATCAATTATCCACTGGAATGAAACAACTAACTGGAGGGAAAGAAAAGAACACTCTTCAGAGTATTCTCCCACCATCTGGTCTTTCATAGAGATGCTGTCAAATCACCTTCACTGAAGTACTGAAATACACAGCAAAAGTGTCTTTTTTTTTTTTTTTTTTAATCTTTACCTAGATTGGAATGAGGAAATCACAGAGGGTTCATCAATAAAGAACTCATCTCACAGGACTCCTTTGACTGCATGTTTTGTTTTTTTCCTTTCCCACTACTGAAGAATGGTATATTTGTTGAGATCATTGTCCTTGTGACACTTACAAGACTGAAACTCATAATACCATTTAAATAATAACAGTGGTGCTTTGGCTGTTATGCTTCCAAACATCCAGAATATGGAGAACTGGGCCAGGGCAGACAAAACAAAAATTGCTCTTAAAGATTAAGATTACAGAATGTCGTTGTTTTGATGTGTTTCAAAACGGACAGTTAATAAAGTACCTCTCATAAAGGCCAGAAAAAGATTGGGAAGACAGGAAATCTGAGGAACTGCTGACAATATAAAATCACTCAGAATGCCTACACCAAGGCAATATTATATGAAACGCTCTGAGACAATGTCATTTTGTAGACTGGAAGAATTGAATAAAATGTAGAAAAAACAGGGCAAGGAACACCTACAGAACTATTCCAACTGTTTGGACACATTAAATTAGATGAGGCAATTGCCTATGACACATGGAACAAAATGATACTTTTTTAACAATCAGTGAATGTTATCTACCAAGTAACAACAGGATTCCACTAAATGGTCAAATTCATATCTGAATCATAAGTCTGTAAATCTGAGGTGATTTACAGAATCATAAACCAAATAACCCCAATAACTGTGATTGCTTTTAATTGAGTCACAGCTGACCATAAGTATGCAATTAGCAGTGATAGCTACTTGAAGATATCTGCCAACATACAGCAAGATTATTATCAAATATATAATTATATTTATATATAATATATAAATATTATATTTATAATTATTTATATAATATATAATAGATAATAAGGTGATTCAAATGTTACTGAGAAGAGATTAGGGAATGACATGAGTGCACTAATTCAGTTCCATGGGCCACATCCATTAACTCCTATAACTGAAAAGACAATTGTACAGGACATTAATTTTGGGGGGGTTTAGCTGCTCTTTTTGGAATTGCAATAACATGGTTATTGCTACCATTCTTAAGGAGACTTGGTAGCAAACACATTAACTTTGGCAATAAAATTGACAGGGGACAGGCAGAAGAGGAGTTCAGGGATATCTTCCCACCCCAAAAATTACTTAGCTCCCCACTCAATAGCAGTAGTCAAGTATATCATTCTGCCTTATTCAGTGTTTCTCTTTTGATTGCCAGTCATCTTTTCTCTTCTAGGTAGGAAAACCCATAAGTGGATTCCAGACCATCACATTCTAGTAACTCTGTCACACAGCCACTTAGCATTTCACAGCCTGCATTGGCATTAAAGTTCCATTCTTATTTCTGTGGCAGAAACTGTAACAAGAATACGATTGGTAAACCAGGAAACTGTTACGATGGTGATTGTAATGAGGAAGAAAAAAAAAAAAGCAATTTTACCCTATTCTTATACTCTAAAAATTACACTTGTGCTCCTGCAATGAAATCAGTGATGTTGGTAAGAAGCAGAAATGTCTCAGAATAATAATTTATAAAAATATCAGACTTCTCTTGAACACATATACTTATGCAACCAAACTGATTTTTAATTAACACACTGTATCAGAACTCATCAGAACAGTCAAAGTGTTAATAATGTTAAACTTTCTCCAAGGATAATTCAAAGCAAAGCATCATCTGTGAAACTGTTGCAATGGAGCAGAAATAGGTTGGGTATTTTCTCCCCAGTGCAATTTTCTGCCTTAGTGAAGAAGCAGACATTAAAAGCTGGTTCATAGCATTCCAATATCCTTTGTAATATTGTAAGATCTTTTAGAGTTGGTGTGATAGTTCTTATGTCTTTTTTTCCAATGTTAACAGAAATTATTTTCAGCCTAAAAAGTAATTGGATATTATCTCTGTCCTGTGGCTTTTCACTTGAACTAGTGGACTAAGACAGCAAACTAACAAAAATCAACTAGTAGGAGAATCAAAGAAGGATGTGTGATAAACAAGTTTGTTACAAGTTGGACCATCTCGTGTAGCATGGAGTTTTCCCTCAGTTAATGAACACTAAACCATTTTCGCTCAACACATCTGATTTCCTTAGCAGTTCTTTCTCACTCTTTCAGTTTATAGAACTTCATACACTGCAGTTCCTCCCTTGAAACAGAGCAGTGAATCAAATCGAGCATGACTGAATAAGTGTTTTCTAAATTTAAGAAACAGATCATGAGTACCTGCATTACCAGCAAAGCAGTTTCATTCATTTATTGTCAAAAGTTAGAAACATCCATTCTCCATCGGGTAATTAGCAGCATGAGTACCAGAGAGTTGCCAGCTGCACCTCAAAAATGCACTCCCCTTTGGGTATCCACAGGAGGCTGTGAGTCTCATGAAAGGTGAGATGTACACAAAAACTTAACCAAACACCAAATTCAATTACCACCTTTTAATTAATTGCCATAGTCAGGTTTTTTAGACTTCCCTTGACGGATTCCTGAGAAGGAATCAAAACAGGAGTCATCAGAGAATGCAGCTCTGCAACATGGAGAAGGTCATGGTGCAATGCTCATGCTTTAAAACCCTGTGTTCTGAAAGCTGGATGCCTACAGCACTGGTTTTGTGCGTGCAACTCTAATTTACGCCTGAATTTTGCTGGGTTTCCTGAAATAAAAGCTGTTCTCCCTAGGAGATTGATCAAATATATACTTCTGTAACCCATCTCCACGACTCCACAGAAACAGTTTAGAAACATCTAAAACGGGGTTTGAGCTACTGTTTCCCCACCTACATAGTTTGCTCAAGATTTCTCAGATAGTGTATACAAGCATACCCTGAAGTCTGCATATACCAGATCCCACGTCTGCAGGAGGCACCGTATTTCCTACCAAAGATTTAAGGCAGAGACTTTGTAAGCAGAGACAATACAGAATTACTAAAATGCATGGAAATCTGGGAATAAATTTGGATTGCTTTCATCTGAGGTCTTAGGATTAGTTAACAACGCTGTTGACAAACTACCTAAAAAAAAAAAATTAGGATATAGCTATAAAAAAATAATGTCTTGGTTTTACCTTAATGCCATCTTACCAAATCAAATAATTTGACTCTGCAGTGTCACAAGTTGGAAGAAGGTTATCTTTTTTGTTAGTATTGAAATGATCCACCAGATATCTCTTAAAGCTCCCGAAACTGTTATATGAACTACTTGCACCTTTGTTTTATCCAATCTCAACGCATAATACTTCCTGCTAAGACAGAAGGGGGAAAAAATGGTGGTTTTAAAAAGATTAACTCTGAAAAATCCTCAAATGTTTTTTAATTCTGTCACCCTCCCACAATTTCCCAGAGTAATTTATTTTGAACATGGCATCTGTAAGAAGTGTGAGAAAAACCAGAATGGATTCAACTGGCCTTATTTTGGAAATTACAACGATAGAGCAGTGGGGAAACTTTGAAACTGTTGTAAATGATGTTGAGGATGGATGATCACATTTTTACCTCTTTTATCTCTTTATTTTCCTTTCCTCAGATATATTCAGCAGAGCTTTTTTGAAAGTCTAGACAGAGCATGTAATATTTCATTCCAGTATCTATCATAAAAATGAACATATTTTTTATTTTATTATACATTATGATCTCTTGTGTGTAGAATGTGAAAGTCTTTTAGAATAGATTTTACCTCTCCTGAAGTTACATGTTACCTCTCTTAACCTTAATAAAGTTATATGCATGTATCTCAGAGCAAATCAGAATATATGACTTTGGAAGCACCGTAATTAGAAAATTACAGTATTTTTAAACCCAGAGGCACTATAATTAATTACTGTTCTCTACATGTTTGAAAGTTTTATTAACTTTTTGGTTAAAAGTGAATAAATGCATGGGTTTTACCATTTCAAAGCTATATGAAAGTATCTTAATTTTTGAATTATGAGTTATCCAGAAATGGCAAAATTTTTTAGGGTAAATATTCTTTGTGCAGATGTATGATAAAAGTAATGGTGTACCTTAAATATTTCAGTACACATGGAGACTGAAGGAAGGATATTTGTAAAAAGGTATACTTCCCATGGAAGACCAGTAATATTTTGCAGTGCTTGCTTACACAGAAATAACATTTCCATGAGAAAATGCTAGTGAAGTTAATAACTGGCTTGTTATATCTGGGTTTTGTTTTATTTTTTGCTGTATTTTTCACTAGACTGTGACTTTCAGAGACAGCTAGAGACAAGGAGAAAACAAAATGAATATCAGAAAGTAGGTTTCCCATTCTTCTGTACACTGAGCTGTTTGACTCTAATGACTGTCATTAAGAAAACAAAATTTCATTGAATGGCACAAGTAACAAACCGATGTAGATGTATTACCAGAAAACTTCTGTATCTTCACAAATACTGTTTCACGCTAGCCTGCCAATTTTGTGTTCTGCAATTATTTAAATTAGCAACAGAAGTGATTACAACTAGTTTTTAAAAATAAGTGCTGCTATACAGAGGTAAAACAGTCCTAGAGAAAAAGGACAGAACTTGACAGACTGTTGGATAAAGATAATTTTCTACAAATATATTCCAAATGTAAGAAACACCCCAATTAAAAATAATCTGTGTATCACTGAAAAAAAAATGTTTTATAAAAAAAAACATATGGAAGATTTATAAAATCTTTTCTTATGCTAAAACACTCAGAAGATTACCAGATGACCATGACCTCTTCTTGTCTCCTCTCAGCCATATAAAGAAGAGTTCAGGGAAAATTAGTGGATAGTGGAAGAAAAGTTTGTTAGTTAATGAGCCTAACTTCCAAAACTGAGTATCATGGCCTCTTTGCAAATAATTTAGAGCACGATTTAAGAATTTTTTCAAGGCAAGGCATGAAAAAGAACAATTGCATACAGTTATTCCAATTGCATTTAATCTGATTTTCATTTGGGAGTACAAGTCCTACTTGATAAAAGTCTGTAGGGCAAACCAGTGGGATATTTAGAAAATCATATACGGGGAGAAGATTTTATATGTTGCTCTTTTAGCTTCTGAGTAAGACCAGCATTATGATATTTATTTTGTAAAAGAGATGAACCAGGATGGTCATGAGAATAGCCTGTTGAAACCCAGTCTTACTAAGAAAGAAAAATCCTTTCCTTTATCATGGGCCGTTATTTCAATATCGCTTTTACATGTTCTTTTCGGTTAAAGAGAGAAATATCTTGTGAGTTTATAGGCTTTATAAAGAGCCACACAATATCCTCAGGTGGTTCTAAAAAATACATAGCAGCTCAATCAACAGCATTTTTCTCCTAAAATACTAAGTAAATACAAAAAATTATCCAAATAGACGGAGAGATACAAACTCACTTTTGAGAATGAAGGTTTTACTTGACAAAGGAGAAAAGAAACTTTGCAACTACTTACTACTCTGACTTCTTTCTGAAGCATATTGGTTTATCAGAAATTTTACCCACAAGGTATTTTTAATGAGCTACTCAGAAGATTTTTGTGCAAGAGAAGTTTAAGACAAAGGCAATTTGTCTCAGTAGTTCACATCTGTTTTCTATACTCTAAGACTGCATTCACTTAAATATTTATGTGTCTTTTATATTTCCTTCTGGCTAGAAATAAAGTGGGCTAAACTTGTCTAAAATGCAACATTACTCAAAATCTGGTTTTAAACTCTACAGAAATTTCCTGTTCTAGTATCTATTCAGAAATGGTTGCCCGACTTAAGAGTTGTGCCCCTCACTGTGAAGGAGCACATAAAAGTTAAATTTAAAAAATAATAGCTGAATCGAGACAAGGAGACAAACTGCAGTAGGAAAATCAGCCCAGAAGACATTTGTGGCTCCCAGGACGCTGTTGAGCTGATTCGCAAAGAAAACACTTAAATTTTTAATATTAATGCAGATGCAGAAATGGGGCCATCTGGAATAAAAGCAGTGAGTAAAAGGATGCAATTTTTATTTCTTTTACTGTAGAGGTTGCAAGGGATAAAGAGTCAAAACATATATATTGACCAACAGGGAAGCTTTCTATTTTATCTTGTTCTTTTGCCAACAAATTTGAGACAAGAAAGCCACAGTAAGACAATTTAACATCTTGCTATTGCTCTGGTAGACTGAGTCTGATCAGGATCAATTGGCTAAAACACCACAGAAAACCATAGAGACAATTGAATTTGCTTCTGTTTTAAGTTAAGAACAATTCACAGGAGTCTTACCAATATGAAAAGAAAGAAATTGCCTAAGTATTATTAAAAAGGAGCCTCCTTCAGTAGAGGTAGGGATCTTCTGCACATACAATTGAAAAAAAAAAAAAGCTGTCAACCTCAAAGCATTAGAAGAATATTTTGGAAGCATTATTTATCAAATGATAAAATGCATATAAAGCAAATTTACCAAGCTGTAAAAATTAAGAAAAAACCCCCAGATCATGCTTATTCCTTAAGCTTTGCGAATGCCCATGACAATTTAATTATGAGAGACTGAAGGAAGTCGTCATACTAAAACAGAACAAGTCATACGGATAAATTGCTCTCAAATTAACATGTATAAACACATTCAGAGTTTATGCTATAGGCCCATCCAGTTTCAAGTTTACCCAAGGGAAATTCTTGAAATTTTGAAGACTAAAGAGAAGATAACGATTTTCAATGCATGTGCACTGTGAAATTTTCAAAGATAAGGTGTTAGTTTTGCTTCAAGCTTTTCTTTACTTTGTGTTTTGGAATTTAAAAGACAAAAAGTAATTTGTCTTTAAAATTGAGTAATACATAAACATGAATGGCCTAATGTTTGCCATGTCAAGAGCAAAAAGTCTGCAGTTCAATTTTCAACAAAACTCACAATAATACTCAAACAGCAGGATTGGGTTTTTATGCAAGATACTTTTAGGAAACTAAGTTTAATTAAAATTCTTAAACTCTTCTAGATAAAACTGGTAACATTACTGAGGTACAAAGATACATCATTTTATAAAGAGCCAACAGTAAATGTATTTTTTCCTGATTTTTTAAAAAAGTACACACTAAATAATAATTTATCCTCTGCAGTTTTTCAAATTTAGAAATTGTGGATACCATAATAAGTAGAAATAAAATCAATCTTTATATGTTGGATTTTTATAGTAAATAGAAACAATCACAAAGATGACATCTAATCCTATATTTTGTGCCTCATGAAGTCCTCAGTGTTTCATCTGAGCAGCATGAATTTGAAAATATTACTAAAATTTTACAGATTAACACATTAACATAGTGTCTCTATAAACCATGACTACTACCACAGTATCTGAAACTTCTTAAAATGACAACAATTATTATGACCATATACAGGTAGACCATGTATTCTAGAAAAAGGCATACCAGGGAGTATGAGAACATCATCTCCGGTAAGTAGAAGACTAGAAGTATTTGCAACAGCACATCCATAGATGTGTTAGAAATCACTAATTTGCCAAGAAGCTGATCGTCATGAAGAATGAAATTAAATTAACCTGGTGCTAATCAATTAGATACTTCAATTATATGACAAACCTACCCCAGAAAAGCAGATCCATAGTAAAAGGCTTTTTTAAAAAATACAGTGCTAAAAAGACTACAGCCTGCGCAAGAAAGCTTATTTGACCCAGGTAAAGAATGTCAAAGGATCGAAGATTCTGAAAGGTTTTAAGGGAATTGTGAAAGATCTGTCAAATGCTACAGGAAAAAGCCAAATTCTAGCTGTGCATCAACACCACTGTTACCCTATGCATTAATATCAGTATCCAAATAACCTAGACTTTTTACAGTCTGCCCACAAACTGTCATTTGATATTTATACCACCAGACTGTATCTTGTAAAATAATACATATGGAATTCAGACATATTTATGTAAGCATAAGTAATACATATCTTACAGTGAAGAAAATAATAATTAAATCGCTATGGATTAGCAATAAAGATTATTTTCATCTCTGGAGAGGTGTTAAGATATTCATGGCATTTAGAATACAACTGCCTGTGCACTCAAGTACCCCAAACCAACCTGATCAAGCTGCTCTATTGATTTTCTTTTCCTCATCTTCAGATAAGGTTTGCTTCACTGACTGTGTTCCATGTCATTAAAAATTATTGGGTTATATTATGGTTTTTTTCATCATAATGGTTATCAGCCAGCAGTTCCACCTGGCTGGGATCAGTCAATACCCCAGTTTCTGTGAAATCCTGAAGTACATCACTCTTCCCAACTAGAACTAGATGCTGGGTTTTCGTACCCTTATCTGCCTTCCTAATACACATCTAATGGAAACAGTGTTTCGGAATTTCATCCTTGCAATGCTCATCGATGCTGATGGAGCCAAGGACAGATGATATTTCTTAACTCCAGCCAGAGATCTAACACAGGCCTTTGCTCCTTCCAACCTATGGGTCAGCTTAGTAAAATGCATCAAACAATTCTTTTACTGACTTAATCTGTATGGTATGAGACATCAACAACTGTCTCTTCACTGCCTTGCAGTGCACGTCTTTGTCTTATCTTGTCCTTTCCTGACTCTTTGAACTGGTTTCATTTATACTTAGTCTTAAATTTAAAACTTACGTGAATCAAAACTTGCAAACATCATAAATATTAAACCCTAACTGATGTGAAAGAAGTAATGATGAATTAGTTGGTCAGATATAATTTCCACCAAAGAGAAGAACAGATGATATGGGAGAAGTTTTCATTCATACATTATACATTACCTTTCAAATATCCCATATCAGTTAATTGACTTCAGTAAACAAAACTGTCTTGACTCTGCCACTTTTAGAATAAAAGGAGTCATTCCTCAGGAAACTGTAATTTTAAGGAAGATTCTAAACTTGATAAAATCTAAACATAATGAGAATTACTGTAACAGAAGCATGAATACCAGGAAAGCTGATGAGTGTCCATGCTTCCCACTGCAAAATAATTTAATGTCCTTCCTTCTAATTTACTGTATCATTTTCTCAAAATTCGTGCAATTGATTACAACCTATCTGCTCCAAACATCTCCACACAATGTTTGAATAATAATTCCTGGACAACTACAAGATTTTATTTTCATATTTATGAGGACTGGGTTTTGACCCAAAATTATTCTCTGTTTTTCTTTTAAAAGAAATACCTATGCTGATTTAAAAAAACTGAATAGTGGTGGAAGCCCACTTCATGTTCACTGAATAGCCATTTATTTCTCTCTTGAAGGAACACAAAGAAATATACAACCTTTACCCTTTTCCTGTTCTTCACGGATTCTAGCACGTTGTGAACTCAGCTGTACATTTATTGAGAAATGCAAGTCTTCTAGAGTACTGCTTCCAGGCATCTTTTAATAACTGAAGTATTTGTCTGGAGAGACACTATGCCATAAACAGTCCTATCTCTCCACCTTATAACTCAAAATACACTTTTCAAACTTAACCCACGCTACTCGTGAAGTTTGGTTTAATTCTGAAGACATACATGATCTGTAAGGAAATAATTGGCTTAAGAGAAGTGAGATGTCATTTTTAGAGTTAGTGTCTACACAAGTTTTATAAACAAAATCAAACTCTTACTAGCTAAACACTGTGCTGTTCTAAGAATGCGGTGGCAACACAGACCTCTCAGTTCTTTTCAAAATATTGGCAATGGCCCCATCAAATATACTTTATACTGGCAAAGCAGCTGAAATTAAAAAATAGATTACCATTGCTCTATTTTATAAAAGTACTGTGAAGTTATCCTGATTGATACTTACGAAGCAATCATTTCCAATGACAGTTTTCTAGTATCTTAATTTATAGAACTTTATTCATAATTTATGTTCATTACTATTATCCCAATCCTAATGTTAGTGTCATTTATAGCTCTGTTTTGTTTTAAATACTATTAATAAATACAACCACACAGAAATATTTTTTCAGAAGCAGAAAAAAAAATAAGATTATTTTATAGTTCGTATTTTCCTTAACACTCTGCAGCGCAGTAATTAGAGTTCTTCAATCTCTAATTATAGCTACAACCATTCTGAACAGCTGGAATGAATTTTGTCAACATTTAAGAGACAATGTACAGACGTTGAACCTCTTAAATCACGACAAAAAAGGTAATTTCATATAATGTATCCTATCATGTATCCATATAATCCATCCTATAATGTAAGGGGGTTTTTGGACAGAGACAGGTGAGGGGTGTCTAACTATTCCCATTCTTTGTTTTTCTTTGAGATATTCCCATTGACTGGTTTCTACTTTACAGTAGATACTCTGAAAGATGTTCTTTGTAAGCTCTACTCCCTAACTGGAAGTTAGACCTCCAGAAACAAAACTAATTCAGTGAAATACCCCACCTGTCCGTCTGTTTTTAAGATACTGATGCTTAAGATCTGTTTGGTTGGTTTGGGTTTTGGGTTTAAAACCGGGTAGTCGGAAAAACCCCATATCTCAATGGCAGTATTTTTAAAAAGTACCAGGAAGGACTGCAAGGACACATAAGAAAAAACATAGAATGTGTGTACCACTTCTAGTCAAGCTGCATTACAGTGTTTATGTTATGAGAGGCTTAATTGTCTCTTTTCTATCCTAATCATGAGTAGATTGTATGACATTTATAGGACATCGAAGATGGAGACAGATACTTGCCTATATGGCTGTATGTATCTTACAGCATTTTTTAAAAAAAAATTCTATAAAACCTAGAAATAAAATATTTAATATTAATAGAAAAAATATTTATGTGTATGTGTTTCAAAATAGCAAAGTTTCAGAAGAAATACTTTCGGACAACCACATAAGAAGGTGGTATCAAATCAACACGTAGAGCTCATTAGACAAAAAAGTATGATACAGTTTTTAACTTGCTGCAAATATCTGACTAGCTCTATGATGCACTAAGTTATAAATTTAAAACCAGCATAGACCTTTAGGTGAAGATAGCATTTTGCTAAAGCCTTGAAAACAAAGTAAGTGGAAGGAAAAGTAGAAGGAGAGTTTTTTGGGGTTTTTTTGTTTGTTTGGTTGGTTGGTTGTTTTTTTGTGGAGAGACTGTTCTTTTGACTTTGTATCCTGCTTAGAGTAACTTCATGTAGTGTACTATGATTTTATTTATTTGTAACAAATGTCTATCTGGTGTCACATTTGACCTCAAATTTATTGCAAATTGTACCTACTGGTTTTCATTCTTTAAAATGAAAGGCTACAAAAGGTTCATTTTCTAAAGTTGCATTTGTTCATTAGCAGTTATTAAAACTATTGGTGAGGAAACAATGAAAAACTTCATATCAACATAGCCTTCCTCTGTCATCACAAACCCATGCAGGGTGTTTAGATTAATCATAGCAAAACAGAACTTTAAGAATATATATTGATTTCTTCCTCTTTAATGCTCCCATAAATCATAATCATCAAGTGCCATGCCTATGTGCCCTTGATTCTGCCAGCCATAATCTAATGTTATAACCCAAGCTTCCCAGAAAAGAACATTTTTCTTATTTTTTTTTTCTTCTTACATATGCATTTTCCTGCCACTCTCCAGGAATATAGCTGGTCGGAGTCAGGGTGGTAGGGTCATTTCAAGGTCATCCAAGTGGATTGATAAATAGCAGGATTTGTGTGAACTCAGATGCCTATGCATGTATTCACAAGACTTTTTAAAAAGGTGGTCAGAAATACTTTTTAAAAATATGTTTTTTGGCTTTTTGTTTGGTTTTTTTTTTTAATGAACTTACTTAAGTCTTTGCACCGTTTAGAGTGAACAAGGCAATGAACAATCAGCACCTCAGACTACTGAACATTTTTCCTTACAGTCTGCACCTATGTGTTTCAACTACACAGCTCCACAAGAGAGATTTCTTCCTCTTTTGTTTCAATATATTCCATTGTTTTGACACTGATGGCAATTTTGAATTCTCTTTGGCAATACCATGACCTTCCTCATATTCCTTGCATAAAAAGAAAGTCAAAACGGAAGTGCTCTACTGAGAAAATTAGAGTCTCAGTAAATTGGGGGCTAAACTATTTAGCAGCCTTACTGTAGAGAAGGTTTTTATATTGTATATTTAGGGGTAGAAAAAAGGGACAAGCAGGACGTGCTTAACCAAGAACAGATCAAGATTGTAACTTCTTGAATGTATACTTTTCCCACCACCTAGCTCACTTTCCCCAAAAGATAATTGATGCTAAAACTTCTTTCTTTCACTTACATGCTCAACTCCTTCCCAAAAGCTATTGCAATCACTGGAATACCCTTCCTTTACATCAGCCACCAGCACCAGATCTTGCATTTGGAGTAATGGGAATTACAGTTTACTCTGACTGCAGGTGTTCTGGACAAACAGCTTTGCCCCTGCATCCTGGACCTTACTTTATTCCCTGATGCCCCTTAGAGTGCCTGAGGAATCTGCCAAACCACAGGCTCATCGATGTAACTCATCTCGATTGAATTTCATCAGCAGCTTGTCACATTTCTTCTCACATACTTTGAATTCTTTAATGGAAATATCATGACATTATTCAAAAGCATTCTCTAGCTGAGCAGAATGAAATAGATGGGAGCCAAAGACAGCAACCCCACAGGAATTTGAACAGAGTAAAGGCTTCTAATTTATGCAGAGATTAAAGCATGACTTGCTAGCAAGTCAAATTCACCAAAACAATTAGGATTTGATTTTATTCTAGTCTACAGCAGTACCATTACCTTTCCATCAGGCTACAGAGATGTTCAGCAGAGAATTGCTTTTTTATTTTCCCTCAGAATAACAATTGTTGCATTATGAGTTGCTTAAATATTCATTCAGGTTCAAGAGGTATGAAAAGTTCCCAGACTTAAAATAAAATCTGATGAGGCTCCATTCATTTTTGTGGTGGGGTAATCAAAGACGTAGAAAGAAAAAAAACAACCACCTGACTGCTAAAGAAGGGCTAAGCCAACAGTGTGAGCTGACACAGATCCATGGGCTGAAAACAGTAGAAACAGGGATGTAATGAAAAACAATCTCTGACTTGTTCATATTGTTGATTCATTTTCTAAAAATACAGAAATAGTTAAGTGCCTATAATTTTCCTATTAATTGTACAATATTAAACTAAATGGTGTATTTGCCACTGTCCTATGTTTTGAACTTCATATTTACTGTTGAAACATACCTTTTCTTGGACTAAAGAGGCACACTTCATTTAGTATGTCAGGCTCGAGTCTCCCTTTGCCTAATATCTTTTGTGGCTGATTGCTTCAGCTGAGCCTAATATTATTCACATTCAGTAACATTTTCAGCCTCCTCTCCACTGATATAAAAACTCCACTCAAGAACCTGCACAAGACTTACCGAAAAGAGAATGAGAATGCTTATGAACAAAATAAAATATATATTGTTCTGATAGTAAAAATCCAGGCCACAGGCTCAGAAATATTCCATTCTTGGTGTGCATAAGTGATCTCTAACACTGAGCTGGTTTAAGGATGAAACCAGTTTCTGTGCACATTGAATTCTGCCTGGCAAATTTTTCCCGTGATGTACTCTAACTTGCACAAAACGTATTTGCACATACAAGAAGCATGATGAGTTAGAGAGAGAATTCAAATCAGCAGTATATGTCACACCCTTTCTGAGTTTTACCTCATCACAGCTACTGACAAGATAAAAAGTGCAATTCCAGAACAACATTAAGCACACCAGAACACCTGAAAGGAGAAGCAATCTACACAATCATGGTGCCGATGAGGAAAATTACACTCTTGCTTTTCTCTCTATGCATTTTTTTTTTCCCCGTCTTTTTTCTTCCTCTGCCTCTGAAGGGCAAAGGGGAAGGGGAAGAGGAAGTAATAAAACTGATTACTAAGAAGAGAAAGCATGTAAGCAGGATTAGTCTCAAGGCTGAAAGGACTGGAAAATTTTCTCTTTCTTCCTCTCGCATTCTCTTCCTTTTCTTCTTCCCTGGGTTTTCCTTTGTTCCTCTTCCCTCCTCACACAAGCCAGCTCCAGTACACATCACTAGTGCTGTCAGCTCCCATTGCCTCCCTTTTTGCCCCAGTAACCCTTCCTCCATCAATTGTGGTCATTAAAAACCAAAACTAAACTAGCAGATAAACATCTTCACATGATATTCTCAGAGCCATTTAAAACAGGGCTGGGGTAGAGAACCCCACGCCATCTATGAAAGACAACAGATTAAATCACTGCTTTGCTTTAAATAATTTGAGGTTTGATTGGTCCCATTATACTTAGCAATTAAGAAAGTTATAAATGGAAGAAATATAAAATGGATAGATCAATCAAAACTCAGTATGTAAACAAAGTGGGAGTACTTAGGCTATAATTTACAGGGTATTCAAGATATTATAATGTTGACAATTCATTCAAATGGCAAGGAATGTAACAAAATGTGAAAATGGCAAAACATCAATCAAGTTTCTTGAAAAGACTGCAGCTGAATAAAGTGAAACCCATTAATTTAATCTCATTTGGCCATTTTCCTGCTCTCTGAAAGAAAACCAGAGATCTACTCAACGACTTCAGAGGACACAGCAGTTGAAAAAGGGAATTAACCAAAATAAGTCTCCTAAGGAATCTTTCAAATAGATTATTCCATTTGGTTCCTCAATTTTTTCAAATTAAGCATGTCACAACTCAGTATCTGGAGATATTTTTAAAAACCTAGAATATTTTAAAAGGAAGATCAGCTAGCAGCATTCTGTTTTTTAGATCAAAAATCAAAGACAGCCTTATTGATCCAGCCAAGTGTTTACACAGACATCATGTCAAGGCTAGAAACAGAGCCCACGTCTTTCCTCACAATATGAGCTAAAATACATGCACTGGTGACATTTTTATTTTCACCTAAAATCTTCACCACAAAAAAATTGTCTCAAATAAACTTCTAAAAAAGTATCTATATAAAGTTTGGAAGTCAAAGATTGATAATTCAGGAAACAGGAGAACTAATGTCAGGTTCTCTATGTTTTCAACTGTGTTTTATAATTTTAAGTGAACAATTTGTACTATTTTTGCTCCTCAGTCGTGACTGTATATGAGAAGCAGAACTTAATCAGTACCTACTCACAAGGTGGAGCAGGTGTTCTTTTTGAAAAATGTCTGTTATAATATGAAACGAAACAGATATAAAGTACATTCAAAATTATTGCTGGAAGTAACTCGAAAGCCTGCATCACCACCCTCAGATACAGAGAACGTAGGCTTCTGGGAATCAGTGCCATCACAAAATTCAAGACTGCACTCAAGAACTTTTTTTTTCTGGTTTGCACAGGTTTCTTTAGTCTGGTTTGTATAGGTCAGCCAAAAACTTTCATTAATTAATATATCTCTCTTTGATATCAATTAACCCCATCTGGATGAAGATTTTTCTGGGAAACCACAAAAGAAACTTTGGCTTTGAAGTCACTTTTAAGACAACGTCATTAACAGGATGCTCCAAGCTTACAAGTAATTTTTGTCAACCAAGATAAAATTACTTTCTTATTTTTTAATTTTGCCTCTCCATTCTAGCATCAGAATACTCTATGGTCTTTCACATGATTTTGTCGATGCTTAAGCATGTACTTATGCACGTAGAGCATCCCAAACACCAGTATGTAACTCAATCAGCCTAGTAAGAATTCAATTTATTTGAAGTGAGAGTTCTAAAGTCACAAACATTTTATCCAGCTAACCCTCTCATCACCTTCATGTTTCAGCCGTGCAATTGTACCCTGGAGCTACAACGATGGCAACTAATTACAGCTCTATTGAGAGGCCTGACTTGGGAGAATTTATTACCCTTTGGCATAATTTCTCATATTTTTCAGCTGGCTATAAGAGCTTTTTAAGGCACAAGGAATCTCTAAATTCAATGGAAATTGCTGCCAAATGAGGAGTTTTTACTGATTTTCCAATATTGTTTTAATAGAAGGGATAGCAGTGCCACCATGGCTATTCCTGAAGGAAGAGAACTCACACAAAAGTTAGGCAAAACCAACTGAGCTTATCACACGCAATTTTATTCTTTCCCAGTTCTGGACCTTCCTAATGGATCAACCAGATTGTTTGCCCTGTGTGCCAGAGCAGAAAGAGTCCTGCAGAGGAGAACTTGAGGAGACTGGGCAAAACAAACCTCATCAGCTCTGAAACTACTACTCACTAATTCTGCAGAAAATTAGAAATCATCCCTTCTCTTTTACAATATTTAAAGAAATTATTAATTGCAGCCACTTAACGTTAATGAAATAAGTGCCAAAATGTTCATTTGGTTGAAAAGAATTTCCAAATTATACTTCTCAATAACAATACTATTCCTTATACTTAAATTTTTTACATGACATTTATTTTCTTTTGGGTTCAAACAAGAATTGAGTGTTTAGAATCATGTAAGGTTAGAAAAATTATTTTAACAGAGGAGCAGGTGATACTGCTGTGGTATCAGATACACAGTAAGATACTTGCAGTGTGTCTGTATGGAAGATATTTTACTATTTCCTTGGAGTTACAGGGTTTCATAGAATAAAACACTGACCTACTGTGGATTTCAACATTTTGTTCTCGTTGAACTTCTGAAAAATTTGCAAGCATTTAAAATACTACAGGAGACTTAGCTGAATTGAATACAAAGGACCCTGCCATTTCATTTCCTAGGTCTGAAAACCGGCATTGGGTTCTGCAGCATTTTTATCATTTTTCTGTTGACTGGCACTTGGAAACACCCACTTCATTCCTAGCAGCTTCACTCACTGAATCATTTTCAATTGAGTTGAAGAAAAGTGCAGTGCAAGTCCATAGATGAAAAATCGTATCTGACTACTGTGTGACTCTTTTTTCTTTTTTCCTGTTCTTTTTTTTACCCATTTTTAATCCATTTCCTGCACTTCTGTCAGACTCAGATGGAATAGTTTTTTAAGGAGAATGTGCAATCTCTTTCCAGTAATAATTGTGAAATGTATAAGGTAATTTCAATATTGTTTGATTTCTCTTCTTAGAACAACTCTTAGTGTGCCAATCTACATGCAAAAACATTCATACAGTTTTCATTGTCTAAAGTCATACTTAACAGTAAACTAGAAATGGTTTTCTGCAACAGATTTTTTTTTTTTTAATAGCAAATGTAACACATGCCAAACCCTCAACAAACACAATTATCCAAAATCGTTAAATTCAATGTTATTTTTCCATACTTACAGTGCCAGAAATATGTTTGGATTTTTCTTGTCACATTTGTGTGTATATACAGCATGGAGAAAAAATGCTTTTGCTGCTCAGAAATAAAACAAATAGGATTCCTCATCAATTAAGAAATTGGAATCCATTTGTAAAATCTGTTGATTTTGTACATCCATACAAGAGCTAAAACTGTAATCTTGACATTCTCTTTGTACATATTGGTGACCCATGTGTTTATATATCTATATCTGTACAAAAACAGTGACAATAACATTTTACATTTTACAAATACAGTGAGACATAAAATTAAAAAAAAAAAAAAAAAAGAGGGATTGTCCCACTCCCCTCTGCATAGGTGCAACTTCACCCGGAGTATTGTGTCCAGTTTTGGGCAAGGCAATATTAAAAATACTTTAAGTTATTAGAGAGCATCCAAAGGAGCATGAGGATGGTGAAAGATCTGGAGGGAATGCCTTAGAAGGAGTGGCTGAAATTTGTGTTCAGCCTGGAGAAGAGGATACTGAGCAGAGACCTCAGTGCAGATAGACTTCAACATCCTCACAAGTGGAAGGGCACGTACAGGTCTCTTTATTCTCATGACCAGGGAAAGGATTCTTGGGGTGGACTGCGCAGAGCCAGGAGTTGGACTTGATGATCCTTCCAATTCAGCATTTTCTGTGATTCTATGAAAGCTAATTTTTTTCTGATAGGACACTTTTAGAAAAAAGATTCTACAGGTATAAATCTCTACATTTGGGAGCAGTGAAATTTTCAGTGATGATAACACACAGTGGAATCATATATCCATAGTTATTAAGAAAGCTGGGAAAAATATCACAGGGGAGGTTCAGATTAGGTATTAGAAAAAAAACAAACAATCAGTTAAAGAGGGGTTAGACATTGGCATAACTTGCCCAGGAAGGTGCTGGAGTCATCGTGCCTGATAGGGCTCAAGCAACATCCAGATGTAGCACTTGGGGGTGTAATTTAGGGGTGATTATGGGTGTGCCAGGTTGGCTGCTGGACTAGATGATCGTGAAGATATCTTGATGATTCTGTGAGTTTTCTTTCAAATGGAGGTGAATGACAACATGAACACATAGGAATAAAGGCTCAGGACACTCACTAGGAAGAGTGGCTTCAGGGAAAATTATTCTTCTTCTTTCAGTTTTTTGATCCTGACTAAACTGAACTTGGTGTCAGCACTATTGCTTTTTCCCTCAAAAATGACATGACAATATCATCACCTTCCTATGTGAAGTAACGAGTAGAATTTACCTTACTTTGTGGAAAAAGAAAAATATTTACCTCTACCAGTTTTACAAACAATTTATTTGCAAGGCAATACAGTCTGAAAGTTACAAAAATTACTAATACAGATCTTAAAAGAGTAATGAGATGCAAGGATTTTTTTTTTTTCAGTGGGTCTTGGTTACACTGAAATTCATAGATGCCCTCAAAGGGTTTTTAACCACACCATAACCAATGGTGTTCTTTGCATAATACAGTTGCAAATCAGTATTATTATAAACGTGAATTCACTGATTTTAATGAATATATTCTTTCATATCCATTTTTTGTATTCCATACCAACTCCAGAAGACACATCACTACAGATGCGGCATCATATTGATTTTTATCTGAGTTGAGTTCAGAATTTATATCATAGTTTCAGAAATCATTATAAATAATGGTTAGTTTGACTGTGCATTATTTGCACTTCATGATCACGAGAGTTAATGGGACTTGGAGTTATTTAGTTCCTACTCTCTTGCTTATCCTGGATGTTTCTGTCCTCAGGCTTGATTGCTAAAGGGGTATTTTGGTCCTCAGATGGCATTGTTCATGTAAAAAGGAAGCTGTCAATTTTTCAAAACTTAAAACTAAATGCAAAAAACGTGTTTTCAGATTTGAGGCCTGACTAACAGCTTTACGCCTTCATTTTGTCATTATGTTTGGGTAATTATCACCAGTATTCCTTATGAGTGAAAACAGAGACACGCTTGTTGAGCCTTTCCCTTGGGGATTTCCCAATAAATGGTGTCAGACGTTGTATTCTGAGCGCTGAACAACAGCCAGTGTAAAAAGATAAAAAAAGATGAAAAAGATGCTTGCCATTTTCTTCTGATGGCAGTCAGGAAACTAGTCAATGTGTTACACTAAGCTTCAGACTAATCTACATGTTTAAGCCACAGAGATACTGTTTTATAGATTGCGTGTGCCAGAGAAAACCATCAGCAGCTGTGGAACAAATCCACATTGCAGAACTGCAATATTTTTGACTAGGTGAGAGTAAAAGAGAAGAAATAAATCTGTTTTTGTAATAACTGATGTCCTCGAGTTTCTTCACCATAGTGACAAGCTTCTTGTGTATTATAAAACCTTGCCAGTCATTTCAAATATTGCTCTTTGGCAATT
Organism: Dasyornis broadbenti; assembly: GCA_013397935.1. NCBI lineage: Eukaryota > Metazoa > Chordata > Aves > Passeriformes > Dasyornithidae > Dasyornis > Dasyornis broadbenti. The sequence goes on along the minus strand of VZRN01004506.1, from coordinate 2,809,278 downwards.
AACACATGTTCTTGTTCATCAAAGGTTAATTTAAAATCAGAAAAATAACATGAATAACGAATATCTGAAAGTCACTTGGGCATGGCTTAATCCTAGCAATCAATTATATCTCTATAACTCCTAAAGTAATAGCTTAAAGAAAATAAGGAATAACATGTTCGGACAAGCTGGAAAAGAATTGTAGCCTTTACACACAAATAAGCAAAACTATCTATCACTAATCAGTCATCTGTGTATCCATGTACCTGAGCAAAATACATCCCATGTGAACTGGACAAGATCAAGCAAAATATAACTTAAAAGAACACAAACCTGGCAGTGATGGTGTTCTCCACTTTTCCCTCTGAGAGCTACAGGAGAAAATTTCATTTTTTGGGTTTCAGTCTCTCCACTTCAGCACACACCCTCTTCCCATACAACCTGTCTTCCCTTTTGACTGAAGCCATTTCTGATATCTCAGCTTCTCTGAGATACCTGGAAGATATTGCCATACATTACAACAAAACACTCTTCATTGATTTTTAAGCCTTTTTTCCCCAAGATACAAGAATTGGGCCGGCTGGATACACTCTTGATCAAAGGAACATTTTGCTGTACTGTATTGAGTTACTAGAGGTCATTGAAACCAAAGAATGTGAGTTATGAGTATTCACTAAATGTAATACTTTTCGGTTTTTTAACTCTCCCAGCCTTCTCCATTGTTTAAAAGCCTTCATCAATTTTCTTTTTTTCAATGTGATCATGTTGATCTGTGTAAAAATAGTATGAAGAGTCCTGTGGCATCTCCACTTGTGAGCGAACACATACATAGATGCTCCTATGAAGCTTCCACAGAAAAATCCAATTGCATGCATTCTTCTGATTACAGATATTGCCACAGTCAGTATTATGGACATAGTTCATGTATTACAATACTGAATCTGCCCTTCTAAGCCCTTTCCAAACTAATAATTTCTTTTTTTGGTTTTAATATTAACAGAATTTATCTGACCAAAGAATATACTGTCAGTTTACATGAGTGTCCCAGGAAATTGGGGGAAATTCATTCCTATTACATTTCCCACAAACATTTTATCTGCCTTTCCAGTTACTGTTGTTTTCATAACACTGGCACTAGGGCTTCTTCTATCTAGCATAAATATCATAGAAGAGGGAGTAGATATTAATGATATCAAAAACAATGAAAGTGAAATAATTTGCCTTGTTTTAGAGCTGCATTAGAATGTATAATAGACTTTTTAATAACACAAACTGAGACTGATTTAGAAATCACTAGAATGACATCTCAGAAGGACTTAGAGGAGCTGGTAAAACAAATGACGACTAATGTATCTTTCACGTTGGCTGTGGCAGTGATTTAGTATATTGTCTGCAGTGCTAAATATACATCATAAATCCCTCCAGCAGAAGCGTTATTATATTCATCCATCTCTACCCTATGAGCCAATAATTTCTTCTTTCATAAGCTTTATTGTATAAAAAGGAACTCATTATGTAAAATAAAATGTAGACTACAGCCAGAGATCTTACATTAACCTAATGAGGATTTTATCTCAAGAAAGCATCCTGGACAGACCCTGTGGCCATGTTTTATAGTTAAAGACTATTTATTGAGTGACAGCGGGCAAACTCTTTTGTGGAAGGTAAAATGATACAGTGGTCTTTATAAACCTGCATCAAATCATCAATTTTCTCCTTCAGCATAAGCTACTGCATACAGTTTATTAGCAATATGAACTGGAAAAAAAGCCCTCGACCGTTTGTAAAGGAACTTGGCTACAAGGACGCATCATTTTACTGTTTGAGACGATATGAGAAATAATTGAAAGATAAAAGAAAATCTTCACATAAAATTAGTATTGCTGTGAAGAGGTTCTCCTTTCAGTCAGCTGACAAAGAAAATTCAGGCAATTGGAGAAATTTAGTGTTCTTGAAGCACCCAGTCACTGTTCAGCACACTGGTAATGGCAATAAAGTGCTATGCTGGGGACATGCTCTCTGACTGTACCTTCCCATGACTTCAGGATTTAGCCTGAGAATAATTCAAATGGTGAAGCACTACACTGAGGATTAGTATAAAGAGCACTATATATCTGAAAAATGCAACTGTCCATCACAAGAGTAAAAGTCAGTGGACAAGATTCAAAGTTACAACGGGGCTACAGCTTCAGATGTCGTAGGGTTTTTTGGTTTTTTTTTTAATTGTCTGGTATTTGAGTCAAATTATTCAACAATTAACAGCCAACAAAATTTCCCTGCACTTACAGAGATGTTTATGCAACTGTCATGATAAAGAGTATGACTAAAAGAGGCAAAATTCCAGGTTTTGTGAGATTTGTAAGGCCTGCTTTAGCAAAAAACAGGGCATTCCCCATGAAAATCTTCACAGTGGAAATGAAACACAAATTTCTAATGAGAAATTTGAGGGTTTTCCTCAGCTTTACTGACATCTAGAAAATGTTTTAGAATAGCTGTTAAAACATCCATGTTTCAAGTACATAAGTTAGAAATGAAGGAATAAAAAAGTCTGTTCGACAGCAGGAAAGAATGAAAGTTTTGCAATTCTATTATTCAATTAATAGTGCATTGTGATTCATCTTTTATAGCAGATATACAGCCACCCTTTTAATCTAACACGGGCCTTGAATGCATTTTATAATTGAATAATTTATCAACACTTAGCTATTTGAATAATAAAGCCAACTGATTGGTTTTAGTAGAACATCGATTATGTGTCACTTCCAATATCTCAGTTTTGAGAAATGTTGTCTTCTACTCCAAAGCATTAGCACGCCTTTGATTTTACAATCATTTCTTTGGCAAGATCAATGATCCCGGGAAAGCCTACAAAATGTCGGCGCTTAAGGAAGGTCCTCCTTATGTCATTTTGCAAGACTTAATCATCAATGCAAGCCAAGCAGCTTTGTGTGCCAGGGGAACACGTTTCCTACATGGCAGTGCATGGGCAGCAGTCTTCACAAGGGTTTTCAGAATGATTCCTGTTACTATTTCAGCTGATGCTAAGTATGCGCGGTTACTGTTGTCACACAGTTCTACGGAATGTCACACAACACACCTCAAAAATAAGGACAAGAGGTTTTTCTTATGTGATTCCCACTGAAAACTAGGAACGGAGACAGCAGACTTCTTTAGATGATCCTTTACATCCTAGAAGTCAGCTAAATACCAACAAGGTTCTTCGCATTTTGTGCATTATGCTTACTGAAGAACATCTTTTTATCATTCAGTCTTATGACCTGAGTGTCAGGGATCCCCACACCTGCATGATTTTAATTTTCAGAGTAGCAGCTTGCATTAGCAGGACTTAGGGGAAATTCTCTACGATTTATCCCAGAGTACCTGAGACTACTCTCACTGTTACTCACCTCTGTTTTGGGACTGTACCAGTGAAATTATGCAATGAACAGGAAGGAATTTGGCAGCCAAACTGGATTCCAAACTAATTACAACCACCTGCTACGTGGGAACTTTGCTCATGTACTAAGAGAGGTGAAAAAATGTGCTGTCTTTTTGAATGCAATCAGCAATAATGGGATTTTACTTGCTCCTGGCTTATACTAATAAATTGACATAAACAAGGTTTTGGGGAATTTTTTTTTTTTTTTTTTTTTTTTTGAGAGACAAAGAAAACTAACACTGCTCACATAAGAGAGAAAATTCCTTAAGAAAATCAATGCTATAAGTTAAATTAATGCCAATGAAGCAAAAAATTTTGCATCAGAAAAGGAAAAAGAAAAAATAAAAAGGATAAGAATGTAAACTAGCAGCACAAAAAAAATTTTAAAAAGTTTCCTGAAACAACAGTGGACGAGCTCAGCTTCTTTAAATCGTATGGAAAGGCTTCTATTTTATGAATTTGATGCTGAGGGCCAAGATTTTTCACTCATGTGTTCCAGTATTTCGCTGCTACATTATTTCACCCCAAAGCTGTTAAAAGCATGTAGACATCTGTGTTGTCCTGCAGATACCTTGGAAAATTTCCAGAACAATTAGAAACAAAAAAACATAATTCAGAGAACGAAACGTGAGCATTGCAGCTATTCCTTTTTGGTCGTGCCTCTTACTGCTTGTTGGACTATACAACAAAACAGGTTCTTATTACGTGAAAGCAGAAAGTGGGCGTTTGTTAAACAAACCGCACATAATCTGGGTTCAGTGATCAGGTTGTGTGCATCTCTTTGTCGGCTGTCTGTCAGACAGTCAACTTATGCCAAACAGATCCGTCTTGGTTTGCAAGGTAATGCTCCAGCCATTTACTCGGTGGGATCCCTCTCTGCATGACCGAAACTGTCTCCTAAGCCCACAATGATAAGTGACCCTGGAAAAAGCCCTACAAAAAGTGATCCAAATATCAGCCGAAGCTAAGGCGTCTCGAGAAACCCCTGGGGCATCAAATTGAGCAACATATTTGGAGTTTCAAGACTTGTTTTCACTGTGATGCCTTGTAGAATAGTAGATTTCACAATAAAACCACAAAAGTGCTGATATATCTGAAAGACGTATTTGCAGAAATTATGCCCTTGTGTGTTTTTTTTCTCTCCTTTTTCACTGTGATGCATGAGTTCAAAACAACTGATCACACTAAACAAAGAACAAGTGCATTAAACAGATGCACATTAAAATCTCCATATTTGATAATTTTGAAGAGCAAAGCATTTTCTAACAACACAAGAGATATCCCGTTAAGAACACTGGTTTATCAAGACCACAGTTCTGACAGAAGAAATAGAAGAGTCTGTTTAGGAATAGCGCACATTCTCAGCCATTTTCTGTTGTACACTTCCCTTTGTATTTTCCTGGTATCCACAGCTGTTGGATTTGGGATGTTACAGAGTTTTTACATACCTATAGACCTCAGTAGCTGCTGAAAATGAAATTGCAAAATCTTCTTTTAAACCTCCATGTTCATCTTCTTTACAATTTACTGACACTAAATACATACCTCTCAGAATAATCTGATACATATTGCTTTTAAAAATGGCATTTAATTCTACAGTTAAAGATCAAGCTTTGCTTTAATGAACTCCGTCATGGCTAGTGAGAAATAAGCATTACGCCACCCATGTATTAAGAAATTCAAAGCTAGAAATGAAGGGTGAGGTCTTTCTTAAGCATTCATAATCTTTGGGAAATAAATTTTAAAATGTAAATGGCCATTCCATTCCAGGTTCTTCTGGTTTAATTTAGGGTTTTTTTCCTGATTGATTTTAATACATTCATTCAAACAGATTTTACTCTAGTCACTTTGTACCAAAAATGGGTATGTCTATGTTTGATTTTTAATGAGGAGAAATTTGTTAGCTATTTTTCATGGAGGGCTGTGACTAATTTTTTATTATAGCCTTGGCTAATAGATAATTAAGTGTTTCACTCAAATTAGCTCTAACGCAGCTTGAGGCAGAGTGGGAGGAAGCAAAAAGTTGGATTTTGCCATAAATTTTGTACTACCAGCTTCTGAACACCTCTGTGAAGCAGCTGATAGGAAATGCTATAACTGGACATGCATAACCTACCTTTGCATTTTGTTAATAGCAGTCTCAGAAGATTAATTAAAAACATAAGAGAAGCTTCACAAAAAAACAAAAAAAGAAACGAAAAAGAAAAAGATAGAGGAAAGAGCAATTCTTAAGACACCTGAACCAAGGGATGGGTTCCTGTGTAATGTGCTTAACATGGCTCCCATGAGTACAAACAATGGGAAGACACCACACCAGCAAAATGTCTTCTGCCACATGGCTCTCAACGGCATCAGCTCTTGTGACACACCAGAGTCTCCATTTGCATAAAGTCATTAATATTTGAAATATTTGTTCTTCAACTACCACTTCAAAAAGAGCATCAGCCATATATCATCACCATTGCTTTACAGTAGTGGTCTCAGAACTTTATGATGATACATTAGAGCAGACAGCCCAGAGACAATCATCTACATTTTTCTTCTATTTATCCAACAAAGATTCACTCATGTTCAGAGTTGAAGGACATACTGTCTCTTTTTTCTCACTCCTGCTATTTGGATCAAGGACTTTGCAAGTTTGTTTTTATATTATATTGACATGAGCATGAGGAGTCAAGCTGAATGTAGAAAGTTAGTCAAAAGCCAATATGTAACTTCATATTTATGCAGAAGATTACATATTGTTCTTATTTATTATGCATTTTCTGTCATAGCCTAGTAGCTTCTTCTCTAATTCTTTACCAGTCTTCTGCAACTCATTATTCTTTTCTTACAATGTCTGAAGAGAAAATACGATTAGTTTCCTAGTAAATACGATAGATATTTAAAAATTAAATAGGGAATCAAGACATAAAAAAAGACGCAGAAAGAACACAAAATAAAATGGAAGCTAATCATCATCCAGTGTACACTAATATCTAATTGGGAGAGATACACATAAAGAATGTGAAAGCAGATGTCCTTCACTCAGTTTTGGCAACCTGGTAATTTCTGCCTACTCAAGAAGGCAGCAATAAGGCAGAAGCCTCTCTCCCAGAATAGGTGTTGCTCCAGGTACAGAATTTGCAAAAGAGTTAGCATATTATGGAAATTGGTGTAAAGCTTCTGTGTGGTCAAGGTCAGAGTCATGTCTATATTTAAACAGCAAAATGTTTTCCGAATCTGTTTTCGCTTTCTGTACCTTCATTTGCAGTCAATAGTCCAGTCAGGAGGTACTCGAGCTCATTGTGCAAATGCCTCTTTGTCAGCTCTGTTCATATGTGCCTGTTCTACCTTGTCCTGTTCTGGATGTTTACAGAGCCAGAAATTTTCCATCAGAAATATCTCAAATCATACAGCAATGCCATTATTCACTGTGTGTGACACTAATGCTACAGGGAATGAAGTGTTTATCTTTGAATTGTGCATTATAAAGGACAGAATAAGAAACCTCAGCTGTCTAGATTACAAGTCCAACTTCGGTATTGTGACCATTTATTCCCGCTTATCCCATAGGGTATAGCCTGAATGGACTTTAATCAGGAAACACAGTTTTATAGTCAGCCCACTGAAGTCACCAGAGGGTGAGTTCTGACCCTGGTAATACTTTCTACTCAGGTACAATACTAACAAAAAATTAAATGTATAAGATTCTGTTAATGAGTCTATGATTCTATAACGGGAAAGCAACACTAAAGAATGAATTTCTGTTGTTCGTGTAGTGAATGAGCGATAAAATCTCTGATTGTTCCCAATGGACAAAGTTAGATAATATTCCCATCAGTGTTTAATGAAAAGTTTGTCCAGCTTATTGCTGAGATTTCTTGATGAGCTTAACAATATTTCCTATTTTAAAATTTTTTAAGTTAAAACAATCTAAAATGTATTTCGAAAATGTTGCAGTAGCTGTTGTCAAGCCACTATGGAGTTTCAGAGGTAAAGTAGGCACACAAATATTCCTATGCTATGCACAAAAAAGAATTGAGCTGCTAAAACACCCCTTATAATAAAAAATCCTTCAGTCCTACTCCTGAACTCCTGCACAGATTGAAAGAAACAGCCTCCGCACACTCCCAGCATGGTCAGTCAGAGAATATTGCTGTCAGAGGGAAAAAAAGGGGACAGAAACTAGCATGGCAAACAAAAGACTGTGTGAAATCTTAGAAGTGCCTAAAAGCAGCAGTTTCTGAAACACCCTGTCCCTGCCCGTATCAGCAAAGATGATGTCAAAAGAAAATACCTGCCTGTTAAATGTACGTCCTTTACTGAAAGCAAAGGGACATAAATCACCACAGAAAAATTAAACCTCTCCAATGAATTTAACCTTGTATATATAAAAAAGGAATTTACATTTAGGATATTATGGTTTGTTAATATCTATATGAAATACTCCAGTCTTGCAAGATGGACATGACTTACTTTAGTTATTTGCTGAAAGTAGCAGAAATGTCTTATATCAGTGGTAATTCCTCAGCTGAACTTTTTTCTGCAATACCTAGGAAATCTGAATAGGCCTGGTGAGTGCTATTAACATAATTTAGTCATCATTTATAGACTCCCTGGGTTTAGTGTATTTTAATTATTTCTTTAAATAATTTAACATATTTCTAAGTAATTTAGAAAAAACTCAAATTCAGATATGACATTAATCATTATTTGCTCTATTGTTCAACTCAAAATGTTATTTGTGTATAGTAGTAACCTTTATGTTAAATATTCAGAATCACTGTGTCAGGCTTAAGAACTGTTATTATGCCATTGTGAAAAGTGATTTTTAGGGGGGGAAAAAAAAAATCACGTTTTCATGAGCTTAACTTAATTTTGCACTCTAGAAGGTTATCCTGTGTTTTAATTTACTTTAAGATTTTTAAGGAAAATTCATAGAATAGTCCCAGTTGGAAAGGATCTAAATGATCATCACATGAACTGACTAGAAACACTTGTCAGTGTCCAGTGTAAAACTTCCCTTGTGCGGCTTTGAATTGTTCCCACACATGCTATCTTTGGATCCCAGCAAGAAGAGGTGAGCTAGAGGTGGAAAAATGGTAGTATCTAATTTCTCATAAGCCTGCACAAATTGACCAAATTCTTTTGAAGTAATCTTCTGGTTTTCCATGTCATCAAATCACATGCTGTTATGGCACAGAGAGTGTCTTGGGGATAGAGTACAGTTTGCTATAGTAACCATCCTTCACACTTTTAAAAAATTTTATTTTTTCTTACACTTCTCTGTTTTTATTAGCCTAAAAAATGCCTCTGAAATGTGCCCAGTGTATTACCTACTTTTATTTTAATACATCTCTTAAGAATTCCTTTAATGAATGTTTTTGTAACCTATCTGCACACATCCTTCTTCTCCTTGATCAAAGTAATAAACTCCCATTAGTAAGAATAATAACAACAAGATTTTAAAAGCTTTCTGTTATGTTTTACAAGAACTCTGGATGTTATACCATAAATGTTCAGTACAAGATTAACTCAGACTGAAAAGCCATATAATGTTCAGATTCTGAACATTCAGCTATAATAAACAGAGAAAGGATCACAAGTAATTTAAGGGGAATCACCTGAAATCAGCTGCTAGCTTTGTTAAAGATTAGTGGCACAACAATCCAAATATACAGAGGCATTGACTCAGCTGGGCATGAAAAACACACCTCGGTGAAAAAACCCAAAGTGCTTTCTCTAATGTTTCTTGTTACACCATTGAATTATCAGCTGCAATAAAATGCAACAGCACTGAGGAAGGATAACAGAATCTCAGAGTGCCTCAGGCTGGAAGGGACCTAATCCACCCCCCGCTGCTCAAATGAGGGCCAACTCAAGCAGGATTGCCCAGGATCGTGTCCAGGGAAGTTCTGAATCTTCAAGGAAGGAAACTTCACAATCAGCCTGGGAATGTTGCTTCAGTGTTTGACCTCCCTCACAGGATTTTTTTTTTTTCTCTCAGTTTAAACAGCTCTTATATCTCAGTTTGTGGACTTGGCCCCTTTTTGTCCTTTTACCGCATACCACTCTTCTGAGTCTAACTCCTCCATTTTAGCATTTGTTAGGAGAATTAAGGAGATGTGATTTCAAATGCACAAACATTTATTTAGAGCGAGAGAAAGAACTGAGTATATTAACCTAGAAAATGATCTTTATCATGTTTATAGATCTGAGTCAAAAAACTTACATGATATACACAGAGAGCACTGCCAGGCTGATGTGAGCAAACAGTATCATTGTTCCCATTAACAATGAATGCATAAGGAAAGTACATTAAGGGATCCAGTAAGGTCTTGACAAATTAATGGCATGAATTTCAACCATAAGCAACCAGAGATTTTGATTAGTCTCCTTGTATATATTGCTTCTTCATTAATGTCACCATAATTAAGCTTAAAGCAGTTGCATCTACTGAGCTTTAATAATTTCTCTGAGATATATAAACATGGGTAAAATACACTGCAGTTAGAATTTTAAATTCCATACATAGATGAAGTGAATCCATATCACAGTACCAGGATTTGCATTATTTCACAGACACTTCAGGACTATCAGCCTGCCTCAATGAAAGAACTTTAAGATCTATATTTGGCTAACACATGAAAAGTCCATTTATATTCTAAACATGGACTTTGACCAGAAACACAAAAAGAGCTGTCTCCAGATGCCAACTGACACAATCAAGAACCGCTAGCAACCTGTGGAGACTTCAATCATTGAAGTCATTGACAGGTTATTTGGATCCTAACTGTTTCTGAAGCTAGAATAAATTTTTTGTAGCTTAAAATGAAAGAGCTGGTATTTCTAAAAAGAAAAAGTCACCTAGATAGAATTAGGAAACTGTTCATTTTTATCCAGAAGTCATTCATAGTGAATAGGGTAGCATCAGACCGCTGACCTGTCATTAGTGGGGTTCCACAGAGCTCCATCTCAGGCCCTTTGCTCTTCAACATCTGCGTAAATGACTTGGACTGAAAGGGATCCTGAGAAAGTTCGCAGATGATACAAAAATGGGAGGATTTGATGGCTCCCTCGAAGGCAGAGCGACCTTGACAAATTAGAGGACGGGACAATCACCAACCAAATGAAGTTCAACAAGGAAAGGTGCCAGATTCTACCCCTGGGATGGGGCAACCCTGGATGTGCGCAGACTGGGGAATGAGAGGCTGGACAGCAGTGCCACAAAAAGCGACCTGGGAGTCCTGCTTGATGGTAGGTTGAACATGAGTCAGCAGTGCCCTGGCAGCCAGGAGGGGACACCTGTGTCCTGTGGGTATCAGGCACAGCATCGCCAGCCAGGCAAGGGAAGGGATTGTCCCTCTCTGCCCTGGACTGGTGTGGCCTCACTTTGTCTATTGTGTACAGTTTTGGGTGTCACAAAACAAGAAAGACATTAAGTGTCCAGAGGAGGACAAGGAAGATTGTGAAGGGCCTTGAGGGCAAGTTGTCAACACAAACAACCTGATTGAGATACTTATTTCTCTAACAGATGCTCTTGATATTATTACTGCATTCATCCCTGAGCCTCAAGGTTTTTCAGCTTCCAGCTCAAAGTTTTCTGCTCTCATTGAGCTAAAATAAAAGGCAAAATCCAAGAACTACTCCCAGACAAAAGCTGCCAGGAAAAGAAATCTGCCTGGCCTTTACCTGCCCTGGGCAGCCTCTCATCTGTACCTGAAACACTGGGGCTACGTGCTTTCCTTCCTAAGGAAAAGAACTGTCATTCTCTCCCGGTAGCCCACTTAAAATTTGGATTCCAGCTCGAAAATTCAGTACATCTAAAAATTGCTCCTAGACAGAAGATGCCAGGGCAGACTCTTGCAAGAAGGAAAGTACATAGCCCCAGAGATCCAGGTGCAGGTGAGAGGCATACGTGTGATTTCACAAGAAACATGCTTGCAACTGTGGAAGACTGAACAGAAGTCTATGACTACATGCAAGACTGAAGAAGCAGATCAACTTTTTTTTTACAAAGTCATTAGAGTTCCTTCAAGCCTTTTTTCAGTTGGGCCATCTCTCCTTAAAACTTCGTGTCCTCTCAAAAATTACTGATACATGCAGGCCATGGAAGAATGTACTTGACAAATAGAAGTATAGTCTCAGCAAATTCGTAAGAAAATAGATGTGCCATGTTGTAGATGTCCGTAGACGTGCCATGAGGAGTAATAGCAAAAATATGAATGAAATTCAAACTGAGTATTCATCTTGTTTGCAATTCTCTTTTTCATTTTCCAAATCACCAGATTAAAGTACCACAAAAAGAAATTAGTGATGAGAAGAAGCATATTAGATCATATTGTATTTGTCCTTGGCAATATAAAATTGTTCTCTACAGCAGGTATCTCAGTGCTTAATTCTGAATGACCAAAGAGAAAGACGTTACTGATCTACTGTGAAAGAAAAATATTTTTATTTAAATAAAAGAAAGAGTTGTGACTTTGTATTGCATCTAATGTTTCCTTTGCTCAGTTTAATCCTATCTTTTACGTCTCCTCTGACTTTCCAAAATATTTGTTTTGTTTTTGACTGGCATTTATCTGAATTAAATAGTTTTCATCTTACCCTCTTACCGGATGAAAGAATTGAATAATTAGGCATGGAGATTTTTTTGGGGTGCCTTTTACCTTTTAGGCACAGATGGATCTGTAATAAGTATAATGGCAAATGCAATCTTTTCTATTATCTTAACACTTTAACAGGGGACAAATTATTAATTTGGAATTAATATCCAGAAATACCTGTGAGAATTATAATTTCCTCAATATGCATTTGACTTTTTTGTGATCACATCACAATGGTGATTCACAGTCATTTTCATCCAACCTTTTATTTTTCTAAGGTACTGATTGCATTCAGTCAAGCCCACAGAATGTTATCTGATCTTCGTTCAAGTTATTATTTTTCCATTAAAAATCACTTTTTAGGCTTGCATAATACTAAAATCAGACCACCAAGCGTGCAGTTACTCAAACCTCATTGATTCTTTCATAGACTTAAAAAGGTTAGTGACGTGAATGGTATTTTTACAGCTTGAAGTAGTTACATTTTTTGAAGTAGCTTTAAATTCTACAATTAAAATATAGATCATGTTACGAACACAAAGTAAGGTTGGCAAATTTTTATAATGATCACATAAATCATATGCATGATCACAATATATTTTCATAATTAGCATATAATTACTTTTTCACATAAATCTCCACTGGTTGCAAACCATTTACTAAAACAGTACTTTAATTTTAACAATCCAATAAAACACACGGATTTTATTGTTCATCCCATTTTTACCCTACAGAAGCTTGGCTCAAGGAAAAGATGTTATTTCCTCAAAGCAGAAATATTTTTCCCATGAGCACAATTTTTAAGATGGGGCAACATGATTAAACTGCATTTAAAAAGAACCATTAGCCTGTGACTATCCTTATGGCGAAGGGTTTTCCCTTCTGTATCCTCAAAATGAAGGTTAACTGAGATGATCTTTTGTCAGTGATTGCCTTACTAAGTCTCCATCAGATGCTGGGTGAAGCATTTTAACCCCAGTCCCCCAGTAGGGTGTGTCTAAATCCCTTGCACAGATTTTGTCTCCCAACTGCATGTCCAAGTCAAAGACAGCAACAGAATTTTATATCGAGCATGTCTTTCATCTGTCCTTCATTAAAGAGCTTTGTCAGGGTCTTAAACACCAGTTTAGAGGTTTTGTCCTGTAATATTTATAAGTGGAATGAAAGATTTGTAATGGCATGCTGTTGAAACTAAGAATACACAGTACTTTGAATATCATTTAAAAGAAAAGCCATTCAAATTATCAAAATATCAATAATACTGATGAATCACCTAAATTTTATAGCCAAATAAACAAACTGTAGAAGATGAATAGCAGTTCTTAAAACAAAATCAACAATTCTTGTACTTATTTTTGTTTCTGAGGTTGCGTCTGTCTTCCAATTTTACATCCAGTTAGGCTAAGAGAAACATTTGGGAGGTAAGAGAATTCTAAGAGCTCTGTAGAACGAAAGGTTATACATTTTTTAAACAGCTGAATTCTACTGGAAATAATTGTGCCAGTATAGACACAAGTCTATCTTCAGTCTGGCCTGCTTCTCCCATGTCCCAGGCGTTCTGTAATATAAAATATCTTCCATTGTATCCCACAATACTGTCTGTCATTTCATGTATATGGAACCTGGCATACATACATTGCTCTCTGAACACTATTTCGTGTCTCCTGCCTATATCCAAGCTGCCTCTGACAAATCCGACCTCTGGGCAGTTTTAACTATCATCCAAATAATAGAAAGAGAAAATAAAAATAATCTATTAGAAAAAAGAGAACCTTTTTTCTTCCCTCTTCAAATATGGAAACACCATTCTACACAACCATGACAAGAGTAAGCATCACTTTGCCAGCATTCTCCCATTACCTGGGAAAAGACAAAAAATATCACACCATGGAATATGGGAGGCCTTTTATCCTGAGAAAGAGTAACCTAATTCAACTGTTACACATCTTCTGTCTTCATTAAAATCTCACATCAGAGCGTTCAGGTGGAGAACCCTCAAAACCAGATACAACTCTAATCAGCAATCTGCCACTAATATGATCACTCTGACAATTTTTACAACAGTAAATATACAGCATAAAACCACAAAATTATTTGGAGGTTTTACTAAAGCTTCAGCTCTAGTAGTTACATGTTTTCTGAGGCTCTTAGCTTTTAGTTTTAAGCTAAGTTTTCAGATCTCACAATTCATAGACTGAAAACCAGAAGGGGACCAATGTGATCCTTTGTACCTCTCGCACACCATTATAGGATTTCCCCTAATTTGTTCAAACTTGAACCGGAGAATTATTTTTGAGGTGAAAATTTCTGAGATAGAAATTCCAACACTGCATAATTTCAGAGATAGGCTTGAGAAGATTGAGTTCATCTGCCCAATTAAGAAATTAGAAAAATAAAGATTCATGTGTAATTTTGAAAAGCAGAGGGGTTTTTTATCTTACATATATATTTTTATTTTTGGAGGTGGATATATTTAGGGAGATTTTATTCATAATTTATTAATGTTGCTAATGTTTTGGGGTGAGAACAGTATGGCAGTAAAGTTTTTAGGCAACGTATTCAAAAGTTAGCCCCATGTATTTTTTCCCTTAACTAAAATACAGGTAAGAGGTATAGAAAAGATAAAGATTTGTTTGAAGTCACAAACTTTTGTCGCCTTTCTGCTTTTAGGCATTATCACATTGGTTGCTCTCGTATCAAAAAGAGAGTATTTGATTATTAGTGAAATTATTTTAGATAATTGACAGAAAATGGAAGAAATTTCAGACTGAATAACTTAATTTTCCTCATTCAAATCTAACAGGTGATGGCAATGAAGAAATACTTTCTAAACAGATCTATGTGGTAAAAGAGTAAAAATAATTGACAAATATTTGCTACATGAAGATTTTGCAAGCAATTTTCCCAGCTTACATTTCAGGTTAAAGGAACAGATGTTAAAAGAAATCCAAACTTGCAAGTAATTAAATTCTTGCATGACTTCACATGCTTCAGAGTTCTCATTGACTTCTGGCATGAATGAGATTCAGACAGAATTTCCTCTTCCTCTTGGTGCGTAATATGCTTGATGGATTTATTATATATTTTTTTTAATTCGCCTTCCTCTAATTACTGAAAAACAGCTGACACCAGAGATGTGACCTGGCATGTGCATCCAGGTATTTATAATCTTTAAGGAGCAAAGACATTTTGGATAGATCACCATCACTGGTTTATCATTCTTCCACACTAAGGCTGAGTCAGTAAATGCATTATTTGATTCGAACTTGTCTAAAGTCAGGAAAGCATACTTGAAGCATTTGGCTTTTTCTCTCTATTTGGTGGTTATCAGGACTATGTCAAAGCCTTACTTAACAATTCCCGAACTGATCCAAGGATCTAGACCATGGAACACTTTCTTGATAACTGTGGAACCCTTCCTGCATAGGTTCCAATCTCTTTTTTGGTCTGGACTATTGTATGTAAGGCTGCAAGAGTTCTTAGACTGGCAACTCGTGGAGCTTCCTAACTGCTTTGTTGCCTGTGATGGCAGCAGCTTGGATTCTAAAATGGCTTTTTTCCTCCACCAGTCCAATCTCAGTAATGCAGATAGCAGTATCGGGATAATGAAGGTCCTATTATTTTCAATGGTTACAAGAGAATTTTTTTTTTTTTTTTTTTTTTTTTTTTTTTT
>VZRN01004506.1:2759995-2785592 GCA_013397935.1 Dasyornis broadbenti | reverse complement strand
TGGGGTTTTTTTTTGGTTTTTTTTTTTTTTGTTTTGTTTTTTGGTTTTTTTGTTGTTGTTGTTGTTCATTCAAGATACTCTGCACCAGGCTTTTGTAACCCAATGAGTAAAATACAGATGATGTGCTGGAGTGCACCCATATTATTCCCATTGATACCTGGAAAGAACAGCCCATGTTAACAGTACATCCACTTTTGTGGACAGGACAGAAGATCACCACTGAGCCAACAAAGATATAGAACTTTTACTGAAAAGGCGGGCATTTGCAAACTCACTGGCCCAGAGTAAAAAAAGATATTAAAATCTCAGTACATAGGTTAGGCATACTGGAATTTAACTGCAGGATTAATATGCTAAAAAAATTTTGATAAAATTATGGTCTCTACTTCTAAGATTGCTTACGAAAATTGAAATCCATTTACATTAACTAAATAGACTCTTCATTTTGTTGTTTTATCTCAGTTCAAAGCCTGTTTGATAAGGCACAGGCTTTAAAATAAACCACTTTCTCCATGCAGATTATTATTTGGTTTTTTTGTTCCTCTATTTCCTTTTTCCTTTTTTATCCTACCCCCTTTTAACTGCAGGAAAGATGAATCATATCAGGCATTTTGCACCTCTGTCTAAAAACAGAGGAAGCTATGCCCGTTCTCACCTCCTCAGCACTCAAATTCATGACTGGTTGTGGGAAAAATCACTCTTTTCAGAGTTTTCCCTTTGAGGTTAATAGTTCTAATTCCTAGGGAACACAGTACCTTGATGAAGTCATAGCCATTAAAAAGGACCAGAATTATTTTAGGTCACTTCCATAGAGAGCTAAAGGATTTTAACATCCGTAATGTCGAAGCATAAATTCATTAGCATAATCAAATAGGCCAGCTCAAGTAATTACTGTTCAAAAACCATAATAACAATCCTTTCACTAAACCTCAATGCCTCTATACCCCACACAGACACAAATGTGACTTTTTGTCCTATTGTGGCTGGACCATATAAGTCTTTTATGGGTCTTTTGCTGCATACAAAACATGAAATTACAAGTTGAGCCTACAAAATAAAGTTCTTTAGCTCAAACAGGAAGAGTTCTGCAATGTTTTCATAAACTGAAGCCATGATTTCCAGCTCACAGTCAGTGTACATAGTAAAAAAACATGATGGATTAGTTGAGGCAGTGGAAATTAGCCGCAGATCTCTTCATCGCTGTCAGCCAAAGTCACTTCAAATTGCAAGGCAATATATGAGTTAAAAAATTCACCTCGTTATTGTACACAAATCTCCATGCTCCAGATTTTAGGGACAAATAGAAGCTATACCTCATGCAATAGATACTAACACTGTTAAAAGTCCAGTATTACTCTTAGATTTGAAGGAGGCGCTGGAAGAACATCACGTTGCTCAACAGAAGGCAATAAAGACACACTTCAATGATGGATCCTTTTACCAAATCCAAGGTTATATTTGGTTGGATTTTCTAATTCTCAGTTTGTTGAAACAAAAGCATGCATCCATACAACAAAAGTAAAAGCTTTTCCCACATAATTTTTTTCTATTAAAAAGAAAACAAACAAACAACAAAAAATTTTTAAAAACCTAAAAAAAAAATCAAACTAATGATACATACAATGATTTTTCTTATATAATCCTACTATTTGGTGTCCCAACAAGTCACTCTCAATGGACACAGAAATAAATCACATAAATTAATGACTGATAATACAATCAATTATGGGGCAGTTAAAAGTTCCATCTGTTTCTTGTTGGCAGGTTCCCATGAAAGACGAGCGAAAATTCAGAGTGTTGATTCTGTTCCTACATATAACACAAAAGTAGCCAGAAGTTAAAAAGTACTTAAGGGAGATATTATTATCACATGTTTCTGGCTGTTTTCTATGAGTTTTTTCATGTAAATCTGCTGTCAGCTTTCCCACTTGGAACTTATTCCTTTGATCTTAAGTGGTGGGGGTGCTGGCATTCCTGGGAAAAGACAACACCACTAGCTTCCCTGGCAAGTCACGCTTTAGTGATTCAAATTGTTTAACAGTTTGGGCTTAATATTTCTCAGGTGGCATCCCAACTTTTATTTTATTAAACACTTGCCCTGCTGCGGTTACTTCCTCTATTTTTTCCAGGGGAGTTTTCTCTGGTTTAATTTCATGAGAGGCTGAAACTGTCTGTAAAAGTTTGGCAAGCGCAGCATCTGACTCCTGCAGTAGTTAAACATGCATGGGATCATAAAAGACATATTTTTTACATCTAGGGCAGGTATCCACGAGTGGAAAGCTCTCTGGATTTTAGTTACCAGTTCCACAAAACTTAGCACAGTAGTTTCTAAGGGAAAAATATTGTTATTTTTTAATTTTAATAATTGCCTATAATAAACTGGCCAGATAAGAGAATTAGAAGGGAAGTGTAAAACCATCCCTCTAGTGCTGAAGCACATGTGTACTGGTATCAGAAATTCTAGTGTTAGATTTGCAATACTGAATACTGCAGCAGTCAGTAGGTCCAAATTAGCCCTAACTTCAGAAATTCTGTTTTGTGTTGCAGAAAATATCCAGCACTGTGACAGTGCAGTCTCTGTGTTTCCTTCAGGGTTAAGATCTGCAGGTTTCCACTTCTCACTTGTGAGCCATAGATTGACCTCAGCAGTTTGTCAAATAACCCTTGCTCCGGTGATTTTAACTCCTTGCTGCCTGGGAAGCACATGCTGTCTTTTGACATTGCACTGTAAAATTAATACTGACTGGGTTTCAGTCCCACCCAATTCATGTTCACCATTTTCTGTTTTGATAGCTGTGCACAGCATGGGTCTCATTAGCAGTTTGCAGACTCTGACAATCATTTCGGGTTTAAATTTTATTTAAGGTTTATAATGCTACATCTTCACCATCAGATGCCAATGCAAACACCACGTGTCCCTCTATATTAGTACGGATTAGTTCACTGTCTCCCAACTCCTCCACACAAGAGATCTGAGTGAAAAGAAATTATTTCTGAGAATGTTACTAGTCTTACATCCCACAATTTTTCCTGTACAATTTTCTTTCTTTCATGCACAGTCCAAAGACCTGTTTGAGGTTCCCTAAAACACTCGTGTTCAGCAGCAAGCAGCCTCTCTGCCTGCAGCCTCTTTTCCTCTTTTTCATTTTCCTCATTTTGCTGACACTACAATTCTTTCACCAAATCTTGTAAAGATAGAGTTATTTCATTTTCAGATTTCTGTGTGACCCATCTCTCATTATCCTTATTTTCTTAATGCCAACTCCACCCTAGGGAGAGGCGGGCAACTAACAAATTTTTCAAGGAAGGAAAACAAAACACTTGCTTTACACTGGCCACCCAGGACAGCAATTGTCAAAAAAACTCCCACAGAGGGAACTATACAACCTCCCTCACAAATTTCCTCAGAAGGGAAGGCTGTGGCAAAGTTTCCAAAAGTTTCTCCAGATGGAATACAGAGGACAGCATCCCACTTTTGACAGCAGCAAGGCCATGTAACTATTCATTAGAACACTACAAGAGCGTTAGAGAACAGTAAATACTGAGCAGAAACACAGAAAAAAAAAAAAAAAGAAACCAATGACCTTAGGTAGTTGACTTAGGAGTGACTTAGGCAGATCCTTAGGGGCATAAAAATGGAACAAAAGATTAAGACACAGTTTTTCAGATATGAAAAGTTATAAAAGTTCGAACTTTTTCAGATTCCCATTCTCTTCTCGAATACTCATTACAAGGCTATATTTACACAACATCTGAAGAAAAACAGCAGAGGAGTCATGCTGTTGACATCTGCTTGGATCTCACTTGGTAGAGAAGTGAGCCTCCCCAGGGAAGCCACAGTCACAATTTCAGAATTGCTGGGTACTAAGGTCAAAAGTGCTAAGTACAACAGTTCCTTAGAACAGGCAAACTAATTGTGCTCTGATGATGCACTCAGGACAAAAGAATTGAATTTTTACCGGTCAAAACCCTGATCTCTACTCTTAAATTAAAAGATGAACAAAGCACTAACAATTACATGAGTGTAGGTTTTTTTCTAAACAGCAGGATTCAATCCACGTCCTAGGCTTCCTCTCACCCCTCACCAGAGCCCTATCATCCTTCTTCTTTTTATGTGGTTACTTACATAACCCTTGCATAAAAGACTGTACCTCTAATGTTGTCAAACCATACAAATCTCTCTGGGATATACATCACCCTGATAAATGCATGTTACAGCATCTCCCTGCTATGCCAATTTACAGAGGATACAAACCATGACGGCTCCCGGCTACAAGGTGTTGTAGCTCAAAATGCACCTCTCTATGCTCTTTTCTCCAGAGTCATCTTGTTTAAACTTCAGAATGTCATTCCAGAATAAGGCTGATACATGCACTGAGGAGTGCATAAATGCCTTTTGTTTGCATTCTCTTTTCCCTAGGGTAGTAGCTCAGTTACAAACCAATTCTCCCCACTCAACAAACAGAAATCCTTCACCAAATAGGAGAGACATTTTCTGTAAACAGCCCACCCCAAAATCTTTACATACACTAGAAACATTTTCTTCATCGTGGCGGCAACTGCATAGCTCAATCCAATGGCTAAAGTTTGAAGTGAAATTTGTGAACCTAACAAATTAAAATAACAATTTATTTAGGAAGATGATTATAAATAAAATAAAATTTCAATGTATCTTTTTAAATGCACACTCTTCTGCAAATTCCCATCCTTGTAATGTTGTGATACTTGCTGTGGACAAAAAAAAAGCTTGGGAGAGAAAAACGTATTCTAAATTTTTTTTGTATTCTTAAACAAATGTGGGCATATGGGATTCTATTCAAAATAGGGAATCCCTATTCTATTAGGGATAATTACCACCAAACTTGCTCCCTTTCCAAATTCAAACGCAGCAGTAAAAAATCTGAGGAAAATTCTAAAGTTGCAGAATATACATTTCTCACAAATTCCTGGGCAACAAGTCAATAGCCCAATTTTATACTTCCTCCCCATCCCCCAAATACTGAGAAATTCCAGGTAAGAGAAAGGCATTCCATCCTACTTCAATATAAAATGCGCCAAACCGACAATCTATTAGCACATTTTTACTTTTGACAGACATTTTAATGCTAATTGATTTAAATAATATTAACTATGATCTTAATAAGATGCATAATCTTTACTAAGGCCAGGTCAGAATATGCCAAGAAGAACTGTATTATCCTCTACTGGAAATCAAATTAATTTTTTTTTTTTTTTTTAATGTGTAGAACACTGTTAGAGTGCCTAGGCAATCATGTGCGCGTTGAGTAATTACAGGCACAAAATGTTCTCAAGACAGCATGTAAGATGCACTATTGCTATTAAGGTTCCTTCTGGTCTGCTCACTGAGCTTGGCAGGCAGCAGCTGCACCACTTTCGTGATATCAACAGCATTTGTGCCTACAGACACAATCTTTCCAAGTGTCATGCAATTACACAGAAAAATGTTTACAGCTTCCTTTGTGTTTAGTTACAGGTCTCCTGGTGTGTGCAATTGTTTTTCATCAGAGCAACACTTCCTCTCGTGGATGATGTAGGCTTCCACCACAGAGTCCAACACAGGAAATAAGCAGCAGCTTATCCAGGATGGTACGAGAATGATGAGGCATGGAACACTTAAGACTAGCACAGGAAAATGATTGTCTGAATACAGAGGGACTTATGAGGTGAGGCAGCCTAAAGAGGTGCCAGAATGTCTGGAAGCGTGTCCTGTGAATGTGCATCCGGGAATGGAGTGCCTTGAGCACCAGAGGTGTTCCAGCTCCCGGGTTCTGGTGGAACAGGAGCGATGCATCTGTGGTTTCATCATGCTAAAATATCAGAGCTAAGATAAAGCAAGCAAGGATCCAAAGTTCCAAATACCTCACTTTTGACAACGAAGGTGGATGCAACCTGATGCACAGATTTCTCTTGCCAACAGATCACACACTGCCCTCACCAGAGAAGACCTGTGCTGCAACTGTTATTGTTTAAAGGAATAAGATTAAGAGAATCAGGAACACAAATATTTTGTTTAGTAAGTAAATAAATGAATAATAGAGATTGGGAAAATATAACCTGTTAATCAGTATCAGCAGAAACACCTGTAGTTTTCATTTTATCATCTTAATCTGTCCCAGTAGGAACATTTGCCGATCCATTTAAACACTGGAAGTGTTTTCTTTGCCATAGCAATCTGGAGAAATTGGACTGTAGCTTGCAATGATTCACGGACACATTTACCATTCAGATTGCATTCAGCTAAAAATTATGGTTCCCATAATAAAGAAACAGTATGTTTAAATTTTAGCGTTGTGAATCCTGCTGCTGAAACCAAACTGAAACCAATGAATGGTGTCTGTTACATTAGGGGAGCCAGGAACAGCACATGGCCATCCAACCTCCCACACCCTATATGGAGCCTGAGCCATCAAATCAGGACTCCATGACCACCTAGAGCAGATGTAAGACAAAAATCTCACCTTTTTCTAACACGCTGTAACTTAGAGATGATGGTTGAAATAAGCACCCGTACACAGCAAGATGAAAGAATGTTTAAAATATCATATGATAACATTTTGTACCTAGGCCACAATCTTGTCAGCTTTATTTCAATAAAAATATCCTAATGCCACAATAGTTTTATGTTCAAAGAAAGAACTGATTGGGCATCACCACCATATGACATGAACTTCAAAGAAAAATGAGAAACAAAATGTCATGAGGAACAAAATTTCTTGATGTACGTGTGCACTGGGCTAAATGATCCACTCCTTGCAAATATCTAGTTTATCATCAGTTATGAATGGCAGAACTTAGCGTTCAGATGAGGTTTTGCTGTTTGCTAAAAAAGACTTTTCAGAAAAGTCAGCTGGGTACAAAAAATATCCTGATAAGCAGGAATTTTCTTATAAATCCTACAGTGTTCTGTTATTTATCAAGAGCTTACATAACCTAAAAGAAATGCTAACAGAGCATAACATAATTTGGAGAGTACTGCACAGTAGAGTAGGATGTTTTCAATGTTCATGCAGTGCTAAGAGGTAGAAGGCAGATCATTCCTTATGAATATTTGCAGAAATATTTCCATAACTAAAAAGTACTTTTATTTCTACCCTACACCTCACATTTTCAGTATAAAACCAATTTCAGCACTGATCTGCAGAGTATTTTTATCTCTACCTTTGGCCTTTTTTTTTACAGGAATACTTTGCACACCTCTAGTTGTCTGCCTATTTTCATTTGATGAGGACAGTGTGAACCGAGACCCTGGGTCTGAATGTTACCTTTCATTTGCCTAACTAGCAATCAAATATTTATGCTAGAAATGTATCTGTGATATTGAAGCTAAAAAGTGATGATATTTCCCTGAGTTTTCTTCCTCTTCAGCATCTCTTCTTCAGAGATGGTGAAGGTACTGGGCCAAACAAGTCTAGTCATGTTGCTTCAGATCCAGGAAAAATCTCATGATATTTGGGGACTGTAAGTTTTGCAGCAAGCAGTTACTACTTCATTTCCCTCTTTAAAAATATGGCATATGGTCTATCTAATCCTTGAGTTCCATTTGAACAGTTCAAGTTGCACCCAGCATGCTTATTTACCCTTCTTGAAGCATTCATCTTTAACTCCTTCATCTATAGGATTGCAAATAAGAAATGACGAGCAAAGCAAAACAAGTATTTTAGTCACCTATAAATAGATCAGAATTCATTTTTGTTTCTTTTTTCTAATCTAGTAACATAATGGCTTTATATTATCTTCATAGATTATATTATATTCACAATAAAAGAGGTTTGCAGTCATCAACTCCTCAGCTTTCATTCTGTGTTTCATCAATCTCAAAAGTTGTTTAACACTTTTTATCCTCTTTCTGCCATGAGAATTATAAAACTCACAGAGCACGAGTGTTCAGCTTTTTGCACTCTACCTCCTAGTTATCTGAAAGAAGCCTGATTTTAAAATGTAAATTAAAACCTTACTAGTTCTTGAGATAATTTTAACTTGCTTGTTTTCTTTGCACTTATGTTTAAATTCCCTGTACTACTGTCTGACTCTATCAACATGGTTGAAAGCTGTGTTTTGGTTTTGGGTTGGTTTTCAGTTGTCTTTGGGGTTTCTTTTCCCCCCCACGTCACCCACAGTCTACAGGAACACCCCTACATGCTGTGTAAAACTCACCACAAAATTTATTCCCTACATACTCAAGGTTTTGGTCAACATATGCATGACAACCAAAGTATAATGGATCAGGCTAGTGGGACTGATGATGCAACATGAACTAATGCCTATGCTACAGCTCTCATTCAAGTTAAACTTTATCTCATATTAAAAAATTATGGAGTTATTGTAATATTTTGAAACCACCATTAAAAGTATTTCAGGATGAGCTATCTGTGATTATGTGCACAATTTTAAGATTCTGAGTTTCCCTGAGACTCTGACAATGCCTTCTCAAAATAAGAGTTCCAAAAATTCCAATGGGTTTGTCTTGGCATGACAATATGTGAGAGCTGAAACAACAACTACTAATTAATTTTCAAACTTGCATGTACATCAGGGTCTTTTTACTGAGAGACTTATCTAAATTTTTATTCCTGAATCCTGCAGTTGGGCTCAGTGAGCTAAAGCAGATGAGGTCAGCCCTTCATTCTCATTTTTCAACAAGGAGAATGTAACGTGTTGAGTTCCACTGCGTGGCAAGCAATGCACAGTGGCTCTACAATGTACATAAAGAAATACATGAAATTGAGTCATGTGGAGAACAACTCACAATAAGTTTTTAAATTGGATTTAAAACGTAATAAATTCAGCTTTCTGCTCAACAAGTGCAAATATTTAGTGAGGCCTTCCTGCTGCGTGTTTCTAAGGAGCAGGCTCCCTTCGGCTATGATGAAAATTAAGTCTAAACCAAGTCTTTGATAATGCCATTCTTCTCAGAGAAGGACAGGCTGATGGCTAAAGAAAGTTTGAGACTTCTTTTTTCACCACTAGAATTTTTTTTTTTTGTTTGCTTATAATTTGCTATCCAGCTATTGTATACCTTCAAAACAAAGCACTTATGCTGTTTTATCTCTGCAATACCACAGAGGCTTTCAGCAAGTGGAATGAAAAACAAGTCAGAATGAATTTATCCCAAGTGTGCTTATTCACCATAAATAAGGCTTTCTACAAGGTTTTTGTCACATATTTAGAAATAGGCTTATAGCATCAATTTCTTTATATAATGTACAATAAAACACCTTCCGTATAAAGCTACTACACTACATAGGAAAGATGGATAAAAGACAAGTGCCTCATGATGAGAAATAAGAAAACTGAACATACGTCTAATGGAGTTCAAAACAATATACTTTTAAAGAATCATTGTTTTAATATGCAAATTTCCTACCACCTACACATCTTTAATTGAAATTGCACTCAAAGCTTTTATAAGTCATTATCATGCCATACCTGAAGAGTGCTGAAATTAAATTAATCATAAAATTGACATTTCTTTACTTAAAAAGTGTAACTCTTGTGGTGATAAACTAATCACCACTGAGTATTAGCTTCCCTTAAATATATAGCGTTAATAATTCCATAATGTTATTATCTTTCCTTTTTACCCAACAATTCAATGTTTTTCTTGCATCAGTCTATTCCATTTTGGTTTAGTGTAATGTACACAGCATCTGACAATTTCTGCCTTTGCATGACTGCTTTGATTTTTGTCCTGTGGCCAGCACTGGCTGATTTTTTTTTTTTCCTAGACACATTGAGCAGACTGGTTCAGTTTAGTTTATGTCAGGCACCGTGGCAGTCTGCAGTGGGCAGGAGTTACATCCCCTGCTCTTGTCCTCCACTTCTAGCTGGTACATGCCTTGAGGCTCTCTTTCAACTCAATCTACAGCTGTCAAACCTGCAGAGCACAGCTCCGCCAGCCGTTCTGCACCCTGACCTTTATTAGAAAGATCTCCATCCGTTTCAGTAATCTTTTACTGTCTTCAACTATTTCTTGCTCCCAAGCAAAATTCTCCTTCCGTCAAAGGCAGACTGAATATTCCATTTGAAATGTCCAAATCTGACTAAACTTATCTAAGGACTATATCTTACATATTGCTAAGCTGATGTTTTGTTTTAGTAGGTGGATATCAAATCAATATCTCCCATATTTTAGAAGGGAAAATGAGCTAGAGAAAAATCTCGCCTGCTGATTTTCTCTTGTTTTACTAATTGAGTACAGCTTTCACTTTTATAATCTGCTGGAAAGAACATTAATTTTGAGTAATATCCTGCACATTGTCAAAATGATGAAATAACTCACAAACCTCTGACTGACTTGTCGACAGATGTAAAGGAATTCTCCTTTTTCCCTCCTCTATAAAAATTCTAAGGCTACAAGTGGCTTGAAGGAAGAGAAGGTTCTCTGGGCTGTCACTTCTGCAGTTCTGTGAAGTTTCAACCAGCACAAACTCTGAAAGCAAGGGATTTGGAGAAACCAGAGGAGGCAGATGCAATTGGGGCAGATCAGCCCAATAAATTAGAGCTGCTTCAAAAGGACTGTGTCATCACTTTTTATTCAAGGTCCATTCTCAGCCTGAAACCTTTGGGCTGCCGATTTAACCAAACTATGCATATCGGCACCAAAAAGCAGCTAAAGCAGAAATCACTATCAGAAACAAGTATATACTATAGCAGCTACTCTGTTCCTAAAAGTCAGCTTCACATGCAGCAAAACCCAGAAAAAAGAATAAAAAAGATAAGAGCAAAAAAGCAACAGGAAAACTTCAATCAAATTGTGCGTCATTGCTCTTTTGTTCTTTTTCTATTTTCCTCAATAACTAATTGGTTAAAGAAAAAAACTTGATCAAAGCTAGCACATCCTGCTGTCAGTTAAAAGTGTTACTCAAAGATCTAATCCGTTTGGCAGTGACCACTTCAATAACGAATTAACTGAAATGTAGTTTGCACACAATTAAATTGGTCAATACAGTAAGCAAAACGAACCTGTGATGTGAAACTTCAACCGCTATCCAAAATTCACAGCAGATGTTTTGTTTTGTGAGTTTTAGTGTCACATTGGTTTTTTTCTTTCAAATATATATTTGTAAATTGGAACAGAATCCTTTTAATTAATGCCATGTCAGGATGAACAATTATTAGCATTGACTGAGTACAACATTTCCTTTACCCACTGGAGCACATCTCTCTGCAAAACTGAAAGATCAGCATGAAATGATCCAAAGAAAGTGTGAACCTTGCAGATTTATTTCACTGATGTTAAATTAAACTGAAGAAAGCACGCATTTTACATTGTAGGCTGTTACAACAGAACTATAATTATTTACATTTTAGTTTTGTGTGTCAAGGCATAATTTTTCTTTACCTGCTATTCCGTTCCAGTTTTTAACATATGTCTTGATCATAGCAGACAATCTTACCAAGGCCCCTTTGAAAACAGCAAAAATCCGCTTGTATCTAACAGTGATTTATAGAGGACCACACTCACTTTTCCGTCTCTGACAGCAAAAATTCTTTAAAATATTCATAAGCTTCTTGGTTAAAGTTTTCAGCCAGAATTTTACAGGATATTTTGACTTTGTTATATTTTTGATGCATACCTGAAGAATTTTGTAAAGGTTATGCAACAACCCCTAACAACCACACCATGCAGAAGGACCTGACAAAGTTGGTTTGTTCTTAGCTGGAGTCAAGATTATGTCATCAGAGGTTACAGAGTTCTGAGCATTTTCCAAAATATCATTCTCCATAAGTGAAGGCCCTTCTTGAAGTATGACCGTGGAAGGAAACGTTACAGCTGAACAGACATGTTCAAAGTTTTAAAACAGCCAATGTAATTTTGTAATTTTTCTCTCATGCTGCAACACAAGTGAGGAAAGACAGCATCTCCAGGGACACTTTCTTTCAAATTTGTGCTCACTAGGCACAACTTAAGAGTAATGCTTTAAAAATTTCTCAGTCATTTCAAGCTAAATGCTAAATGAAAGAGAGCTATGAGTCTGGGTGAAGAAAAAGGTTGTCTTGTTTTGCCCTCATCCCAATATCCCTGAAAAAGCTTCTGTGCAATAGTATCAGCAATGCTTTTCTCAGTCATACATTCCTACACATTTGTGTTGGAGACTTAATTTGCTTTCACTTTGAAATAAAGCCAGAAAGATGTGAATTTTTAAGTGATACAATGCAGTGTACTCATGAGTAAAAAATTACTTTAAATTCAGATGAGCTTATTATCACATTTGACCGTTCTGTTTTCTCCCACAGTCCGAGCTTATAAATATCAGCCATTGCAATCAAGTAAGGCTAATTTATGAGGCTGATCTTTAATTGTGTTGGCTCAGCTGCATGACAAAGTGATATTAGAAATCACACTCTTCCTTGGCTTAGGAGTAGATAGAAAGTGTTTTTCTTATTAAGAAAGTGGGGTGGGGAAAAAAAAAAAATCTGGCTTATTCTGTGGTAATGTAGGAGATACAAATAACGATATGTACCCAAAAGAGATAAAGCGTTAAAAGAGGCCAAGTTTTGTAGAACTTGAGCTTCTAAAACATAGAACTAAAAGACAACTAAACAGAATAAAACCTCAAACAATGAAACCAAACATATCCACATAAAAACTTTGAAATAACAAGTTAGAAGAAAGTAAAGAGTTTATGAAAGCAAAGAAGAAATGTTTGTTCATAGGGTGTTTCTGCATAAATATGCTCAGGCTTTCTGCATTTCATTTGGCTGAATAGTTGCACAAGGAAGGAGGATCCCAGCCTGGATGAAATCAGACCTGCATAATGTA
Source organism: Dasyornis broadbenti (assembly GCA_013397935.1). Taxonomy (NCBI): domain Eukaryota; kingdom Metazoa; phylum Chordata; class Aves; order Passeriformes; family Dasyornithidae; genus Dasyornis; species Dasyornis broadbenti. The sequence goes on along the minus strand of VZRN01004506.1, from coordinate 2,772,808 downwards.
ATCAAGAATAGGAAAGCATTGTATATTAGATACCATATAAAAGAGGTAGGAGCTGAAATGAGGAAAGATAAGTCAAATGTGGAAAATGGACATAAACTGTACAAGAGGCTAAGACTTTTCCCCAAGTACATTAAAAACATTGTGAAGAAGACAGATCAATGGGATTCAGAGAGATGGCAAAAATAATGTGCTGACAGCAGATATGTGAATGAAAGTAAATGCATTCATTAACTCCACATTCACAAGAGGCCAGGCTCATTAACAGGTATCATTTGTGGAGGGTGAAAAGTTGTTATTGGAAATGGTATCACACCAGAGAACGTTAAAGGAACCCCAAGATATACAATGACAAAAAAAAGCTGCAGGGCATCAATAGAAAACTAAATCGATTGAGATGGCCTCTAATCTTTAATTCATTCAGAGACTTTTCAGTAATATACTGAAAAAAAAGGAAATTTGAAAATCCAGTCTTGATATAAATAAATGAAAGTGTACATTGAAATTAACATTTTCCTTTAAGAAATCAAGTGAACCAAAGCTGTAGTAGTGACCATTAAGATCCCAGTGTTTGTTATATTGTTTTTTAAACAGAGGAGGGTTATTCTTTGTAATGTATGTATCCATACTATCCCAGGTTTTATGAACAACGCCTTAAAATAAATATATATTAATTTAGGATTGCTACCATGTGCATTAAAACATGAAATAAGGATATAAAGATTAATGAAGCACTAAAGCAATATTGTATCTGGAGTTAAAAACCACTACTCGTCAAATCAAGATTTCAACACCACAGGAAGGTTCCATCTGCCCGCTGCTATGATTCTTCACACAGAAATCCTAACATTGAACAACACAGCATTACATAAATCATGACAACTGCAAAGGGAAAGCCTCCCCAGCACTTTTACCTGATTTGAATTAGGAACCTCACCCTCTAAAATACACAATTAGTGTCAACCTACTTAAATACCCAGCGACGTTTTTTCTTATTATTTTCTGAGGTAATTCCTGATGTGCTTGTGTTGGTTTTTTAGACACAGTCACAGCCAGCAGGAGCTACAACTCTTGAATAAGTAACTGCATAATGAATTACACTTTCTCTTCTAACACTAAAACAAATCAGAACCTAAGCCTGGCAGTTATGAGGGTTGCAGAAGTTACCAGGAAGGCTGCTGGCCCTCAGCAAACATTTCAGTGAAAAGCCCCTAAATCGGTGAAGGACTAAGCATATGCTTAATTATACTTATGCATGTGCTTAAGCATCTCTTAAATTGGCATTGTAATTACGATTAAATTTCCTAGGATATCAGTTTGACACTAATTGTAATCAATGCAAATTTATTCTCTCTGGTATTTGCTCACAGAGCATTCCTGATTTCAACTGAATGCATCTATTGCTCTCATAAGACAACTCAGATATTTTCTGTCTGCGGGTTGAAATGAGCAGTTACTGCTCCTGAGCATTTCTGGATTGCTTATGTCTCATGGAATTGTTTTGTTTTGCTGCAAAAGTTTTAAAACATCAAGCTGGTCATATGGTATGAATACTTAGAGAAAATATGTCTCTAAAAGTAAAGACATGACTAATAAACTACAATTCCACCAAAACTATACCAATCAACAGCTTTTACGTGGAAGTCTCTATGCCGCATTTGTGCTACAGATACTCGAACTTGTCTCCACTCTCCACTGACTGGGTAGCTTAGCTGAGATAATTTCAGTGCTCAGAGACAGATGTTGAAAAGCAACTTTTCTTCTCTCTGGCTTGGTACTATAGACAATGTAAAACCCAGGAATCACAGTGATTTTTTTTTCCCGCTTCCTACTGTGCACAGTTGAGTGACAACAGCTCCCTGCACACCTCACCAGAGTTTGAGGGCTCATCTCTTCCATGAGTAAAATGCCACACTAGGGAGTTAAAAACAGGGGGAATTGGGCTCCCCTGAGAGAACAATTATTGTCTGTCATGCACCACAGGAGACTGCTTGCACACACCTCTAGCATGCTGATGTTATAAGAGAGGGAATTAGCATTTTCCAGCATCATCTTTAATAGCTCATTAAAAGTGAAGTGCCAAGTAGTTTTTTGTGCAACAGCTTGCTGTTAGCTGAATTTATAATTATTTCCTGCACCACAAAGCAAAAAGCCTATATGTGTGTGTGTGTGTGTGTGTGTGTGTGTGTGTGTGTGTGTGTGTGTGTGTATATATATATACAGTTAGTCCAGCTCTTTGGTTTACAACTTAACTTTGGAAAGATACCCAGTTTTAAATTTACAGACATCAAATAATGAAATAAATCCAGATATTTCCCCACATCCTCAAATATTCTTTCAATAGCTGCAGTACTTTAAGTTAAAAATATACATTTAATTCTAATTTAAACTTAGCTTCAGCTGCAAACTGGATCTTGCATTACTTTTTCCTGTACCATGAAGAATTATTTGTTGCTGGATAGCTCATGCCCAAAAACATACTTGGAATGAGTACTTAAAATGTTTCTCTATCCTCATTTTAGTAACTTAGATTTTCTTACTTACACAAAACTCTTTCCAGAAAGAATCATTCTTGTATCTTTTTTTTTTGAAATCTTACTCGACTTTTGCATAAATCTTTCAAAGTTCTGGGCTGTAAACAGAATCTGAAAACGGTAGTCTAGCACTGCGCTCGGTAATATCAAATAGCGAACTCAGACTTCCTATTCTGAGCTTATTTCATATTTCACACTTTTAGCTTCCATGCTTTAGTGAACTTCATATTCATTTGGCTAAGATAGGCTTTAAAATCCAAATCCATACATTAAGTCTGAAAGTGAGACTTACAGATGGCTCAAAAAATTTAAAATTGTAATCTCCATACCGTTACATTCGCCTAGAAAGATAAAAACTTCAGAGGCCTATCAGCTTTCAAAACTCCCATTTGGTACCTGTGGTTTTCCTTTCTCAAAGATCAGAAAGGGAACATAATTCTTGCCTGACTCTACTCCAAGGACTCTGAGGTACTTTACAGACTACCTTGTTCCTAATTTCTGGAACTAGGAAGAGATACCAGAGACAGCTTTCAGCTGGATTTTCTAACTTAGAGATGCATGCTGATATTCACTTTCTCCAGACCAATGAGTCTGCCATTATACCATACTGCATCCCACAAACCCATGAACAAATATTTTCCTGATGTCACTGAACAATTCCTCTAAATCTCCAGCAGCTGCAATGATTTAAAATGTGCCCAGCACATGGCAATTCTTAGGAAACTTTTTGCACAGGAGTTATGCATAACTTGAATTCAACTCTTTTGCCCACACAGCTTCTGATGGGAACCATGAATTTCACCTTCACTCGGCTTCGGCTCTGCAAGTACATCCCCTTTCTTAGATGACATCATCCCATTCTGTTTTTCCCATACTACAAAAAGACTTCATGTTTCAGAACTTATTATTTTTACTTTTCTAAATCAATGATCTTTAAATTATTCTGTTAACATATTTAAAATTCCACTGTCATTCTCCATCTGGATGGCACGGCATTACATGCTAGAAGCATGTGTCTGTGAAAACACAGAGAAACATCCCTTCTGATGTGCCCTTTCTCCCAGTATCTTTGCTTCTGAGATACTCACAAAGGGAAGTTACTCATTAAAACTGTTACAGCTATGTGAAAATAAAACATTCATTTCACTTCTTAGAGATATTTCTTCATCATTAGGGACACCAGAAGGGGTAGCATTGGACAGGAGGAGGAGAAGTCTCCAGAAATAACAATTGAACACTTTTCACAAGCACTAAATTCAGTTGAATCAAAGCTAAAAAGCAGAAAATAGACTAACTTGAATTGCAAATGTAATCACTGATGCCAGACACTAACCTTAAAGCTTTCAAGGTGAAATGCACCCATCCCTGCATCATGCTGAGGACTGAGTGCAGTGCCCTGAGTAGGCATTGTGAGAATGGAAGTCATCCACCCCAGGTGTGCACATGATAAAGGCTTGCCTCAAAGCCCTTCTCACTCCAATTCTATTCATAAACTGAGAGAAAAACTGCGTTTTCCTCCTTCCTCCTATGTGGTCAGAAACACAGGATCTTCATCACAGTGGAAATGGAGGCCCCTCCTTCCCCCCATCAGGATAACTCTCAGCCATATAGCCAGCTTGGCTGAGCGGCATGAAAAGTCAGGAGCCAAAACTCTCATTGCATCTTATCTTGTGGCAGATATACTGTGCTCTAAAGAATAAACAGGTTGGCTCTTCAATCATTCAGAAACAGAGAAAACAAAACATTTTTTTTCCAGCGTGTGAAGCCACTAGTTTCAAGTAATGAACCCCAATAGCCTCTTTCTTGTTTTTTCCATCTTTTTCTCAGTTTTACCCATGATATCTGCTTGACTGGCTCAAGCTGACTGCAGTGCAGCTAAGAATCAAATACTTAAACTTTACTTTCAAGCATCAGACACTAGACACGCTTATTAATATTCACCAGATAATTTCCTACTTTGCTGATAAAAGTTCTCTCAAAAGACATTTCTTTAGTGAAAAAAAAAAAATCCATATACAGCAAATGAGCAAGCAAACACTATGAATTATTTGAAGGCAATCGTATGCAACAACGACCTTGAGAGCCGAGAGACCAGTTCAACACTCAAATAGTTTAATCCTGCTCTTTCTACAGCCAGCATTTAGTGGCTGCTGCTGATCTATGACATGTGAAATAAGGCTGAATCATCAATCCTTCCTATGCAGGCAGCGGCACATGAGTGCATCTACCAGGAAACCACAGCTTTCCACAGAAGATGCATGGTTGTGAGAAAGAGTGGAGAATGCCCTCTGACCATAAGCAATATTCCTTCCCAAACTGAGGTTTGAAGACTGAAATATTTGGTAGATAAGGCACTGCAAAACAAAAAGTGGCGCGGTTCACAGGTTAATGCCATGTCCAATCCAAATACTTTTCCAGCTGTACACCAGTCCCTCCCAAAAAACCCAGAGTTACTCTCTGAACTGTGATAATAGTCTTGATATGGGAAAGCCGATTTCTGCCATTACATTTGCAGTTTTCAAACAGATCAGTTGATAAAAGTATTTTAAATCACTTTTGCATATACAGGTTCAGAATAAATGTTCTGGGGTTGGGGAAGGTTCTGACTAAGCATCCATCTATAAGCAATGGAGACTGGTGTCTCTCAAAGATAACAAAAATTGTCACTTGTCAGTGACTGGAAAACAGTCAAATGTACCAATAACTAAACAGAAAAGTAAGTAATAATGTCTTTTACTTCTGCTGTCCTCTTTTTATTAAATACCACACAATTAAACAGCCGGATTAGATAATAGACAAGTTGTTGAGCCAGCGAACGAGGACTAAACGCCGTAAAAAGGAAGAACACATAAAACACCAGAACCCTACCATACCTCACATATATTTGCAAATCTTCTACCTTACTCTTGGTAAATGTTACAGTTATGCAAAGCAAGATAACCCTCCTCCCTTTGCCAAAGGGTATGGGTTATAATATCCACAACAAGTAGTCCTTTTGCTGAAGAGATTAATTTTGTATCATTAATTTTATAAACCTATTTAGTAAGATGCTATGAGGAAATACATGTAAAGCTGCAAACAAAAAGAAAGAAACTAAGGATGTTTGGACAACATTTGCTTAATTCCATACGTTGTGTTATGACATTTATGGGAAGTGTGCAGAAGTTAAAATCATGTAGGACATTTAAAAGTATATCTTGGCTGAAAACTGAAGGTGAAGGATATGGCCTTACTCAGAAATGTTGCTGCATTTTTTTGTAATGGCTTTTCTTATCTGAAATAGTACAGCAGATTAGTATGGCAGAGAGTATAAAGCAGCAATTCTAAGTACCTTATTATTAATAACAAATGGTTAAGAGAAATTGCCTTTCTGTATTAATGATCATGTGATGCATTTGATATGTCACGAGAAAATCATTGTACCTCACTATGTTTTCCATTTTATATATGGTTTTTACATGTGGAGAGAAGGAAAATAGAACTTCTCTTAATATGTGATTATGAATGTAATTACCCCAAGGGGAAAAATTGTTTAGAAACTAGGAGGCTAAACATAAATGCACGAACAAGAGTGCCACAGAAAGCTGGAAGAGAGGTTAGAGGGAACATCCTTGTTTTCCAAATGATCTCTCAAGTCTGGATATAGGTGTAGCAGAGAACCAGGAGAAAAAGAATTTGAGAGAAAAGAAAGAACAGTCAGTTGTGCTAAAAAAGACTTACAGGTCATGGAGGACCCAGTTTGACTAGGAAGGAGGTAAAGATGACTTAAGCAAAACTTAACCCGAGGAAATGAAACCAGTGAATAGAGAGGGTCAAGGATAAAGTCTGAGGAAAAGTGCTTCAGAGCACAGATTGAGTTCTGCTTAAATATAAGAGGCAGAAATGTGGATGTTGGGGATATAGATGGAGTTAACTGGAATAAAGGAAAATGCTGTTATTCTTAAAGGATGGTCTTTAATTCTTTGTGTGTGAATGGAGCTAAAAAGTAGACATTTACAATAAAAGAGGAGTGCCAAAGAGAGCAAAATTAATGGGAGCAGAAAAAACATGGAGCACGAGAAATTTAAATTACTGAGGAAAAACAAGGATAAAAAGGAGAATATACAAAAATCTTCGGTATTTTCACCAACAAAAAAACCCAGAGCTCTGAGAAGGAGGAAGATCATATCAGACTTTGTATGTAAAATTATTGGCACTCACTTTCAAAGCTTTGGTATCAAGAATAGATAAAAGCAATCTATAGAAGTTTGCTATAGCAATAGCAATTGCTACAAAAATGACTGCCAGCTAGTAAAATTAACAGCATCACCTGAAGTGAAGAATAAATTATATAATGAAGTGTTTGAGAATTCTTTTTAGGAAGAACTCTTCCCTGGGAAGAGCAGTGTTACATAATCCTTACAGAGAACACTGGCACAATTTCCTCTACCAGTATTTGCAGATGGATGCTCTGCTATTCTGCTACACCATCAAGAATTTTACCACAGTTAACATTTTTATTGTTTACATTTCTTTATTTAAGCATCCATTGGCCTTAATTCCTGTTGGTATTTAGGAATGGTATGCTCCAGTTTCGTATTCCCACTAAAACCATGTGCTGCTTCCCCTTCCTCCTCCGACTTGGGCCACAGAGGGCAAAGATCACGAGCCTAGAGAAGAACAATTTGCTGGCAACAGAATGGAAAGAATATAAGATGGTTTCTTGGTGACTCCACCTTTTTGTAAAGCGTTCTCGCCGATGCAAAAGGCAGTACCAAAGAAGAAACCAGGAGTTCTAGGTCAAGAAAAGGCAGAGGATGGCCCCCTCACTCCCAGTGGTGAGTGGGAGGGGACAAGTTCTTAGTGTTCTCTTCCAGGATCCCCCAAACAAAAGGGATGCAGCGCTGAAGTGCACAAGGTCTGGAGCTCTCAGGCAGTACCACAGGATAATGACTGGGTTAAACCTTGCAGACAGAACACAGTGCGTTGTAAAAATGGACAAAGTCCAAGCACATCAGCATAACTCACATAATCCTCTTCCTGACTGTTTGCTTAAATTGCATCAACAATTAAAAGCGCCATTTCCACCCACATTTGAGACTGAGAAATAGAGGCAGCAAGAAAATTTGTGCAGAACTTGTGATCAAATTTTTACATTTGTATTTTTCCATAGATTCCCAGATAAATAGCATGCTATAAATAAAAATAGATATTGTTATTTAATAAAGAGCATGTTATAAAACAGGTCTGTTTTCTGTCCCTCCAATGCCCTAAGGTAATCACTACTGTTGCATAAAGGAATGTAGAAACTGCAAGACAACGTAATTCCGTCAATGGGACCAAAGTAACGCACCAAAAAATCATAATGAGTCCCAGGTGTCCTGGCATTCCCTTCTGTAATGCCAGCAAAACATTGCTTGGAGCTGTATTCAGTCACCGTTCTGATAACAAAGATGGCCAGTCGGTCATGCCTTATATTAGCGTTTCTCCAGACCAAGTCTATCCTTGGCACAGGACTCCTCAGCTGATTGTAGCAAAGGAGAAATAACGCGGCATTTGAGAATGAAATCCTGTATGAACCGAGAAGTAGGAATAACTTTGTGTGTAACAGCATGTCAGCCCTTTGAAACAGAAAGAAAAACCTTCACGATGGACAATCATAGTTTTGCATATCATAGAGTACTGAGACAGCATATTTTCTTCTTATATGTATTGCCATAGCCAAAGGCTACACAAAATCACTTTAAGTCAATTCACTGAGCCCAAAATACTTACAGTACCCTGTACTTCAAGTTGACTTGTTATTTAGATTAACTTATATATATATATATTTTTTTTTTTTAACAAGGCTCATGAAGAAGACTGAACAGAAATTTCAAAAATATTGCAATATAATGCAAAAAACAGAGTGAAACTAATTCCTGGTGAATGGATGTTGAAAAGCTCCTCCTTTTCATAGACTTCATTTTGTCACAAAAATTTCTTCAAATGTAGGGGAAATTTATTTTATTCAGACTTTGAAATTTTTTCCCCTGATAAATGTGAATTCATTCACAAAAGATTCCCAGTGTAGTGATTAATGGTTTGGTCTAGGTCCAGAAGTCAAGTTCCTCATGGATCCATCTTAGCACCTATTCTGTGTAGTAGCTTTATCGATAAACTGAAGAAGAGGCAAACTGTACTCTCTCTGCCAGATCCCTTACTAACAACTCAGCTGCCTCAAGGCCGGCTCTGATAAGGTGCAGCCATGTAACCTTCTGAAAAAGAGCTGTGACAAGAAAAGCCGTAAGAAAACTCACAGATTCCCCCTCCACTCCTGAGAGAAGGAGAAAAATTAAACACAAAACGCCAGCATCAAGCTTAAAATGTCAGATATATATTTATCTTTCTCTAAGTAGCAAAATACTTTTTTAAAAAATCAGAAATTAAAAGCTTGTTAAATTCATAAAAAGTCATAATATCAGCAGAGTTCATCACAGGATATGTCACAGTAGAAAAAGTAGAGGAGAGACTAGAATATTTATGCATTCAAACATGTCTTATGAGGTCTTATATAGGGTGCAAATACCATATGATTGTATGTACCGGGGATCTTGCTCTCAAGATCAACAAAAGGGTCTCAGGCAGGTAAAAAACTCCTCACTGCAGCATGGTTCAGTAGTGTTAAACAGATTATCAGGATGAATCAACTGAGCAATTAGACTGTAAAAGAAAATACTCAGGCACCTCACATAGTCACTGAACTCTAGGTTCAAAGAACACGGCAACCTATCAGTTACAAGTTCTGTCATCTACAGCCTTTCTTTCACCAGTGCTTGTCACATACTTGCAATTTATTATAAATACCAACAAAACACCAAAGTAACTGTTTTAGCATTATTTGGAAAAAAAACCATCTCTTTGGGTTTAGATGCTCTTTGGCACGAAAACTATTTTGGAGATTGGTATATGTAATACTACCAAGAGCGACAGGAATCAAAGTCATCCTCCAAGATATTACAGAACACAGCAAGAGTAGAAAACAGAATGACAAAAGCCTAATGAAATGAGCACAATCTGCAATTTTTCACGCAAAATGTCAATCAGTATACACCAAGCAAGTTACTTTAGGCATATCTTCAAAAGAGGAGACATCAAATTTGAATGGGAAAAAAGGTACCAGTTCCAAACAGTCTCTACCAAGATCTACAGAAATAAAAGCACCCTCATGAGAAAGACAGGAGTGTGATAACTGATACTGCAGGCGCTATAATGAGCTATGCACCAACTGATGTAACCTCTCTCTAGGTAGTAAACACAAATTCCCTTCTGGAATTTCATTCTGCTAAGCACTCGAAACTGATACAAAGGAAACAAATTATTTGATCAAGATTGTAAAGGAAGAGCACAGCAGAAGACACATAGACCCAAGCCTTGGCTCAGGATTCGGTTTCTTCCTTTTGTCCATGCTCAAACTGAGAATGGCAATCAACACACACCATAGATAAAAATTCAGCAAGACTAAATTACACAATGGCCAAGAGGCCATAATTTGACCAAAGCCCAAAAATTCCTTGGCTGTAGTGAGCAAGGAGGAACTTGCTCACTACAATTGTAGGTACACAATTACACAATTAAAAGCCATAGCCAAGAAGTAGTTGTATGTTCCACTGGTGTGCTTGGGAATAACATCACCATTTGCTCCTGTCTTCTCTCCTTAAAAAAATTTGTATCTCAAACCCAGTGAATTCTTGTCACTATTTAGCAGATAGAAACACCTTGCAAGCAGGTAGCTCTTCTTATTGCCCTTTTACACTATTCTCCACTTCCTGAGCTTTCCATTAGATACGCAATAAAATAGGCTTTAAAGGGGAAGAGTGTAAAGCTTTAGCTGTAGTAGGTAATCTCAGGGGTTTTTTTCCCCTACGAATTCCCTAATGATCATACAAAGAGTTCTGCAAATGCTGTAAAGGTAAAGGTTTGCGCACAGGTAGTCTTTTCTCTGAATAACATAACCCTCACATGATTTTTCTTTCCGTGTAACTACAATATGTACATGTTACCACACAAGTAACATCTTTTAACACTTACTTTGTACTAGGTGATTAAGAGCCTCAGAAGTTTTCATCTCTTAACATCCAGAGTCCCATCCAGGTATTCAAGGCCTGTTGCAAAGTTCAGGCTGATTGCCAAAACCATAAATACAGAGGCACAATTTATGAGCATGAATACCCATATTCAAAACAGTGCTACCAGAGAAATATTCCTGATACTCTATGTCATAGGAAACTTTGGCTAAGGATGCCAGATTTGGCTCCTTTCTGGTCTCAATGAACAGTGAAGCTCCCCTGTGTGTGAGCAGGAGTATAAAAATGCTCTTTATGATCCTTAAATCTGTGAGTTTAGAAGAAAAAATTAAAATCACATCTTTGCATTCTGAAAATAAATAGAATACACCAACCTGCAGAAGCTCTAAAACCTCTAGGCTGTAATAACCTTCCTTTCTTATGTATTGATGAAAATATTTTTCTTCCTAATTAAAAATTTTAAAAGGACATAGTACCTTGTTTGTATATTGCACACTACAAGGTTTGCCTTAGAAGTGTTTATCAAACAATATGTCATACATTTCTGAAGCAATTCTTCATGCCTATGAAAATCTGCCTCATTTCTAGTCTTTGAAGTGATCCCTAAGGGAATATTCACACACATATCCTAATGCTGATTATTTTATCAGCCACCAGAGCCAAAATTGCTTTATCACAAAGACACCAATTAACACAAAAACAAAAAGCCCTTCACTTTTATGTCTGATGTTGAAAGAAACTCAGTTACAAAATAATTAATGAGAAATGTAACTCCTGTAACACACATTGTGAATACGCGCTGCCTGATGCTTAGTTAAAGAAAGTGCTCCATTAGGAGTACAAAGGAAGTACGTATTTAGTTTTTCTTTCCTGCTGCTGAAGTATTGTAGACATATTATTATCCTTTCATGTGCCATACTCAGCTGCACAGCACTTTTATGAAACACAAAACCTGTGGAGTAAATGATACTGCAAGTCAAATAAGAGTAGAAGCTAATTAAAAAAGCTGTTATAAAACTGAACCAGTTATTCAAAGTTCCATTCTAGAGACCCATATTAACATTATGTTATTTGTCTATAAGACTCAACAGTTATCTCAAAACAGGCAAAGTCTTAAATATATATAAAGAAACATTTTCAAGTTCCTGAAAAGTCAGTGTATTTTATTTACTGCTGTTCAGATTTTTTGGATGACTACTTAAATTGCCCTCACTTAGGGTTTTTCTGGACTATGATCTGTCCTGAAACCATCAGTCCAAGGACAGTAAACTGCTGTGAATTGAAAATTAGACGCATATAACATAGTTCAGGCAAACCACAGACTCACAAGTTTGTCAAGGGAATGCTGTGTCACACTGCTTGGTTTGTGGGGGGAGAACCCGCCATGCGTGTAACAGAGTGATAATTTGAACAATTCTTTGCAATGTCTTGGGAAAACAGAAGGCCGGTGAAAGTGCTGGAAACACACTCCACCTTTCCTGCTGGATATCAATATGTGCACAAGTCTTTGCCTCATGCACATGAAGTGGCAGTGACCAACTTTGGAAAACTTCACAGAGGTTTTTGTACACAATTCTGGTTTTGATCATCCTGAGGTGCCAAACAGGCCAAAGTGCCTTGTGCCAGAGTCTGCACATCCCAGTCTTGCTCCACAGATCTCACAGCCTGAGAGTTTGCCTTGCCCAATTGACCCTTCTCTTTTTGCCGCCTGTGATACTGCTTGGGACTGCAAAAAGTGAATGGCCCCTGCACCAAGCTGCTTCCACTGGTAGAAATCCAAAAGATGTGCCTGCATGGTACAGGGATAACAGCAGAAGGTAGTTGATAGAGAGAGTTCTTAGTAATAATTTCTGTCAGAAGTGCTGCCCTCTACATCTCCAAGCTGGAGGAAGTCAGGTTGGAGTTTCTGAACCAGCATGCCCTCTGATGATTTACAAATATGCCAGCCAAATTCATGACAATTCTGCAGAGAGTATGGATGCTGTCAGAGCATTTATAGTTCAAATTTCTCTCAGCTATTTCCATATGAATCAATTTTCTAACTCTGGGCAACAGCAATGCATAATGTCGTGACTATAAATATACAACATTTGCTTGATAAACAGCTAGGGAATATAAAGAAGTTTCATATGTTTGCACAAACATATAGAACATATAGCCTAGTATACCCATTAGTTCAAGACATCAGATGACCTTTATGTTATGCTGTAAAGGTCAAGGAAGGATAAAACGGAAAA
>VZRN01004506.1:2749884-2759921 GCA_013397935.1 Dasyornis broadbenti | reverse complement strand
AAACCAAAAAAAACCAAACAAAAAAAAAACCAAAAAAGAAACAAAACCAAAAAAAAAAAACCACGAACAAAAAAACCAGAAAAAAACCCCAAAAAAACAAACATCAAAAACCCAAATAAATAATAAAAAAAAACAAACCCCAACCAAAACCCAGACAGCTTTCAAACAACTTACTAATGAGGACTGTACAGGACAGAATGGAAAAATCCACTGGTTTAGCCTCCCAGCAAACAAGTACTACCCTAACGCTGTCACCCAAATTCACCTTTATTCCTTAATGTTATTAAAACACATGTCTTATACCTGTTGGATTTTTTACAGAAAAAATTATCTTTCAAGCTCAAAATCTCGTGGTCACATACATGTAAGTAAACCAAAATGTAGTATGTTTCATCTTTCTCATACATGTAAGTAATACCATTGACTTCACTGTTGTTGATCAGTGATATACAGAAAAATCAAACATCACCGGATGGAGGGAAGAAACAATATGAAATTATTAGGATTATTATTAATATTAGCATTAGTATTAAAGACAACTGAACAACAACTTAGATTGTTAATAAAGTTGCAGTATTTTAATCACAGCAGAATAACATTCCAGATCAAATTAAATTAAATAATTTCTATTGCTGCTTGCTTAACTCTGTATAACTTTTACTGAAGTAAATAATCATTTTATGCCACAGTAAGTGTTTACAAGAATCAGAGGCAAAAAACAAGACATCATATTAATCTATTATGTTGCACTAGAAAATAAATCAAATGCCAAGTGAAAGTCTGTTTAGCACAGTACACAGAGCAAAGAAATATTATGATTATTTTGCATTTACAGTCTTGTAGTGATAGTGCTATGTTTCCTTCGTTAGAATACTTTTAAAGTTTCAGATTGAGATAAAAGCCTCAATTGTTAGGAAGCCATCACAGCACTTTCTTCTCTACTTTTGCAAAACTTTCTATGTGTCTCATGTTACAGAATGAATTTTGCAGCCATCAGTAGATTGCTCATCTGCTGAATAAAAATGTAACTTCCAATGAGCTCCCTATATCAAAGAATAAATTACCTCTGAGTGGTTAGTCTTGGCTGGCTGATTGGTTGAGAAGAATATGCTATTAGTCTGCAACAGAAATATTAAAATAAATGAGTTCAACCACAAAACTACTTTAAATTCTAGAAGAACAGCATTTCAATGCTTTGTTGGGAATATTTAACCATCAGGAGCTCTAGTCACGGACATTGCTAGAAAAGAAAAAGATAGCTTTTGCCTCAGAGACTTCAAATCTTAGTTCAGGCTAAGGCATTATAAACTAAGAGACTATAAAGAAAGGAAATACTGTGGCCTTTATAGTCCGTCTTGAGCTGCAACCTTATGAAAAAGGATTGGTGAAATTATCTGTGGTGCTCCAACAGTGGCCAGATATTCTAGGAATGAACATCTGTAGATGCTTCTATCCTAGACACTTGAGACACTTGATTTTTATTATTGTAGACTTGACATTGTGTTTTAATGAATGTGTCTCTGAAGCTTGATTTATCATCAAAGCTTCACATCCATCAAACTTATCCTTGGATCTGTTTCAGAGCAAATTATCGTCTAAAAGTAGATAAAAAAAAAAAAAAAAGAAAAGAAAAGATGAGTTAAAGGGAGATGGAAAGACACTGGTCACCCAACTGCTTCCAATGCATATTCAGTCAGACACACATTATGTAAGCAGAAGACCGTGTAAGTGTCTGAGCACAAATATCTTCACCCTCATAAAAATAAAGGTGCACAATCAGGAACCTTAGTTTTGCAAAATTACGACTTTCCTTTGATTAGTCAGAACTGCATTGCTGGCATATTTAACACGATTCTTCATTCAGATAAATTACCATTAATTTGAAAGCGTAAGAGATTTAAATTCCATGAAGGAGGCTATAGGTCAAAATTAAATATGTATTGGCCTATTTCTGTTGATTTCTTTATACTCAAGTTGCTGGAGCACCTACAAGTAATCACAGGGAAAGGGGAAATAAAATAAGTGAAGTATAAAGAAGCATAGTGATATAAAGAAATTGAGGCCATTTCAATTACTTTTTGATGGTCATTAGTTAAAGTGAAGACATTTATATTCCTGTAAGGGACTAAATGATACTGAAATATTAATTAAACATACATGATGCCAGAATGACAAAGCAGTTGACACAAATCTGATGCCAATTTTGCTTTTTCTTTTGTATTAATAATGTAACTACTAAATGTAAGTTCATGCAATTACGGTTTGTTCTAATGTTAATCAGATTTTACTGATATTACAATCCAGGGTGTATCACTCATGCTTTCTAGATAATGCTTCAAGAAACTTTGGCTAAATATTGCAAAGGTTCTTTTGGAGTTAGAATACTCCAAACAATTTAAGGCTTTTCCAAAAGTACCAGATAACATTTCCTAAAGCAAGTTAATCTCTTATGCCACCTGGACACTAATGCATTAGGTTTGTGACTACAAGAAATATCATGAACAAAAGTGAATGTGAGAACAGAGTTAAGATCTAATGAGCTTTAGATATTGGTACTTTCCAGCTATGAAGTAGGGGGTGGCTGGCAGGTAGAAATGCAACGTACGGACCGGAGTACAGGACAGGAATCCAGGTAGAGAAATCGTGCAGCTGGATTTGTTACTCTCTTCTGTGAGTGTTCATGCAAACCCATCTTTTGGAGCTGTAAATAAAGAGCTGAATAAGTGAAACTAAAGTGGGAGCTATAGGTGGAACAAGGCCTTTGCCCAAGGTGCTGAATAAACCAAGGCTCAACAAAGGAATGAAAAAGATACTTCCCAAAATACTGTAACCACAAAAAAAAGGAGTACTGAGTATACATCTCAAGAGACTTTTCTGAATAGGAACGGGTAGGGGAAAATAATATTTCACCTGCCACAGTTGCAGATATTCAAATTAAATAATTCCCAAGTCCCTCAGTGGAAACATAAAATAAAAAGGAAAAAGCAGTATCTAACTTCAGGTCCTTCCAACAACTTCCATTTTTGAAAAGTCACACATTTATACAAAATATATATTTAGTTTTCATCTTTCGTTAATGGAATTTTCTGTGAAAGCTAGAGGAGCTGGAAAATAGAAGCAATTTCCATAAATTTACTTCTGACTCTTTTGAAAACAAACAAAGCAGTATTTTTTCTTATTATTGCATATAATTTTCACTTTTGGCTATCTAATTTAATTTATAAAAGTAGTTATTAAAGTTCTTTTCTTCTCCATATTGTAATAAAATAGAATATCTATTGTTTTCGTACATAGTCTCTCTGAAAAGCTCTCACTGCCGTGTTTAATCAAAGCATATTGAGGCTAATCTCTGTAAGTGGATTTTCTCTCTCTTGTGCTCCTATCCTTTTTCTCTCCCTCTGTCACAGCTCCCTGAAAACTTCATGTTGAGACAGGTAAACTGCAAGAGAACACAGCCTTGCCCACCCGTCATCCCAAGATTTTCACACAATCACTCTGCAGAGACAGAGCAAGGAACATGCCCTTCTCACCATTAGTAAGAATGTTTTGTCAGTCCAAGGTCAAGACGTGCTTGCTTCAAAGGGCAATCTGGAACTGCAAACAGCACAAGTCTATGAAGTCTGTCTCAGTAAAGAGCTGCTGGGCGGTTTAAAAGACTAAGAAGGGAAAAAAGGAGTTGACATTGCTGTGATGAAGAACAGTCTCGTGCACGCTTGCCATTCCTGCTGTTGGTTTTTACGTTCTTTACACAGATGTAATGTGAGCCCATCTGCTCCGGCACCTCCGACCATCAGCACCACACAGACTTCTAAGCACCATTCTTCTTTCTGCAAAATAAAGCCCTGAAAGCAAACCATCTGAAAAAAGAATCCCACTGGCACTACAAAAAGGGAAAAGTTAGATATGGTGTTTGGTATGTTAAAAGACAATTACTATGGAAATGGGTATTCTATCATCCCAGTAATTCCATTTGTTTTTTGTTTACGAAACAGTGACATAATAGGCTTGAAAGCACAGAACACCTATGATTTGTATTTACGAACAGTGGGAAAGAAACAGATATTAAAGATGTTAACTTTTCAAACTTGGATAAAAAATGGCATTAAAATGGCATTTAACAATAATAATTCAATAATAACATTTAAAATGGCAAAACTAAGTGGAGTGGAAATGAAGTACTCAATGCACTGTAACTCATCAGTACTACATTGCCATCACAGAAGATGAAGGGTCCTGGTTTAATCCTTCTCTGAATGAATTTGACCATTTAAAAGAAAAAAAAAAAAAATAGGCAAGGACAGGTCTGTCTTTATAATATCCTAAAATATTTTTAGTTTTTATCATAAATTGGTTATATATGCCTTAGATTCAAAAAGGTGCTATGATGTGTAAATTTATGTGCATAACTGAAGTCTATACTCACACATGTGTTCAGAATTATGAACATGTTCAAATATTTTGCTAAACCAGTTCCTTAAATATTAATCCAATGTTTTCTAGAGCCCAGTGCTGATCTCAAATTATTCATATTTATAATACTCAATGCATTAAGTACATTCACACTTCACCGTCAATGTCTATCAGCAGCTTTTCTAGAAGGCAGTCCTCTAGAGAATATTTAAGGTCTCACATGAACATTAAAAAAACATAAAAGAAATATTTAATATGTAAGAGGAAATCCTAACAAAACATAATTACAGGGATTAGATGCCATTTATGTAAAGGCTCTTGTTATTTATTTGAACAACAGATATTCAGTGTAATTCACCTAATCACATCTATAAGGTTATTTAACTATCTTAAATTAGGAATTAAATTAATGCCATATTCTATAATACAAAGCCTTAATTAAGTCATTAAGAGTTAACTCTTCCGAACTGATTAACAGCCCTGAAGAAGCAAGAGTTTGACAACTGAAAAATATGCTTTGGGGGCAGCAAAATAGGGAGGATATACATATTAGTTGATTAAGTTCAGTACAGGGATCTAAATGCTTGTGACTGCTCTGGGAATGACACCACTACTGATAATTATCAAACACCTACGAAATTACTAAAGTGTGCTCATTAAAACAAAATGCTTAATAAGCAGCCTTGAAAACGCAAACAATGCTTCCCAAATGACATTTTCCTTCTTTCCATTCACTTTCATCCCTCTTGGATTTTAATACAGGTAGCCACATCACTGCAGATATTAAAACCCCCTACTTTATGCAGAGATACTTTTTTATAGTTCAAATTGCCTTCATAATTTTTTGTCTACTTGTGTATGGAATATAAATAATCAAAAGAACAGTGAAGAAGCCTACTGCTTATCATTATACTCAGTCAGGAAACTTCTATTAAGATTATTTAACAAAAAAAAGTCAAATTAATTAAAGACTTTTTTTGGCGGGGTTCACGTTACATGGATACTATTATTATAAATAAATTTAGGTAAGATTTTTGAACAATATTTGTCTAAAATGACAATTTTCTTTTTCTACCAGATAAACCAGCTCTTTGTATGTAATATTCACCCAGTGTGGGAATATTCATAAACTAGTGGATATAAATTTACATCAATAAAAACTGCTTTAACAACCTTAATCATGAGCAAGAAGACTACTAAACACCTGTGAACAACCTGAAGACAAGATATGCAATTACACACTTCTGTTTTAAGCGGAAAAATATCCCATTAACTGTGTCCCCATGGCCCTCCTGTCTCCTCCTTGTGTCTTTGTTCTCTCAGCCCTACCCAATTACCCTCTCACTTTCCCTTGGAATTCTTGGCTCTATGATCTCCAAAATCTACGCTGCTGTTATTTCAAGCTAATACTTTAAGAAGACAAGTTAAGCCGGGCAGCAAAACTACTCATGTCCAATAGACAGAAGCATCTTCTGTCTGTGAACCAGTAAAGAAAACATCTTTACAGAAAAGTCTCACTAAGCCCTCCTTCCAAACAACAACAACAAAAAAAAAAAATCCAGTGAGCTCTAATGAAGACTGGTGTCTTACAGATTTATGATCCGTGGTTGATTGATCTCTATGTACTGAAGATGTAAGCTCCAAGTAAACCTCTCCTGAGCCTAGGACATTTATCACATTTTTACTGGATAACCAGGTAATGCAGCATCTCTCTCATTTGGGCATGTAATCCGTCTGCTTATTTCAATGTGATTTTGCTTCGACACTTTAACGTACCGTCAAATATGGCCAAAAGGCATCTAAAGGTTATTAGAGACAGAAATATCATGTGGTTGCAAAAGTCTTGTTTCTCTGGGAAAATGGAAAAATTACAAAACAGACAGTGTTTCTACAAATAAAATGGAAAAAATACAAAACAAACAGTGTTTCTACAAATAAAATGGTGTCTCTTCAGTAGGCAAGGTCATCTTGAGTTCTTTCTGATTCTCACAACACATGTACTCCATTAAATATTCCACATCTTAATAAGCCTCCAAAATTCATATAATCTAGCTCTTCAACTTGATCTACCTCCCACCCTCCCTTTTTTTTTTTTTTTTAAGTTTAACTATACCATCGTTTAAATCTATACAAAATATCGTAGAACCACTAAGGTTGGAAAAGTCCTCCAAGGTCATGGAGTCCAACCTTTGATGGATCACCACATGTCAACTAAACCAAAGCACTAAGTGCCACATCCAGTTGTTTCTTGCACGCTTCCAGGAATGGTGACTTCATAACCTCCCTGGCCAGCCCACTCCAGTGATTAACAACCCTTTCCATAGAAAGGGTTTCCAAAAGAAATTTCCAAAGCAATTTTTCCTGATGTCCAACCCCAAACCTCCCCTGGTGCAGCTTGAGGTCATTTCCTCTTGTCCTGTTGCTTGTTACCTGGGAGAAGGGTGATCCCTACTCCACTGCAGCCTCATTTCAGGTAGTTGTAGAGAATTATAAGGTCTCCCCTAAGAAAAGGTAGGCCAATATATGCAAAATAATACATGCCAATTCTTCCATAATTGCTACAGTTCTTAACACTTTTATGAGTTATGGAAATATTTTCCAAAATTTCACTTCAAGATATTATTTTTTTTAGGTATGGTCTTAATGTACATAGCAAAAAAAAAAAAAAAGGGAAACAATTTTGCTCTTAAACAACATTTTTAATATCTATGAAAACCTTATGCAGTATATTCAAAAAGGTATTTGAAACTTTTAAGAAGTCTTAGATATGCTACAACAATATTGAGCACAATCTAAAAAGAATGAAATAAAAGACAAATACCTACTACCCTTGAGTACAATCTGCAAAATTTTCGTGCCAGCTTGATACAGCCCGATTGGCAACTTTTTTCCTCATTTTCACAAAGCACCACCTGTTGCTAAAAAAATGAGATATAATAAAAATGTTAACCACGCAGCAAGATTTTGAAACAGAAAATCAGAAAATCTCTATTTGTCTGAAAATAGTCATAGCACATTTTAAAATTATCGCCTGGAACAGGAAAACAACGTACGGTAGAAAAACATACAGAATTGACAATGAATGGGGAAAACTTGTCACAGCTTCGTGAGAGAGAGCTCTAGGGAATGCTTTCTCAGTTAACAGGAGTAGCAAGTAAACACTATTTAAGCTGTTTGAAGCTACCTACACTGGTCTTTAACATAAATGCTGAAAAATAAAAAAAAAAAAAAAATCCCAGAGAATCTATTATCCTTCATTTAAGAAGAGCAAGGAAAATGATAAAGGAGACAAATACATATGTTGATTTTTTTCATGAAAGCTGGGAAAACTAAATTTATGATGCATTTCCAGCTATTGAGACTTTTTTGTCCCCTCACAGTTGTACAGAATATTCTGTTTTCTGTCTTAAAACCTTTTCTTTTGTTTTCAGATCAAAATAACTGTATCTCAGGAAACATAGGACTGTAAATCCAGTTCTCCATGGGTGCCTAAATACACAGTTCAGGAAAAAGTTACTTATCCAGTGACAGCTACGAAAAGTACAGAATATCCCATCGCTCCCTTTACAGAGATAGTGTAACATATGGTTATCATGGGGCTTTTCTCATCAGCTCAGACTGAGACAGAAAGACCCAGTTTGACTCAATTTGCATGTATAATATCAGAGCAGAATGTCTACAGATCTGTAAGCCAAAAGAAAAAGTATTCACAACTTTGGGAAATTAAAACTTGGAGTTGCAGATAGCTTTAGCTGATCTGGAGTCCCATACAGCCACTAACTAATTCTCAGCAAGGCACACAGGGAATTAAACGTGCGTCTCTCATCATGATCAAAGATTGCAGCTACTCAGAGTCTTTATATGCTGAAAACCTACCCTGTAGTGTTTCTAATAGCATCCATTTAGTACCGCAGGTGAAATGCTGATTGCTTAATTTATTTCTTAGTCATTTGAAAAACTCCCACTGCATTTATTTAACATACCCTGCTTTTCTTCATCTGTAGATGAAGGCCACTGAAACCGTTCTCAGGGATACAACAGGACTATGGCACAACAAATGAGCATCACAGTATGAATGCATTACAGGGCATCAGGGTGCAACATAAAAATCTTCTCAACAGTCCATTTACGCACTGTGAACTAAATTCAGACGCTGCATTTGTATATGAAACTTCTACCTGCCCCTGCAGGGCTAATACATGCATGTTCAACAGCACACTTCAACTTTTGGTTGCTTCAGCACCTAGTTTGTAATTTCACCGACACAAAAATACACCATTCAAATATTTCAGAAGCATTACATGAAGGAGGGGACAGAGAAATAACTCAATACATCAAGTTTTAATGAATGGCTTTCCTGAACAAGGGCCAGATCCTGCACATTGTCTGTTCCTGACTGAGAAGGCAATGTCAATTTCTTACTAAAGGAAAAAAAAAAAAAATCTAAGTTATGCATTATTTCATATATTTCTGGCTCATGCCAGCTCTTGAGAACTGCTTTCCTATTTTCTTACTAATGTTTAGATGTAAACAGCATTTTCAGGAATACATACCTATCACAGTTTCCACAAATAATGAATAAGTTGACCCAGAGAGAGAAAGAAAAAGTGATGTTGCCAGTTGGATGTTGTCTCTTCCAATGCTGCCTTACACTAAAGTACAGAGAAAGGAATTCCTTATGCATGGAATGCAGTTCTTATTTCATTCCACTTTATGAATACAGAAGTCCAGTACCTGAGAAAAAAATATACAGATTTAAACTGTGGAATTTTCTAATAACACTCATCAGTATATTACCTTAAGTTCCTCTCAGATAAGACTCTCAGGGAATTTACATAGTCTTTGGTCCACTTTTCATTTCCT
This sequence comes from Dasyornis broadbenti, assembly GCA_013397935.1. Classification (NCBI taxonomy): domain Eukaryota; kingdom Metazoa; phylum Chordata; class Aves; order Passeriformes; family Dasyornithidae; genus Dasyornis; species Dasyornis broadbenti. Next base: position 2,750,648 of record VZRN01004506.1, on the reverse strand, counting down.
TGATTATAAAGAGCTAAATTAAACGACTTGTAGCTCTGGACATCTTTCTCAAAGGCAAATCTCTTTCTACAGAAAATCTTTTAAATTTTTTTTTTTTTTTAGGCATTTGCAACACTGTGCCAAGCTCCTAGCCAAAATTCTTACAGCTTACTTGAAACAAATGGTTTTTCTGATAGATGCTGTGGTACAACTTAGATACAGCAGAATTCCTTCTTTCCTCTCTTGCTAATGAATTTCATCAGGTTTTTCCACCTCCACCATCTCCACGCACTTCTCTGTCCTATAATTAAGTGGGAAATATCTGCTAACCTATTAAACAGCTATTTTGCAGCCTGGCATGTAGCAGAACAGAGGTTGCTTAGAAGACTTCTGTCCTTCCTGTTCTCTGATGGCTAAAAAATAACTTCATAGGCTTTGTTAAGCAGCGCAGGAATCATGTAAAAAAAAGATGTGATCAAATGAGTACCTTTCAGGGACCATTTGCCACCAAATTTATTTTATAATTCATCTATTCTCTTATACCAGGAGTTACACCATCCTGTAAGGTACAACTGTACTTCCAATGCACTGCTTAAATGTTAATGGAGTGAAATTGCTCCCATCCATATTTTAACAGGCTTAAGTACATCAGCTCATTCATTTCTGTAATGAAACTCAAGAGAAGTCTACCAGAGAAATTCAATGAAGAAGTTAACTCTGAACAAATTATATCAGGTTGGCTTAACTTTTAGGGTTGGAGGTGAGGTTTGGGGTACTTTTTTTTT
>VZRN01004506.1:2697667-2749853 GCA_013397935.1 Dasyornis broadbenti | reverse complement strand
TTTTTTTTTTTTTTGGATGTGGATTTAAATGGTCATATTATGATACTTTTCTTACTTTAGTTCTTAACAGTCAAGTTGTACATTGTGAAAATCTATGGTTTTGAAAACTGCTTGTGCTATGGGCTACAAAGTAGTTTTTCTTTCCCTCTAAAGCCTGTGGTACATATCTATATATATATGTCTTTTCTTTAGCTTCCAGTTGATTTAATTAAACAAGATAACTTCAATCAAATAAAGGAGTAATGCACGTGATGTTTTGACACAACTTGCTCATGTTGGGCTTGCAGAGAGAAAAGAATTAATAGACTTGGGGATGTTGAAGACTCCATATCCTTACGTATATATTTACATAAATATGCAATATAAAAGTCTGAGGCAGCCAAACTCAATCAAAACCGGGGCAAACACTTTCCAAAACTGTCGACACTATTAACCACAAACAAGTGTCATCTCAGCTGTAAATTCACAAACAGATCAGAACAAGCTAATGAAATAATGGGTATGAGAGAGAACCTGATGGAAGATTTACCTATTACAACAAAAACAAGCCAAACTTGCAGTGATGCTAAAGTTTCTCAGTTTTGTCATCCCCAAAAGGATGTACTCTCCAAAAACTGTACTCTCCAAAAAACGCCAAACAAACAAGTCTACAGTCTGTTGCATCCAGAAGAGGGCAACAAAGCTGAGGAAGGGCTTGAAGGAATGCCCTGTGAGGAATGGCTGAGTAGGTTTCTCTAGTTTGGAGCTAAAGAGGCAGGCAGGAGACCTCATTCCTTCCTGCTGCTTCCTGAGAAGTGAACATGGAGAGGGAAATGCTGAGCTTTTCTCTCTGGTAGCCACTGACAGGACACCAGGGAAGAGCTCCAAGCTGTGCCAGGGGAGGTTTAGACTGGACACTAGGAAGCATCTCTTTACTGGGGGCCTGATCAGACACTGGAACAGGATCCCTACAGAGGTGGTCAAAGCCCTGAGCCTGTCAGTATTCAAGGAGCATTTGGACAACATGCCCTTAACAACGTTTCCACTTTTGTTCAGCCCTGAAATGATCAGGCAGTTGGACTGGATGATCATTTTATGTCCCTTCCCTGTTCTACTCTGTTCTATAGATGCATTAGTTTAATAAGCAACTAAAGATAGGAACTTATGATTTTGTTAAGCAATAGCATAACACTGGAGGTGAGGGTGGGACAGGCAATTCTTTTCTGGATAAATATTGCAATTTTCTGAACCATCTAATTTCATCAGCTTGGTCAGTTTCCTCACGGTCCTTACTTTCTTGTGTGCTAAGCCAAGTGTCCCCCTGATTCAGTGGGAATGGAATACAAACAATTAGCTATCTACACAGCTGAGAGAGGTTTGAGATGTGTTTTTGAACCACTGCTATTGCTTGCAAGAAAAGACAACATAAAATGGACATGCACTGCTTCTACAAGAAAAGTCACTTGACATTGCCCGTTCTGTTGGAGGTAACACAGAATCCGATGTTCTCTGCTCACAGTGCATCAAATGTGGTGTTCATTAAAATAGATCTGGTGATTGTGGTCTGGGAAATGAGTGATGGGCCAAGATCCTCAGAAATTCACATTTAGAAGAAAGAAAATGATACACTAAGACCTTCCATCCAATTAAGATGGTATGCAATCAGAAACAACGGCAGTAAGTGGTCACCCGGACAAAGCAATTCAGAACATGAAAAAGAGAGCAATAAAGACTTTATAAAATCAGGTGGCTGTCCAAATAACACAACAATCCTCTCAACCTTCCTGCATAACAGTTCACTGTGTTTCAAACTCTGTATAGCACAAGGACAAAATTAACATTTTCAATGTAGATTATGCTGGCAAAAAGCTCAGATCACCTATGCTCTTTGGGGCATGCATAACTGTTGCTGAAGCTGATGAAGAATATAAAAAAGAGACTAAAATAGTGGAATAGCCATGATAACAACAAAAAAATTACAATGCCTCATATACTCAAAGCAAGAAAATATAAAGGATGTGATTTTTAGGCACAGTACTCAGCTGAATTACTTGCTCAGTTCTTTAAAGAATTACTCCTTTATTCAGTATCAAAAATCAATTTCTCTCCAAGATCCAAAGAATTCCTGTAATATGTATAGTGAGGGACAAATGGTAAAGGATACATATTAAAAAAAAATGTGTTAGGGTATTAGTTTTTATTGGAGAGAAATATATTTTGAAATACTGAAAAAGTCCCTTCTACGAAGAGCTTGGGTAATACATACAAGTACGGACAGAAATCGTTACAAGGAGAGTAAAGAAAGGGTATGCTTGAAGAAAAATGCCAAATTCAAGTAGTTTCATCCCATAAAATCAGAGAAGAAAAAATCATTACTTTCAAGCATAATGTATTACTTTGGAATATTTTCCCATAAGAAACTGTGGAATTCATTTTGCAGATGTTTTCTCCTTTCTCAGTTACTCTGTTCCACAGCAGAAAGGAATAACTTTTCACACAGAAGTCCGTGCCATGAACTTTGCTGCAATTTAAAGAATGACCAGGTGTGTACATGTAAACAAACATACCCTCTGCTTATGATTTTTAAATCCAAATATTTCTGTCTATAACAGAGACAAGCCTGTGCAATGAGCTCCTTAGAGTTTTTGAGTCATTGAGAGATTCTTTGATGATGAGTACTTTGAAAATAAAGAGAGAGCAAAATTTGCATTTACGGCGTTGTTTCCTCAAGACAAACACACTCCTCCACGTACAGCTTGAAGCACTTTAACTGTCGACCTCAGTTCTGCTACTATAAAGTCACAGAGCTGAAAGGGGGAAAACAAGGAGCATTTCTTGAGATTTTGACAAATTTTCACCTAGGATTTTTGGGTCAGACTTCAAAAGGCACTTGGCTATCTAATTCCCATTACTTTCAAAGCGAGGAAAACATATAAACAACTTTCATAGTCTGGCCTTTTACTTACACTAAATAACCAGGGTTTTCTTGCTTTGTACTTTTTAAACAAGATTTATTTTTAAGCAAGTTTCACAGTCTATGTCCAAAACTTTTTCTTTTATCTTCAGTGAAAAATCTTTTAGATTTTGCACTTTTTTCTCTAAGGTGTTTAAGACAACAAAGAATGCCTTTTTTCCCCCTTCAGCTGCAGAGGGCAAAGAAAAAATGAGAGATGTCAAAGGTTGTTGTATGTATGTTGATTATTGGCAAATGAGAAATTATGAAAAATATGTATCACAGATTAAAAAACCTCTATTATAATTACAGATAAAATAAACAGTAGGATACAAAAAGAGCCGGTGTCATAGCAAAACATTTTGACTTTTGTATATGGTACACTAATGGGCTACATATACTGTATTTAATAATTCCTCCTTCCACGAGCAACGACACATTTCTCACAGCTATTTTTGAAGTAGAACTGAATATCCTAAAGGCAGATGCATGGCAAGATTTCCAGGTGAAGCCTGGAAAATCTCAAACTTCACTCTAAAAGACTTAGAACAAAGATATTTTTCTCTTTATATATGTGAACTTCTCACTACTCAACTTTTATTGAGAAAAACATTTCCTCCTATATCAGCTAACGATCCAATAAAGCGCACTAAATATGCACCAGCGTCTCTGAAGATACTGTCCTTGTCTTCTTCTGTAAGACTTACAATATTGAATCTCTAAAACACAGGTAAAAAGCCTAATTTCCGAGCATCAGTGTTTACCAGCTCCCAGGTTATTGGGATTATATTTGGATCTTTTCTCCCAGTTTTTTAATCTAAAAAATGTTTTGTGATTTTTAACAGACAGCATTAAAACATTTATACGCAACTCCAAAACAAAAATATCTGCATGTATTAGAAAACATTCTATTACTATTGGAATAGCAAATTTAGATGACATTTCAAAGCCTGATTTAAATAGTTTCACTTACATCAAATAATGTCTGTTACCTTCTGTTAACTATTAAAACTTAGTTTTATTTTGCTCCCTCTAACACACAATATTTAAAAGATAAAATTTTAAGCTGATCCATCAGCGAAGTGCTGTACTCTTTTAGGCATTACCCACCACGAAAACCCAAATTATTACAAACTACAAGTCTATTTTCAAAAAACAAAAAAAATAAATATTTCTGAAAAGGGAAAGTATGACAAAATCAGGACAATCTTCCTCAATACTCATTTTCACATAACCTAATTTTTAATAAAGTTTTCTCTGAAACCAAATAAATTCTAAGGAAAATCAACAAGGAATCACTTAACAAAACTGAAAGTAAAGAGGTTTACAGAGGCACACGGATTCATTTCTTGACATGAGCTAGAATAAAAAAGCAGTAGTGCTTTTCGACTCTCAGGCACAGTCTACATAACATCTACAAGCTCCATTTTCTGGACTCGATCCTCTTCTCCAGACACATCTTAACAGCCTTTTATAGCTTTATCTTCTGGTTTGGTAAAGGGGCCACAACACAGCTTTACATGACCAGCTGTGGGATCTTGAGCAGATTGTTGGCTTTCCCCTGAGCTTAGGTCTACATGGTGAGATACAGTTCTGATCCTTCCTTAGCAAATTATGAATTGGCCAAGAAATTTCAGATCAAAATTATGGACTTACTCTATTTGTCTATCTTCTGGCCTTATAAGTCATTTGCAGAGTTTAACAGACAGCCAAATGTCAGTAGAAGTAGATGAGGGTGAAAATGGGCTTGCACCTATCTAGAGATGTATGATGTTATTACCTGCATGGTGTGCACAGAAACATCAGTTAAAACTGCAGAGGGCACATATAACATACCTGATTTTGTCAGTTTTTTCACTTATCAAACAACAGATTAACTGTATCCATAGCTCTACTTACTGTGAATAAAGGAATGTACACTCGGCAGAAATATTTAGGAATAGTCTGGCTGTAACATAACTCATTTTTCCCCAACACACCTTTAGGCATCCACCAGTGTCCATTCCCCTCATGAACATTTGACTTAGCCTCATATCTGCCAACACAGCTTCAAAATACAATTAACCCAATGAGTGGTATCCCACAAAAGATCCAGGAGTAAAAGCCAGGGAGAGCCCCTGCTTGTTTTGCCACCTCACGTGAAACCTTTTCACACGCAAAAAACTCAACTCACAATGACCCACCTATGTGAACCTCAGTTTTCTATATTAGTTTTTCAATTTAATTCCTTTATTTCCCCAAGACAAATAATTTCCACTGTAAGGAAATTTAGTCATACTTTAATCAAATCAATGAAGGATTAAAGAAATATATCTTTGCCAGTATGAATAAGCTGAGGTTATATTAACGCATATTTCAAAGATCTGAAAGGTCTATTGTAGTCACTAGTCCATGTTGTCTCACATTGTAGCTGTAATTTCCAACTGGATAACCTAAGGTAATGATGACTTTGGATGGCTAAAAACAAACGGCTACAAGAATTCTTTAATTAATAAAATTAACAGTCACAAAATTAATTTAGTTAGAACAAAGAGAAAAATGTCTTAACCAGTCTAAAGTAATACTAATTTATTACAATCAGCATCTCAGTTATTCCAAGGAAATAAATTAATAATAAAAGCCATGAGGGCTCCAACTAGCCTGTAAGTTTAAGTTGTCAGCTTGTTTTACTATTGGTATTTGTTTGGTTTTATTTTGCAATAATGATCTTGAATATAATTTAAAACTTCAAGCTGTGCAGACTAACAGTATAATTTAATGGGTATTAATTCAGACAAGTAAAGCTCCTTCAGTTTAATTTTTAAAGTTTCATCTTGCTTTGTAATTGCTATAGGCTTAAGCAGAAGAGACACACCTTTTTTTCCCGGGGGACTGACCTGATAACATAACAATAGATTACGTAATATTAGTTTTCACTTAAGCACTTTGCATTAATGCACACATAAATTAAACACAAAGGTAAACAGAAAAACAATGCCCGGAAGAATGGCTTATGTGGAGAGGCCAGGGGGATGAGCAGGAATAGTCTAGTAGATTTATTTTCAGAAGCTAATATTCTTTATGTAATAAACCTGAGATGCTTATAGAACAATATGTTTCAAGAAAACAAACTCATGATAGCTTTTAATGATGAAAAGTGTTTCATCATTTCAGACAAGGTGGCCGAGCCGCTGTGGTGTTATCTTCTCTGTAGTTTGGGTAAACCACTGTGGTATCAATTGCTCCTTACAAACTTCACTCAAAAATCTTTGTATTGCCTGCTAAAAGCGCCTTGTAAGTTCCTTGTTTCTTCCTACAACGTGTATTTCTTAAAATTTATAGCATTTAAGGAAATTAACTTTTTTGTTGTTTTTTGTTTGTTTGTTTTGGTTTTTTTGTTTTGTTTTTTGCTTTGTTTTTTTGTTTGTTTGTTTGTTTGTTGTTGTTTTTTTTTGTAATTCACATGTAGGAGGAATGCATAAGAGTTTTCTGGGGCACTAAACAACAGATCAGTCTTCATGAGACCAAGCCCTTCCAGAACCTTTAGAAGTAAGTGCTGAAAATGCTCAGCATCCTCAGGCACCAGCCTCAAAGAACACTTAAAGACTAGTTCTGTGAAATCACTCTTTCAACTGTTTATAATTTCTTTAATCTGTACTGACTGCAGGAAAACTTTCCACATGAAAATCTCTTATCAGCCCTACACTGCAAATAAATACACCATATATACCACAGTACAGAAAAGCAAATCCCTCTTTGTCTGCCAGCCAACAGCATATCTAACAAACAGAAGAGCAAGTTGTTCAGATGCTGAAATAGAGCTGCAGTGAGACCAAGCCCCAAATTCAAGAGGGGTTTTGGAGGGAGAACTCATTCTCCACTACATGGCAAACAACCACACTAAAAGCAGCTGGACAGATGTTGATCCAAAGGGCAAGCAAACAAACATGGCAGCCAAGCGGCTGAATGGCAAATATTTATTGCCTAGGAAACAATCACCTTCTAAAATGCGTTTTCTTCAGAACTGGGGAGGAGGAAAGGGAAAAGACACACACAACACCAAACAACACAAAGCCTGGACATTAAATATATTTTCATAACAGTCACGAGACAAACAAAACAGAATCTTTAAAACACTGAACCTAGCAAGACTTTGTACCTAAAATTAGAATGGAAAGAGTGTCACTTCATTTCTGAACTCATTTGTTACTGTCCTGTTTTCAGCTGGGGTAAATGTCCTCTCAGTAGCTGTTACGGTGCTGGGGTTTGGATCCAGAACAAAAATGCATTCACAGCACACCATTATATTGAGTTTTCTGCTAAGTTGTTTTTATCCTAAGACAAGGACCTTTTCCTATCCTTGTCTCATGCTCTGCCAGTGAGAAGATATGCAAAAAAAAAAAAAAAGAACAAAACCAAAAAATTGGGAGGGAGCATAGCTGGAACAGGAGACCCAAAATGGCCAACAGGATATTCCACACCGTAGAGCACCATGCCCTTTATATAAACTGGGGGGTGTTACCTTGAAGAGAGGCCAGTCTGGATTGGGGAAGTGAGGTCTGGCATCAGTTAACAGGTGGTGAGCAGTTGCATTGTGAATCACTTGGGTTTTTTTTTTTTTCCTTTTTATTATCATTATTAATTACCGTTATTATTTTATTGTACTTTACTTTTTAATTATTACACTGTTCTTATCTAAACATACAAGTTTTGCTTCAATTCTCCTCCCCATTCCTCTGGGGTTGGGAGGGAAAAAAGCAGGAGAGGAGTGATCATCTGCGTGGTGTTTCATCTCCAGCTGGGCTTAAAACCGTGACAGGCACTTATCACCATTTTAAAAGAAATGATGATAGGCAGTCGAAGCCACACTATACATTACTGCTATTGGCATATCACAGTGAGACTACATCAGTTCAGACATCTGATTCATCCTCCTTATCATGCTCTTGGTAACCTTAGAAACGTTTATTAAGCTGTTAGGAAAAAAAAATAGAGAAATATGAATTTACAACAAAAATTTCCTGTATATTTACACTTCATTCACTTCTAACAGTTGCATTGTAAAAGCAACCGATTTTTATCGTGTATTTCCCCATCTAACTTTTTCCATTCTGCCTCCCTGAACACAGCATGCCTTTGTATCAGCAGCAAAATCCTTCCTTTGCTCTTTCTTATAAAAGTTCTCACATAAACAAGTCTGAAGTTTGTGTAAAGACTGGCACTAACTCTGGCTCTGGCACTGTCACTTGGCTGTGAGCTCAAGTCTTGGACTCACAATCCTTCTGCTTTCAGATAATCTGCTGCTCTTTACTATAAAGAAACCATGGCAAACCTGTCAGTGGGGAACACTGACAGGTTCTCACAGACTTTAGGGAGGTTCTCACTCTCCCTCATCAAAAAATTTCTTGTGAAGCTGTTAAGAAAGAAATCATCTGATTTCAGAAAATTAGCATTTCCAAGGGAAAGCTTAATAATGCCTTAATAAAATCGATTCAGCTGCAGAGAATGAACAGAAAAAGCAGTGAACTGCAAGAAGCAATGAAAATTACCAGTTTCCATTCTGTCAACACAGCAAAGGTGACTGAATTACAATATACATTAGCAAGATAAGGGAAATTTTTCCTCAGTCAATATAGATTTTAGATATGTTCATACAGATACGTGCACACAGCACACAGTTTATTTCCTTCTCTCTTACTCTGTGTACATATATTTTTCAGAGATAAACCTGAAGAAGTTTTCTTATACAGAAAGAGTTTTCAGATGCTGTAAACTACTACGGAGAATTCACCTTACATAAAAGATGGTTTCGTGGTTCATACAAATTTTCGTGTCATGCCCTTCAACTCTGGGGCATGTATTTTCACATTTTGTCCTCTTGAAGCTTTTTAGTATTCACATATCAGCCATGACTGCAGAGATCATGGAAACAGGCTCTCACGAACAGGCTTTGTGAGCAGAAAAACTTCCTCGTGATTTGGGAGAGTCAAAGTTGTGGGCTTTCCTCCCAAAGTACTTTCTGCATATTTATCCATTAGTTATAAACTGCAAAATGTTCTAACCCTCTGAAAGAGGAAACAGACTCAGACAGTGCACTAATCCAATCACTAAATCTTCTCTATAGAATCAGTCCAATTTAAAAAAATAACCACAAAACAGGATAGCAGTGGATATTCTCATAAACAAGTCTTCCTTGACAGTCAGGCAAGTTAAATATAAGAAACAAGGATAATATGGTTTGTCACACAGGGAGGGATCTCATCAGTGTGTACAAATATCTGAAGGGAGTGTGCCAAGGAGACAGTCAGGCACTTCTGACTGTTACCCAATGACAGGATGAGGCAATGGGCACGAGGTGAAATAGAAGAGGTTCATTCTGAACATCAGGAAACACTTTTTTTTTTGCTATGAGTGTGAATGAGCACTGGCACAGGTTGCCCAGAAAAGGTGTGAAGTCTCCATCCATGCAGATACTCAAAAACTGTAAAGAAATGGTCCTGGGCAGTTATCTCAGGGTCTGCAGAGATCATGGAAATAGGCTCTCATGAATAGGCTTTGACCTTGCTTGAGCAGGGGGGTGGGATCAGATGAATTCTAGAGGTCCCTTCGAACCTCAGAAGGGATTCTTTGATTCTGTATCAATGACAAAATCATTCACGCATGCATCTCATAGTATCAGAGGAACTGGCTTGCAGGTGAGAGCACATGAAAGAAAGGTGACCTTGACGGAAGACTTTCCTCTGAAACAGCACTGAACGCACAAACATACGCATCTTTAATCAGTAATAAAAATCAACTGCTTGGACAATGTGACTTGGACAATTAGGTAGAGCATTTGCTGACAGCGTGCATCAATCAAACATTTTTAAATAGTTAATCAAACACTACATACAGCTGGCTATTCATTTTCAATAGGTTTCTTAAATCATGTCTTATTACCCTGCTTATAGCCCTTCAGAAGTCAATGAGTGGTGAGTAGTTAATTCACACAGCAGCATCCTACAGAGACACCCTAATGCACGATTACTGGGTTAGTTAAACCTGTAAAGAAGGCTCGTGTGTCATTTAAAGACCCTTTGCAATGCCAGGTGTTTATTAGCACCTGACAACTCTAGCCATCCTTGGTAAATTGCGCTGAAGTTTGAGAGAATATCTAATGTTCCATTTTTGTTCTGAAAATGCCAAGGAGACTGATTGAAAGAGGATTTTAAAAATGCACAAAATAATTTCCAAATACTTCAAGAGAAAAGCTCAGGGAAACTTTAAAAATTTGGTGGATTAACTTTTATTACCAAATTTTACGTTTTGGCAAATACAGGTAACAGGGAAGGCCGTCTGGCAACACATTTTAAATATCCAAGTTCCAAGTAGATACTTTTATATATACACATATATACAGTAGAAACTTTTATATGTATAGTACCTAGTACAATATACTCAAGCAGATGCTTATCTCTGCAGTCAGTCTAAAAGCCAGCTTGGTTATGTTTTAAATGTAAAGCTATAAAAATATTGTTCCTAAACACTATTTTTTGATATACTGCTATAATTTTTTTTGTGCTGCCCTGCTGATAGCGGGCTTGAGTTTGCCCACGCTGAAGCAGCACAGGCGGCTTATGCCAAGATCAAGCAATCGATGCAGAAGACCTACCCGTAGAGTATTTTTCTGAAATGACTATATATATTTGCAAAATATAATTTCTAAAATGGCAAGTTATATAGAAACATTTTTAATCATATATAATTATAGGTTATAACATATTTTATTTACATGGATAAACTTTGTAAATATATATCAACAGTAATCCTCTGGTGCATTAAGGAACAGAACTTTTCCCTGTTTACAATCAGCTGTTCAGTACCAAAAATACTCTGAACTCATAATGGGGCTCAAAACCTCCTCTCGGCATTAAAAAATGCAAAGCTGTATAAATTAGAGTTTAATTGATTAAAAGACCCAAATCTTCAGGGTCATTTGTATGACTTAGGGGTGCACAGCTGAAATTTACCATTTGTTCAAAGATGTACAAAAAGAGTTTATTGTCAAACGGGAATTTAATAATTTCTATGTGATTTTGGGTATACAAATGACGGATTCCTTGTTTTAGCCAGGAATTTGGGGGCAAATATTTTTCTTCCAATGGAAAACAATGATTTGTTGAAACCTAAAATTTATTAAAAAACAAAACAAAAAAAAATTACATTTTTAGCTGAAAACTAAAATTTATTTTTAAAAAGACATTTAAATGACATTTCTAGCAGTAGAAAGAACAACTTTTTGATTAAATGTTGAAAGCCTAAACTCTACTCTAAAATAACTAATAGTCTGTTTATGAAATATTGAATCTCTATATGATATAGGCACTTCATTTGAGTATACCATATTTCAGGTAAGATCTCCAACTCTTTGGGTTTTGGGTTTTGTTTGGTTTTCCTGGGCTTTTTTTTTAAATTTCCAGAGGTGTCTCCTGCAGGAGCTGTTGCAAGACTTCACTTTCCAGGTGGAAAGTTTTTCTAAACCAGTTTGGATTTAAAAAAAAAAAAAAAAANNNAAAAGTTTTAAATTAAAAAAAAAAAAAAAAATTTTTTTTCCATTTTTGTTAGAAAAACCCCCCAAAAAAAAAAAAAAAAAAAAAAAAAAAAAAAAAAAAAAAAAAAAAAAAAACCAAACAAACAAAAATTAAAAAACCAAAAGAGCTGATGATCACTACTTTCTAACAATTGTTATTGCAAGGCTGATATTCCCACACCACCCTCAAGTTTTACTGTTTATTTAGTGAAAATATTTTTCCTTGTTTTCCCTTTCCAAAATCACCATTATTACAGGTACCTTGGAGTCCTTCACTGTCTACAGCTGAGTCCTGACCAGCCCCAAACACACTACCATAACTCTTATACACTAATTTGGTCAACACATTTCAGAATGACTTCTGGCTCTCCTGGAACAGCAACATATTGCTGTCTTGGACTGTGGTGTGCTGTTATTTTTTCAGCAGCACTGTTGCATAGCTAATTATTCCCCATTTTATCACTTGCATTTGTCTTCATTGATCCCCTTCATCACAAAATTTGATTTTACCAAGGTCATTTTGAATTTCCAACCTGGATTCCAAGCACTTGCCACCCCTTGCCCTAGAACAGCCCAGTAAGTTTTATCTTTTCTATCACAGAGGGGATTAAAAAAACCCAAACTAGCACTCAATCCATAATGAACACCCTTCCAACTTCACCATGAAGAACAAATAAACTCTCATTTAAGAAAGTTGGGCATTTAATTCTGAAATGTACAGAGGTCAGTGGAACAAACCTGCCTGAAGTCAAACTGTATCACAGCTGCTCCTTGTCACCTACCCAACAATTCACAAAAAATGTGCATCTATTTAACATGACCTCTTAAAGACCCATGTTGGCTGTATCTTAAATCCTTATTAATCCCCACATTAGACGGATACTAGAATGTTAAGATCCAGTTATTGAGAGATGGCTCTGCCCTAATTTAGGTGCAAAAGAGGCCACATGCTGAAGTCAATAGTATGGATTTTATTTAACAATAAAATGCGAAGTAGAGAGATAGAAAAAGATAGAAGAGAGAGGAAGAGAAAGAGAGAGAGGTTAAGCAGAATCTAGTCACCACCTGTGGATCCACCACAAAAGTATCACCTTTATTTTATCTCAAGTTCCAGTTATCTCCTGGCAGAGTCCTTCTGTGTTCTAAACAGTGTTTGAGACAGTCCTGAGAAAAATCTGTATTAAATACAACATTTCGCATAACAGCAGGCTTAAATCTTTACATTGCTTAATAAAGAAAGCTGAGAATATTCGAGGGGAATGATCATTCCATATTTGCTTTCTTTCTCTATTATTTTCCCAATCATCCCTTCTAACCACTGCTAGAAACAAAACATTGGGTTAGGAAGGCCTTATACCTCATCCAGTATGATCATTTTTCTCAGCACAGCATGCATGACTTTACTTGCCATGTGACTAGATGAGCAGGACACTACTTCTATTCTGGCTGTTCATAAGTTCATAATGTTCATAATTCATTATCTGTGTTTCTTCTGGGTTCACACAAACCCCAGATTAGACCAATGCTAATTACTGGTATGAAAAAATATATGCAGCTTTGGCTGGGCTTTCTCCATCCTTATCATATTCAACTCTAAGACAAAGCAAAATACTCAGCAATCAATCTATGCCCGAAGAAAATCACTTATGATTTAGAAATGCTTTAAATTTAACATTTCTTACATTTTGTAGTAATGGAGGGTTTTTTAAATTTATTTTTTGCACTGAAAAATTCATGAACATCAAAAGGGAACGTACCATATTTGTGAAGCAAATAATTTATTGCACTAAATAAAGTCTTAATTATATCATTAAAACCAGCTATTATTAGTTCAGTTACCACAATACATCGTCTCATACACAACCTACCTTAACTTTCAAGCAAAGAAAAAACCTCTAGAATAATTAAATTAGAAGCTTTGTAGAGAAACACTTAATGGTGCCTACCAAGTTTTCCATAGGGTTTCTCTGGCTCATCCCATGCTCTCCCAGGTCATAAGGCTGATGCTGCCAACCTTCTGCAGGTGTGGGTAGAAGAATCACCAAAATATCTGTATGTTGTCAGCGGGGGACAGCAGATAAGGATCTCCTGCTCAGTCTTGGGATCTGTTTGAGTTTATCCAAATATGACTTCTTAATACATCCTGTTTTCTTTTCACTGATTTCCAATTAAAGTCTAAAAAAAAAAAAAAAATAGGTGGTATTCAATTTCTACTTTTGATACAAAGCTTTATAATAAGCAGATCGCTTAATTTGACTTTCCATTCCTTGACTGCAAAATGGCATTAAAAACACTGTGTCTTGGTTTAAGACAAAATGAGTGGTGCACACTCTGGAAAGAGTTATCTCCCCCTATAGTTTTAACCCTTTCCACCAATAAGGAGAAATACAAGTAGATGTAAGTGATATAAATAGATATAAGCCTCCACCCGTGCTGCCTCAGATCTCCCAGTGGCAGCAACAAAGAAAGGCTAAAGGTAAGCGAGAAAAATAAAAAAAAAAAAAAAAACAACAAAAAACCCCACAAAAACACAAGCGAAAAAAACCCCCACTATAAAGGAGAACCTCTGCCTTAGAGCAAAAGCCCCAAGGCAAAAGAGGGTCTGCTTTGGTAAGTGTCTGAATTGTATGCAGGATGCACAGTCACATCTCACACATGCATAAAGAAATCTCTATGTAGCCAGAAGAAAATATTAACTCAGGTGTCTGTGGGTTTATTTCCTGCTTTTCAAGACACAGCTTATAAACACATTTCTCTACAGAAATAAAAATCATCAAGGTAAGCTGGTTAGTTTATCAGACTCAAAGACTAAGACTGTAGAAACAGAAAGCCTGAGATAAACAGCATATGAATCCTCACTTTGTAATTCATATCCAAAATTTTGACTTTTTAGATTATACAGAGACTACAAATGTGATCTTTCCAGCATGCTCGGTGCACCTGCAGGCAAGAGTGATTTTCTATTTCTTTCTACCTGACAAAAATGTATGTGACAAGCTCTGAAAGAGCTCACAATTGTCTTTGAAAAGGTGGACTAAAAAAAAGCAAAAGGGTGTCAGATCTCTGCACAGGATACCAACTGATGCATATATGAGGTGGGAAGCTGCAGAGTCGTGGCTGAAAAAATTTACATTGGCAAAATTTTTTGTATCACTTTGTGCATAGTTACAGAAGCATTGCTGAAGCTTCTCCACAGTATACTTGCATTCTTTTAAGTCTTGCTGGATTTATAACAGTGATCAGAGAACCTTCAGAACTTAACTTCAGATAATAATCTCAACATTAATGTGCTTATGGAAAACATCACACCTTTTGCTATTCTCTGTGAGTTGTGTCTTTCTTGTTTACCCATTTGCTGTGATCACTGTTTCAATGCCCTCCTTCCCTCCTCACTATTCTCTGCCAGAGAGAGCAGCAACATTTCCCTAAAGAGCTGACAGTTCTCTGGTCTCCTCTCCTCTCTCACCCCCTTCCTTCCACCTCCTCCTCACCCCTGCAATTTAAACAGCTAGATACATAACCCACTTCAGTCCCTGGTTTATTTCCCTTCCTCACAGGACTCGTTTGATTTTTCAAGTATTCTGGCATCTAAGCAAGACAAATCCTCAAACGTGTCAGATTAGCTTGCTTAGTTTATAAGACACTGAATAGCTCGAGGGATTCCTAATGGCTGGGGAGCCTTTTGTTGACAGGCTGTGGTTTCGATACCAAATCATGTCCAGGATGGCCTTGAGTCAGCTTTATCTGATGCTTGTTTCATGAGGATACATAATATGAGTTGTTGAGCTCAACATCCGTTTTTATAATAGAAGAGGATCACAGCCAGCACTTCTGCTGTCAGTCTCGGGGGAAAAAAAGGCTGAGTGCAGAAATGGAAAGTAAGGGAATGCTGTACAGGTGCAAATGTCCCTGGAGCAGTAAACACACACATTACTCATACTACATGATGCAGCACACTCTGGTGCCACACAAAGTTGCCAGCTTGGTCCCAGAAGCGATACACAGCTATAAATACAGCAAACTGGATTTATTAACCCAGGCATAACATCTCCCTAACAAAGGTGTACTTCTCCAAAACCTAATGTGAACCCTAAGGTTGTGTATTTCTCTAGAAAGTGCAAGCACACTTGCCGGGGTAAGTCACTGCAGGGACCACTGTTCTTGTTTTGGGAGAGCAGCTGCCTTTGGATATGCTTCAATTACCCCCAACAGCAGCCTGGAGCTCTGCCATCACCAGGACTCAATTCACCCAACACAAACAGTAATATCTTCTCTTGAATAGCTACCTTTCTCTATCCTTAAGACACACGAAAGGAAAAAAAAATACGTTCTCTTAAATATTACCCACAACTGGGTTGTTGAGACGCCCATTTGCTCGTGTAAGAATGTACGGGCTCAAAACAAGGCTCTGCCAAGGTCACCATCACAACTGCAACAGTGTTAGGTGAAACATCAGGCACTAGGAAGGAGGACCGGCCAAACAGATACAGAGGGATGCTTCCCTTGCTAGTGCTCCCAGCTTCAGTAGTCTGCCCTTCCTGAACTTCTGCACCTGAAGGTTGCATCGGCACACTGGGCTGAACGGCCACCGATGTGGCTGTGCATGCACCTGCTACACCCCTCTCTTTTAAATTTGATTATATAAAAAGGCACAAGTGGCTATGTCAAGAAACTTGTATTCATGTATTAACTGTACATAAAGAATAGTATCAAGGAAACAAAAAAACCCCATCCGGCATAGCTCCCTAACTGTGAAACAGAACCAAATCTAGAAGCTGGTTATATCCCACAGGCTCTTCCCATTCCAGATCCCTTCAGTTCTGACAGACTGCCCAGCAAAAGGGGGAACTGAATTGGTGTGCTAAAGAAGTGATGGTCTTCTCATTGTGCCAGAGTCAATTAAACATGAGGGGTGGGGGAAAGGTGTCTACAGCTGTGGGGAATTTTTTTTAAAGCTTTCCCCCAGTTAGAGTTAACTGCAAGAAGGCACTTTATTCAAAACAGAAAATTTTAGATCTCTCCTGAGGAGAGAGTATGAATAGCTCATAGCTGCCTAAAACCTTCCTGTGATATGCATAAACTACATTTTTATTAGAAATGGATTATACTAGCTGCTATCCAGGAGGTTCAAATGCCTAACCACTGGAGACAATCAGAAGCACAGAAAGATCTCTACATAATGAACATAAATATCCTTTCAAACAGAAAATCATAATCTACTCTGCTGTAATCAAGTCTATATTGTTGTATAAAGAATTTTAAGCAGAAGAGCAATAGAAAGGACAAGAAAAAAGAGGAACAAAAGAAATTTGAATGTTTCTTCATGATCACTTTTTAAAATATTTTTTTTCATTAAAGTAGCTATATATGATAATATAATATTAGATAGTTTCATCTTATAAGCATGATTCTAGAATTAAAAAGGTCATCTTTCATCCTCATCTTTTAAAGCAAAACTTATTTCAAAAGTTTCAAACTGGGATTTCAGCCCCTATTTTTGAGACTAACTAGTGCCTGCAAAGTGTACAGACCGTCACTGCCTATCACCAGCACTATGGGAACTGTTTAAAACAAATTATCATCCTTTCAAACAAAGACAAGCCCAGTGCCAAATTTCAGCCCAGGTGAAGACTTGGCTATCAAGGATGCCTCGAGCAATTCTGTATTTCTTCTTCCATTACTTGCTCCCCTTTTCTGTCATATAACAATTTAACTGGTGGTAGAATTTGTCAGATGACGTTTCAACAGCAGAGTAATAATATCATCATTTTGAATTTCATATGCCTGCTTTGCAGTGCTCAGAAAAGAGGATCATACAGAAAGTCTGAGACCAATGTGGAAAAGGCAGAAAACAATGAGTTTATTGAAAAGTTTCAGTAAATTCATATCCTGAATATTCTGAGGAATGGAAAATGTATTCAGGTATAATAATACAGAACAGATGCCAACATGGTTTCTTGGCAGAAAAATCATTTTAGAGGTTCTCTTTACTGGATCCCAGGAGCAGGAATTAAATAAAATGGAATAGAATGAACAAAAACAGCCACATTTTTTCCTAGAAAGAGTCCTCCTTCAGAAAAACAGCACTGATTGTTGCAATTGAATGTACTCTAAAATAGCCAGAAGAGAAGATGGTAATTTTTATTATAAAGCCTTGTCTACAATCACCCTAAGTATTTTCACACAAATCAATTGTTTATTGAATGACTATCTCGTGTTTATTATTTTTGCCTATGAAGGACACATCTCCAGCAAGCGCTGTTTATGGAACACAATTAAATTTACTACTTTTTTCCCAACAATTCCGAACAACACCTCCAAAGTACGCAAAGGATTTCTACTACATCACACAGCCTTTTTTAGGACAGGTAGAGATAAATACAAAGAAGTGACAATTTAGGCAATTGATAAAAGTAGCAGTGATCTTTTCCCACTCAATACTACAGATGTGGAAAATATCAAACCTTTCATTAAGGGATAAAAATCATTCCAGTGTAGAAACTAGAAACTTAATAGTAATCTTCATTAAGGATTTATTTCTACAGAAAATGTAAACATAAAGTCATTTTAGAACAATGGTGTGTAAAAAAAAAATTCAAATACAAACAGAAAAAATGTAAGCCAAAATTGAAATTCAGGTCAAGCTAGCACGGCATGTAAATCTAAGTTACATACTAAGTAAGTAGGCTGCACTGCAAACTCCTGAATAATCTTTAGTCATCCACACATCCTGCATGTGTGGCAATATTTCTTCTGTCTTATTACTGACCAATCCATAACCAAATTTAAAACAACGAGGTGTAACCCTACACAGTTTATGGATTTTAAGAACATGCTGGAGATGTTGATTAAGGGAAACTTTGCAGAAAAATATTAAGAGAGAGAGAGAGAGAGTGGGACAAGGAGAGAAATTTTGGCACAAAGTAAAAATGTCTTAATAGTGGGACCCACTGGGCTCTGGATTACTTTCCCAAGATAAATTCTGAAAACTTCATCACTTGATTAGTTAAAATAAAGCACTGGGAAATTTACATCATAAATATACCAAAGCAATCTCGCAGTGGATGAGATTGAACTGAAAGGCATAACACATATTTTTCCAATTCTAATTTCTATAACTATGAAAATATTGCATTTTAAATGGAAATTAATGGCACATACAAAGCTCAATAATTTACTATCAGTTTTTATGTTGCATAAACAACCCAGTACATCATTTTATTAGTATATGCAGATCCTGCCAGAAACTAATCAACAGGGGGAAGGGAAAAATATTAAAAAAAAATAAAAAATCACTTAGTTCTTCAATAACGTAATAGGTATTTGCAGTCATAAGACACAAGTAGAGAGCAACAAGGAACAGCAGGTTCTACAGTTTGTAAGAAAACAGCAGAACTCAACTTTGAGAAGGGGAGGAGAAGGAAAGATAAATAGAAGTGCTTCAAGATTAAAAAAAAAAAAACCAGTCTTAGATGACAAACTCAAGTAACCTTAATTGATTCATGTCTGATGTCTTTGAAATGGGGGCTTTGGCTATATAAATGTATTAACATACTGCATATGCGATCAGTGGAATCTAATTTGCAGTCGTCTAATCCATCCAGTGCTGATGTCCATGTCACTGAGGGAGATCCCCTACAGACAACTCAATATCTGACACAGACATTCAGAGGGGGAAAAAAGGAAAAGAAAATGGAAAAATGTAAGGAAGATAACTTTTCTTTCTTGAAATGACACAGAAAAGAAGAAAAGCAAGAAGCTAAAAAAGATCATTTTAAACTGCATGGTACTACTACCTACAGACGAGAAGATGCAAGCACCACTTAGCTGCACCAACACTATATACATTAAACAAAAACAGGAAATTAAAAATTAAAAATTAAAAATTTTTAAAAATACAAAATCTAATGAGATAAAGGCTGGATACAACTACATAGCAGCTGGTACCCAATAACCAATATTACTGCCATTAATACAAAAGAGAAAACCACTTCTTTAATAATATACCGGTGCATTTACAGTATGTATCTGTGACAGGACCCAGTATGTTTTGAGCACTCATCACCTCTGTATCCACATATATATAAGACTGTTCAATCATGCTCCACATCAGATTCCTTGGCCGAAAGGAGTTGAGCACACTGCTTCATGCTTGCCTCTCAACCAGAAAATATCTTTCTTTAGTCACTTAGACAATTGTATGGGGTGGAGACTCCAAAATGAGCTAGTTTTAACCACTGCCCTTTCACCAGTAAGGAGACATGAATGTAAGAAGACCTAAGTCCCACCTCTGGGAACCAGGGCTAAACACTCCAGTTCTGTTTTCTCAGGTTGTCAAGTCTTGAAGTGACAGTAACACAGAGCACGCGGGTTGACGTGGAGGAAATTTGGAATACAATACATGTTTTGTGGGTCACCTAGGTCATACACAAAATTTTGTGTTTAAAGCCATGCAATTTTTCTAAATGCAAAACTCTAAAAATATCCCTTGCAAGGCAGGAAATTACTGACTTTATGCGTAACATGCTTTATTGGTTTGTGTCGGGCTGCTCCGTAACATCAGCTTTGCAAGACTGCAGGCAGCAGGAGCCTGTATTTTAAAAAAGAGGAAAACCCCAAAACAAGCCAAAACAGAGAAATAACCAAAAACAACAAAAAAGTGAGATGCTTGCTCCTCAAAGGGACAAAATCCAAAAGACTGGCTCGGTGACATTCTCTGCCTCTGAGGCCTTCCTACAGCAGCCTTGCAGAAAGCACCGCATCTTTAACATTGGCAAATCGTTTGCATTTAAGCCAAAAATTTCCTAATAATTCAGTAGCTTTTCTGCATAAAGTAGTCCAGTGAGACACTTATGTAAAGGCATCCACTGTTTTGACACTTCCTTTTTATAGAAAGAAGATACAAATATACAAAAAGAAACCAAATCGTTAAAAAATCAGCAAGGAGCATTAGCCAACACCAGCATTTGTCTAATTTCACTCTAAAAACACGGCAGTACATTTCTGTCCTCATTCAATGTAGTGGGCAGAGTTTATTATCCCATGTTTCAAAGATAAATGCTGTCAATGAAGTCAAACAACGCCATGTTGTCAAATACCTATTTAGATACACAAATTACACCTCCCTGCCTGCTTCTCATAAAGACAGTATTGTACACTCTGGAATGGATGCATGTGATGTTATTTTGCACGAATGGAGCAAGTTCATGCTTTCTGCATCACACCCCAGCAGTCTGATTAACTAAAGTTAACTTCAGATGTCATCTTTCAGCCCTCAGTTCTCATATTCTGAAGAGCCTTTTTTCAGGCTCTCTTTCTACCCTCTCTAACCTCATTTCCCTTTGCACACAGACACATGTTACTGTAGGGACTGGAGGACGAGGCCAAAAGCCCTAAGCATGCATTAAATTAGCTCATTTTAAATTTAGAGTTGCATGGACACAACAAACTATGCAAGACTTGGTCTGGGGGGCAACATTTTGGTCTGCCACAATAGTCCAATTTCACTGTAGCAGATCTCCAAATGGCACTTCTACCTCTAACCTGGTACCATACACTTATAATTAAAGGAAAATATTTAAATTAGGATGCAGGCTAATATTTTTTTTCAATTGTGAAATGGGGCTATCCTGAGATGGGTGTTATTATGTAAGGGAACACCTATCAAAGTATTTGACAGACAAAAGCTTTTAATTTTTTTTTTTTTTTTTTTTTTAAAGTCAGGATTATACCTCAGCGAAGTGTATCCTGTTAGAAGGCATGGGATGTTCCAATAGTGCTCTCCAAAAAAGAGAAGCTAGAGATTTCAAAGGGTTCAATACAAATATACATATCCAACATATATAGACACAAAAAGTAAACACTTTTTTTATGCAAAGCTGTTTTTTTTCCCTCCAGACTTCTGTAGCCACTGAGTTGCCAGAACTGCAAACAGTTCCCAGCAAGCAAAATGCAAAGAAACCATCTGTCTCATTCAGAAAAGTTTTAAGTCTGCCATGTTGTAGTTTTAAAACTGTTCCCACAGACAAAAGTAAGCTTAAAAACTGGTAATTGCAGTGTAGCAGTTGTGGCAACATTCAAATTGGGGCTGAATTGGTGTTTCCATCTTTTTGTGATGTTGTCAGAAAATAACATTTGGACCAAAACTTCTTATGCTTGATCTCCTTGCAGCTATTTGTGTTTAGAGACTTCTGTTTGTTTGAAGGAAAAGGGAGAATTTGGGAGGGCAGAGCCATAAAAAGGAAAAGTAAAATGAAAACATTAGGTTGAAAATGCAGCTTTAATCCTTGGGATTAATATTCCCAGAGTTTTTAAGCCTAGATGAGGTAAACTTCATCGTTGGTCACATTTTATCCTCATTGTTAATCCTACTGTTTCTCTGGTCAGAATTCAGACTTTTAATTTCAAAACCGGAAAGTGAGTTTTGTTTTCAAAGTGACATTGTGCTTTTACCTTATTTTGATGAGCAAACCCAAACTTTAGAAAGCATCATACTACTTGCAAAAATTTATCGTGATTTAGCAAAAAAAAATTTAATGCCATTTTAGAAATTATGCATCAGTGCAAACCTATGACTAGAAGCCATGAATTCTCAGCTTCCAATCACATGAATTTTATGTAGCTTCCCCTAATTTCTTCAGCCAACCTGCTTGTGAGAGACAGGAAGGGTTGATGTCTCGAAACCTGTCATGTGTGTATTTAAGGGAAGGGGAGGTCATTTCTGTCTGCCATTTTTCCTATCTTCTAATTCCCTCTTCCCAGAATTTTTGATTAACTTAACGTTGAGTTTGCTAAGTTGGATGGGCTAAATTACTGCTTTGAGAAGTGTTTTAGGTTGATTGAATGCTGCTCTAAACCTTTTGCCAAAGTTGTCTGTTTTTCTGGTGTTGCCAGTAAAGTTTTTGGTTGTTTTGACCCCTTAAAAATATCTTGACAGTATTTCTCCATGCATCTAGCTCCAAGTACATGAAAAACCATAAAGCCCTTTTAATAGTTTTGTCAAATGAGTTTTTGGGGCCTTACACCACTATTGACAAGTTACACCTACTGACAAGTTAAAATGGAGAAATAAACTACTTACTTGCCATATAAGGATAATATTAATAACTTCTAATCATACATATATGGCAATACTCATGATTTCTAAACGCCACCACAATGCAATTCCTCCATACTTCACATGAAGTTCACTGACTCAGGGGCTCCTGAACAGCAATGTGTGTTACCATGCACACTTTTCAACACAAGCAAGACAGAGCGGTCTCTCCAATAGGATAGTTACAGCAATAGGCAAAGGAAACTCAGCTTTCTTGTGACACAGGAACGT
The DNA here is from genome assembly GCA_013397935.1 of Dasyornis broadbenti. Taxonomy (NCBI): domain Eukaryota; kingdom Metazoa; phylum Chordata; class Aves; order Passeriformes; family Dasyornithidae; genus Dasyornis; species Dasyornis broadbenti. Next base: position 2,727,047 of record VZRN01004506.1, on the reverse strand, counting down.
TCATATTCTATTAAGTGTTTATTAGTCAATTTTTTGTCTTGTTTGTACTCACTGTGCCTTAAGCTAAGGCAACCAGCAGAGTTATTCTGTAAATAATCTTGTAAATACAACTCTTTTTTTTTTTTTTTAATATTTATGTATTCATGTGGTGTAATTGTAAAATAAAGTCCTTCACTGTAGTGAATGGTCTCTGGGGGATGAAGATAAGGTTGTAGTGGGAAATTTAACCGTGAATTTCTTGACCTGTGTAAAATAAAATATCAATTTATATTTAATTCTGTAATTGTTTTAATTAAGAAAGACAAATTACTGAGGGAGAAAGTGCCTATTAGCACACAATAAAAACAGATATAAGCACTTAATTTTCTAAAGATGTCTCTGCTGGTTTTCATTGAAATTTCCACTTAGGGAGAGTACTGATGTTTTCAATCTGATTTTTGAAAACTGAAGAAGTTTTCATCAATCACACCACAAAACCTGAGGGACTTTCATGGGTCTCTAATTTAAGTCAAGCTACATCTTTGTAAGAAGGTGAGAAATTCGAAAAGAACCCATTTCTGATTTTGCTTCATTGCTGTTTCGTTTAGCCTCTGGTAATTTGGTGAGCAAGCTATTAGGAAAAAGCAAACTATTAAAGAGAGAGGTGGCGTAATTATGTGAACAAGCACTTTAAAAATCTTATCATGTACTTTGCTCTCCCACTTGTCTTTGCTTCAGAAGAGGAAAAGGAACAATAGCAAAACCTTGCCTGAAAACCGGCACTCAGTTTTAACAGCTAAAATTATATTCTTGGCAATAATTACAATTATAATGCAGGGTTACTTTCAGGGTACTTTCATTTATATATGGACTTAGCTCACACATTTTCTCCCCGTTAAATCTAAGAATGTTTCCACTGCAAACAAGTGGAAAAGCATCTGTCCTACAAGAAACATAGGGAAAAAAAGCATAACTTTTTGAGAAAAGAAGATTTACCCATCCCATAAGTTTGTGAAGACCACGAAGAACCATGCCAGGATCTTCAAATTTACTTTCCATCATTCATTAATTGGACTTTTTGAACAAGACCGTGATTTTTTCATGGAAGAAGAAAAATGAAACAAAACAAACAAACATAAACCACCCCCAAAAAAACCAACACCAAGGTAAATATGCATAAAAGCCATCTCAGTAAAAAGCTGCATCCCAGGAATATGTGAACAGAAAAGAAAATCTTGAGGAAGACGTTTGAGAGTCCAAAAGCCCCAATTGTCCTAAGCTAATTTCTGACAACTTAAAAATGTCGTGACTGGCTAATTAATAATGCCAAAACCAGATGGATGAAGCTGTGACAAGCTAACACCACAGCTCTCACGGTATGGGCCAATAGCCACCTATCAAACCTGTCCATTAGTCTCCCCTAGATCCAACAACTTTTCATGTCTTCACTGTAAGGCACCTTCAAAGATGAGTGCAAGCTCTTGATGACATTCACATGGGAAAAGACATTGGTTTTAGTTGTGAAGTTTGTCCACAAAGATGGGCTGCTTATTTGGAAGAGGTGGCAAAGCAGACTCTAAAATGTTATGTCGTTTTAAAATAAAAGTATTTTACTATTAAATACAAGTGCTTAATGTTTTAAAATAGTAACAAGTACCTTGTTGCACTTCATTGTGTATCACAATTGATCTTGTATTTTAACTGATCACTTTGTATGAAAATTTTATAAAGAGAATAACAGGGAGACTGGCTTTTAGAGAGGTTCTTTTACATTGGCTTGGGTTGTTTCCTTTATTTAAATATGTTCTGTTTTTTATTTAAGAAAGCTTTCTGAAATAGGACAGACACTGTGCAGGGTGATACTGTGCAACTGATGACACTGAAAAGATACCTTAAAGAATACTAATGGAGAAAAGAGCATTTCTCAAGGAAAAGTCACTAACTTTATAAAACAATGAAGAAAAGGATGACTCGATAATGGGATAATGATAAGTGATGTATCAAATCTGTTAATTGCGGGTTTGCCATGACCAGTGAACAGCATTCATTGGAAATATCTTCAGATTTTCAGACAGCTGAAAGTAGAAAATGATCAAGAGGAAAGAAAATTGTAAAGGAATGAAAATCAGTAGACTGTACATGCTAAAATATAACGGTAGTTCTCACAGTCTAGAATGGCAGACTAATTTTGCAAATTAGACTGGTTAGTTAATTATGCACTTCAATGTGCCAAGCATTTTTGAATAATAATAATAAAAATGATCACAAGTTTGATAGGGAATAAAAATCATCTAAGAACTAGACTAGCTTAAAGACACACATACACAAAACAAAGATCACAGAAGCAGTCTATCAAACATAGACCTTTATAGTCTATATAACAAATCATCCGTGGTTCAAATCTCAGGTTTAAAAATAACAGGTTTAAAAATAGCAATAATTTTATTTTTAAGTGTCTGTATATCACATGATAGAATCTGACCTGTAAAAAATGAAAAGCAGCAAAACACAGTTATAACATTGAATAATCAGAAAATGACAATTTGAAAAAAAAGAAAAGATAGATGTGTATACATACATATATATATAACATATGGCATCCAACACTGTAAAAATTAAACCACATATATACATTTCCTTGAATTTGATTGGAGCTACTTACAAATGTAGCCTTCACAGTGAGATATAAACATGATTTTAAAGCATACTGCAAAATTTACTATCTTTGTTTTGGGACAAGTTGCCAGAGACAGAAAATATTTTAATTCTCAGTGATTGGTATTTGGAAATGCTACAAAAAAAGGATAATGATCTATTTAAAAGCTGTTATTAAAGAATAACATATGCACCAAACCCACAGATTTAAAGCATTTTCTAAGTTTCTTACGTTTAAACAGCCCTGGCATCTGCTCATTACTACAGAAGAATGAAAGGCTGTTTTTCTGCAATGCCCTGTAGTACAAAGAAAACTGTATTTCAGAACAAAGAATGGAGCAGAGCGTATTTCTGAAAAAAAACACTGTTCCAAGAAATGATGTGGCTGTGACCACTTGGGGACCTTCAAGATGGATAAACTAATCAGATCTGGATATAGCAAAATCAAAAAGGGTTTCCTATGAATGTTGAAAACCTGTTTAGAATTAACCAGGCAGGAGAATAACCACTCTGTAAGTGATTGGCTCTATGTGACTGTCCATGTATGGCAAAAGACATGCAAAAGATGAGAAATTACCAAACTGCTGTAAACAAACCAATTCCAAATTTCTGACCACCAGAAGGTGGTTTCAGTGAAACCAAAAATGAATAGAGCTTATCAACATGAATGCAAATAGCTTCTGGAAATCTTTTTCACAAGGTATAACTGAGGTCAAGAGCTTAAAATTTTTAAGAATATTAATGTAAATGCATAGAGATAATGAAGGAATGCAAAATTACAATAGCAGCTTAATTCATAAGTGTTTATTTCATGAGTTCAAGGAATTTTTCATCTTTTAAAACTACAATAGTATAATTTCTACATGCATGGGAAAGCCAACTTTTATTTTCCTGTGTTGAAGCAATGTTAAATGCACCAATAAAAAAAAATATTGCTGAGAGTATGCATTGAAATAAGAGGAGCAAGATATGAACTGAACACGGAATAACAGAAATATGTCACATGCCTTAGCATGAACTGCTAAGATTTCCAGACAGATTCTAATGCAGAGATTCCTGGACAGGAAGAGATTGATCCAGAGATTCCTGAACGAGGTACCTGATGTCTGTAATGCATGAGATCAGATTAAATAACCGAGGGATCCATCTCTGTCTTTAAAAACTATCAAGACTATTAATTTTATGGTCCACTAGTGTTTCATAGATGCATATTGGAGGAAGACATCAAGGATCTTGCAACATATGGCACACATGTGACAGGGAACTAACCACCCATTTTCTCCCAATCCTCATGGGCAGGAGGAAGTTACAGTAGGATTAAGTCTTGGATGTGATTCTGTCCCGGTCTAGCCAAAGCATTTTTCAGGATGAGGATGGTAAGATGATCTAGGCAGTGTTACAACCATCCCAGGAACCCAAGCTATGACCAAATTCCCAGTTCGTGTCCACTCAAGAGCTATTGAGCTTGTTCCCCTCATTCTTCTGACTTCTAACAGTTGCAGCCAGCAGTCTAGGTTGGAGTTGGATACTACTGAGAGAATTACTTCCATATCAGTTAACAATCCGCTGTTAAAACATTTTATATTTTATGCTGATTATTATAGAGTTGTTTCCAAACTGGATATCTATACCAGGTTCTGAAGGTCAAGTTTTTCAAAGGTCAAGATTTTCAAAAGCACCTTAATGGTTTCAAAGCACACTAACATGTTTAGGCACCTAAACAGAATAATTTAGTTTTTATACTAGAAAGAAAAAGCAGATCATTACCCTCTAGACAATGCATGCTAGTGAATAGGAAACTAAAACAAACTAGGACAATTGTCACAGAGTACAGTGCAAGATTGTGCTGTTTATGTATTCTATTCAAGCTAATTACTCATGAAATCAAAAACTATCTCCAATTTACTATATGTTAAGGCTTGGGGTGTGCTGAAGCTGGTTTGGGGGTTGAATGGGGAAGGAAAAGTTTCAGAACATTTCTTTTTTACTCTGAAGCTTAGTTTTGTTTCAGGTTACCTGAAGTATTGTGAAGAACACAGTTTGAGATCGCTGAGATTAAGAAGACATTAAATAGTACATAAATTTAGTTTTAAGTGCATACAGTTCTTGCAGTCCCTAGTAAAAACAGCTCAACAGCAAACCAGAATAACGTGACTTATGATTGCTGTTTGTGTAACTCGCCGCATTCAGAATGGAAATACTTTGGGAACGAAAAAGCCTTACATAAAGTACTTATATAATTAATCCTCATCCATTAAAGACAAGTTCTCCACAGAGTATTATTCATTAGCATGTTGTCTAGCCTTCATCCTACATATATCAACCTCTCAGTTCCCAAGAATTTCCCCTATAGGGATCTTTCAGACTAACTATGAAACCATTACAAAGGTTTTCTTCATCGCATTATAAGGCAGTTTTAAGTAATTGTAGTATAAACTCCGATATATATTCTGATTATATTCTTTCAGTTTCATGACTCTCCTTACTCCCTGTGCTTATTACATATCAGAAACCACTTTACAAATCTATGATTGAGGGCAGGGGGGGACAGTCCGTGAGTTTTTCACATTCTCAAATCTACATTTAAACTCACATTTAGAGGGTGGGAAATTCAGATAAATTAGCCTAGAAGGCCATCTATTGTGTTTCTTGGATATGACTGTGACTCTTCAGGGACTTCCAGATCTGAAAAATTATTACCATAACTAGATGGGTGGAATAAGTACAGAGACACTTTTAATTCCTGTTATACACTCAGTTTAAACTGCTAACTGACAGGAGAGCTTTCCTTGGAATTTTTTCTTGTTTGTTTATAACCATAGTAATTGTTAGTACTTTCGGGAAGATATAAAAATTGGAAAATACTAAAAAAGTATTCTACATGTTTTAAAATAGATCTTACTAAAAAGGGTAGGGCTATATTCTAAAACAGACATTTCCCAGGAAGTAAGGTAACATGAAACAACCCTTTGTCCGTCACTACCCGTGCAAAACCGTTAGCTACTATTAAAAGCTTAAATCAATTCAACCCACAAATACAGCACAGAGGCCTCAACCAAATAAAAGCTACAGAAAATGTCAGAAGGCAGCATGAACTGCAGCCAGTGCTGCTCAGTTAAGGATTTTTCTGCCTAACAATACGCAGGTTCCTTAGCAATGCACCACCCACAAATCTTCTTTGGCTTGCTGTGGAGAATCATAAGGAACTGGTACAAACTCTTGGCCTAACATCAGCTAATACTGAGTGAACCCATTTCCATCCTTCAACACCTGCTGGTAAAATCTGATACTATCCTATGTAAGGCAGGAGATGTGTCTTATCTGAGAGGTGATGAGAGCTGAGGTATTCGTCAGAAAGGATTCCACTTTAGGTCAGACCTCTAACAAGCAAATATTGATGGGTAACCGTGTGTTCGCCACAGTCTCACTCATTTCTGAAGGATTAAAGGAACAGTGCATTTTTAACATTCGCAGGCAATCACCAAGAGAACTGATCAGAAACATTTTAAGTACCATGAATCCCTGCTTCAAAAAAGCTAATGTTGCCCTCTCTAGCACATACTGCTGAACTAAAACCAACATGCAACCAAAAACTACTTGTTAAAATAATATGATGCACACACTTGCTCTTTTGGTGTAGAAGAAATGAAATAATAGATGATCATATACAGTGATGCCCAAATGAAAGCTACCTGGATAATATACGGATAAATGCAATACAAAATTTAATCTTCCTGCTATTTTAATGCCTCTCCTCCAGTAGCTCTCAAAATTACCAATCTTCCCCCTCAGAAATATCAAGTGTATTAATGGATGAATCATTTTTTATGAGATTGCTACAGTAAAAGCACAGAACATGGGACAAGCACTGGCTCTGGAGCTTCCCACAGCTACTGCAAAGGAAATATTAATATTAAAAAAATTAAACTTTTCAGTAAATAACTTTTTTATAGGAAAAAACATGTAATCTGATAAACTACAAGAAAGGAAAAAGAGTAATCTATGTCTGCATCTTTCTTTTAAAAACAAACAATTATACATTCCGAGTCTAATTTATTTTCTAATGTAAGAAAAAATCCCATTGGAAAAATGTTGGTCAGTCAGGGGAAGTCTCTCAAAGACACACTGATTTCAACAAAATTCCACCAAGAAAGATTTACTTGGACTTACTGGTCAAAGGCAACTGGAGAGGGAAAAATAAAGGATGTCTCCTTTTTGAATGGAAAGACTGGCTAATACAGATGCTGAAAGGCTTAGAGGGAAGATTTTCTGTCTGATTTACTAGACTGTGTAATGGTCTTTGAGGTAAGTTTACAGCTAGGCAATACTCTTTTCACTTAAAATGACCAGCCATGAAATAATATTTAAGTATTTCAATTAAGAGTAATAAAGAAAATGCATTGGTGTTGCAGAGTAAACAGATTCCTTGTGCAGCAAATAAAACAGGAGGGCAGAGGAGATGCCAGATCTGGAGTAGAGAGATTTGCTTTAATTTGCTTGTCAAGATAATTCAAATAACAAGAGTTTGACAGCTTGTCCCTCCTCAAACTAACAAAATAAATAATAATAATACCAATGAAAATAAAGCAGAAAGTGAGGATTGTATGTATGACGGAAATCAGTGCATCAGGAACCTAGACAGAAGGTGGAACAGCTGATCTCCTTTTCCAGCTAAGAATATGCTACGCTATGCCCTGAAGCACTGAAAATCAAGACTGGAAGAACTCGTTAGCTCTCAGCTGGCTGTGTTTCTCCTGATCTGATTGCCTTCTTGTCTAACACAGCAGAGATCTTCCAGCTATTGCCGACCCTAAGTGCCATTCATGAACCCTTCTCCCCTTTCCCGCCACGATTTCCCTCTCACACACACTTGCTCACGGTGAGAGGTGGCCCTGCAAGCTAAAGCCCGGGAATGGTGCTATAAAAAGTTCTGTGAGTTTTGTTCTTGTCTCCTGTCACCCTGCACCTCCACAACACTTTTGCCAAAGTCAATCACAGTGTTGAGCAAGCATACATTCAATAGTTTATTGGCAGATGCCTGAATATGGAAATTTCAAAGTAATTTATTCTTCAACAAGACCACATAGGATCTTATGTAATCATATCCTCACTTCTCAGACCAAAATTAAGAGGCAAACAGTACAGTAAGAAGGCACTTTTCAGAAGCAGGTTATAGAAAATCTGTCCATCTAAATGCTGTGTCATTCCCACAGTAACCTTTAGGGTTGACAATACTGAATACTTATTCAGCTTTATTTTGAGATTTGTTTGACCCAGGTTCCGTTACCCTCACAAGCAAAGTGCTAGTCTTCATTTATGTTCTTAATGCTCTAAAAACAGAATGTAGGTTCTGTCAAATAAAATATAACATATTTAAGATTTTTAGCTGAAATTACTATATTGGGATTGAGATATATATCTGTGTATACATGTTTTTATTTTATTTTTTTTCTAGTATATATTTAGTAATAAAATTTAGTCTTAACGTCTGTCCCATCCATGGCTTCCTCCTTGCTAGTTTAAAGCAGAAACAGTGAGTGAACTTGAAAAAACACAGCAGAACAACATTTACTGGCATAATAACTTTCTGCTAAGGTAATTTACATTAGCCCTAAATTGCTAAGTATCTTACGTCAGTCTCCTGAAGAACTATGCTGCCATCTTTTGGTATTGAAAATACACTTCAGCTACTTAAAGAGCTTTGGAAAGCTAACGTTCTATTTAAAAACAACATTCCTGCGTTTATATATCGTTCAAGACAGTAACTCTCCTCCCTTTTCTCTTTGTGGCTAAGTACATAAGTAATTTGGATAGACTCATTCGTATATACCGACAATGAAAATGTCACAGCATTTAACACTCACATGAAGATTGTCTCACTCAGCTTGTCTACATTTACTTGTGTACCGTCAAGGCAAATTTTTTTTCTCATAGATGTGATCATGTCCGGATACATTCAGTACTAAAGGTGTAATGAAAAGGTCATTGTGAAACAGGTGAATAATCACAGCAATCAGTCAAACAAATATATGCACATAAGAATAACTGTTTAATAAAAATGAGGCATCAACATAAGTTATTTCAGCAGTTGTTCACTGCTCACCAAGAAAAGTATGAAGCCAGGGAGCTCCTATCTAATTCACCCTTCCACGATAACCCTGCAGTGCCTGAGCGTCCACCAACACTTACAAATTCTGTGAATTTCAGTAAATTCCTGATACTGGCTGCCATATTCTTCACGCTAACAATTATCTGATGGAAAAAAGATCCAGTGAGTTATCTGAAGTTAGTAACTGCTAAAAAAAAAAAAAAAAAAAGAAAAGAAAAAAAAAAGAAGGAAATTAAGGTTATGATTTATTTTCTTTGTATAGCAACCCGTTCACCATGTCTTGCCTTGGTCTGGTTTTGGTGTTTTTTTTTTTAATTTGACCAGATGCATTTAGAGGGAGCAAGACCAGCAGCTGGCAGCAGGGATCCCAGAACACCTAGAAAACATGGAAGCTACACGTTCAGTTCTTTTTTTTCCCCAGAACCAATATGTTCTTAAAATCTCATTTTAGGACACAAAATAAACATCAGGCATTATTCCTGAGCAACTAAGATGCCTGATTACTTGCAGTCACCTTTGCTAAAGAAAGCATTAGAAAATAATTTCAGCATAAAAGATTTTTCTTGGTTTTAATCATGTCATTTGTTGGGACCAAAACCACTTTGCATCATTCAGGATAATTAGACTTTGACTTCCAAATGTGACTTTACAATGCTGTGTCTAGTCGAGTTACATTTCCAACAGGAGAAAAACTTTTGTCTTCAATTTTCTTTTCTTACTTGTGACATACACTGTAAGAACTTAACACTGGACACACTGGAGGCTCCAGTGCTTTTTAGCTGGTGGCAATCTTCCTCTACTAACTCACCACAGTCTAAACACACTGTACTTTGTATTGCAGAGTGTCCTGGTCCTAGGCTGTCTGTCACTGCCATGGTAAGCCTAAAATATGGTAACTCTGAAGGTTTTACTTGGGGATGAATTTCTGGTGGGAGTGAACTCCGCTACCCCCCACCCAATGATTATCAACCCTGAGTGCATTTGCTCTTCTCCTCTTAGCTCTGACCAGCACCTACTCTCTTCTCCTTAGATTCTCCTTAGAATCTCTACAATTATTCTAAAAAGAGTAGTGAAAGCTTGAAAACAAAAAACCAGCATGTCCCTTTCACACAAGTGTTAATTGATACTTGTGTGCATAAACTGAATGTGAACTGAAATCCCAGAATGGAAGGATCAGCTTTGGAAGGCTGAACTATCAGCACAAGTCAAGGGAATAGAGGGAAAGCCTGGAAGGATAGAAGGTGGTGAAGCCCATATCAAAACACGAAACATGGTATAAAATGCATTCCAGGATCCCCCTGTCAGAAGATAACATTTATTTGTCCCTGCTCTCCTTACAGCTGAGAACCAATGTTGTACATAAGACCTGTGCGTTATTTCACTGATGTAGACTTGCTCCACTGCTGTGTACCCAACTGGTTTTAATAAGATCATGCAAGTCTGGATATAGTTACCTGAAGAAAGAGGAAACCTGCAATCAGCCACTCAAAATTTAAGTGTGTTAAATGAGATTTTGGTAATGTATTTTCTCAACCTTAGGAGGCCAAGGTTCTTTAAAGCCATTTTTCACCCTTTGAATGTACACACTCCAAGTTATTATTACAAAGCAAGATAGGGGAATCTTATTTGATACACTTCATTGTACTTTATATTAAAATTCAGGAATTCTAAGCCTTTTTAATGCATAGAAATGTGAAAGAATTTACATCTTCTTCTTAGTAATCAGCCATGTTATTGTCTGTTACCCTTAGCTGAATCTGATGTCAGAAGCAATACTCTTATCAATGAATCATTGGGGATGGAAACCCAGCAGGTTTTACTCATGCAAAACCACCACTGACTCCAACGTCTAGAAATTGCTGCACAAGAAATATGCACAGCTACACAATTATCTAAGACCTTTGCCAAAATTATGCCCAAGAAGAATACTTATTTCTTTTTAATATACATGATAAAAATCTCACTATTTTTAAACACATTTAAGATATTAAATCCTTTGTTATCAACATTAAAGGGATCCTTGCTTAAATAACATTGTTCTCTTCATACAGACTTTCTAATCCCATTTAAGTACTTTCTTCAATGAGCTTTCTATTCTTAGACTTTTATGAGATAATAATTGATACCACCACAGCATTTGGCACAGTTTAACATTGTTTCCCCAAAAATCCTCGTCTTGAAAGAATGAAAGAACTGGCTTAGTTTACAGCAGATTGGAACTGGAGGATATAAGTATAGCAACACCTGAGAAATATAAATAATTACTTTTTATTTCGTGTCTCATTCTATAAAGTGTTATTAGTCCTCCATCATTTATGTTATTTAGGATTTTTTTAGATAAATATTTGCCTGCAGCTAAAAGAAACAGCAAATCCTGGCCAAAGAAATAGGAAAGAGACATGTAACACACAGAAATCACCAAAATAAGAAGAGTTTAGAAGGCCAAGGCACATGTTCCAACCCATGGAAGAAGAAAGGATGGTCACTGTTACTGATGTAGGCGTGCTTCTTTTTAGTCAGGTCAGGGGATGTTTTATTTCCAAAAAAGCTTTTAAAAGAACAGATCAAATGGATGTATTTTCAAAGCAATATATGTGGAGGATTAAGGGAGACCCTGGAGCTTTGAAAATGTTCCTAACTCACAGATTCTATTTCTGATACAATGATTTTATTTTCTTCTTTTTCCTGTCTGATCCTTCCTTCTCCCTGTTGTTCCAACCCCTCCTTTATCTGGATTCTCTTGCTGTACATTTTTCTCCCCTACACCAATTTGGAGTTACTCACATCCCAGTTGCCTCTTTTCTCTCTGTTTAATCTATCCACTGGCAGCCATGCTGTACTTCTTAAATTGTCTGTGTTGTTCAGCATTAAAAAGCGCTTCCAGATTCATGTTTCATACAGGGGGGTCCAGTAGCTGGAGCCAAAATGAAATCCCCCTGAGAAGGTCATACATTTCAAAACTAGTTTATCTCTAGTGACTTCCAAATACTCTGCAGGGTGGCTTCAGCTGTGGTGTCACAGTGCAAGTTGTTAGCACTGAACACCATTACAACAAAGGAATACAACAGATTTTTTTTTTTTCCCCCCACTGTGGTAAAAAGAATATATCTCAATTGTATTTTGGAAACTTCATAAAGCAAGTGGTAAAATTCCCACTACCCATAATCTTTCAAATCAATTGGCTGCCTTGTGATGACCAGGCTTTTAGTTTAAGTTTCTGTTGTTATCGATACATCTCTAATGGAATGTTGATTCAAGCTATTTTTAAAACTTTAAAAAGTTATTTCTGGAGTTAATTATCACGCACAAGTGACTGGACACAAAACCAACAGAATTAGAATCTCAGTAAAGCTCTGTATGTACAAATGTGCTAGGATTGACAGTTGCGTCAAAACTGCGTGACAGAATGGCAAGGCATCCAGCATCCTAGACCATGATCTCTCAATTCAGAAAGTTCCTTCTCTTCCTGAGCATTTTGGGAGAGACGATGACTCCCTCTGCACTTCAAAAAATTGCATTTCCTCCCAGCAGCAACCAAGGTGAAAGGATGAACGAGCTGGAGCAGGGAGAATTTAAATGAAGCACCAACCTCTATTTCAAAAAGCTTTTGAATCAAAACAGTTTCAGTGCAAAACGGGGCCTTGCAAAAACCCTTGGCGAACATCTGAATATTTCAGTATGTTGCCTACCCATAAAGAAATGGGTAAACTGAAGCTTTCACAGGAGTTTTAATTAAAATGTTTCATTCCACATTTTCTATAGGCTAGTCTCCACAGCAAGGTTACTCACTGATTTTTTTCCCACTTCCTGCAACAGGAAAAATATATTACTGTTAAGCTATGCAATTAACGCATTATTGTAACCACGTTACCTCAAAAGCCAGGGTTCTTAAAATACATCAATTTATTTTGCACTCAAAAGAGTGGCTAGACTGTTTCACCTTACTGAGCCCAAATGCACTTTGCGTCACTAGGGGCTTTCTCAAAGGCTGGTGGGTGGAGAGAGGGGGTTTGCCCACTGTGATCTATCATGCTGTAATTAAGTACTCATGCTCCATCCGTGCGGGTTTTAACTCACCGTACCAATGCTTTCTGTTTTAAAACTCTGAAAAGTATGTCAGACCTCTGCTTGGTCAGCATTTCAGATGAAAAAATCATATTTTAATTGGCAAGAACAATCTCTGGGCTGCTCAATCCTCTGCCTTTCTTCTAAAAGGCTATGACTAAACAAAAGTATCATTTTTATTCTGGTTTATGCATGTCCACTGTCCGTTTTAGATTCTCCCACCTTCTCCATTAAGATCTGCTGTTCCCTTCACTGAAAAGATGGAACCTGCACCAGATCTACACCTTTCCCTTCCCACTGTTCCTCTCAATGCACTAGGAACAGGCAGTTTTATACAGCATTTTGATACAGAAACACTTTTGAAGCATCCTAGAGTTGGTGAGGCTCTGAAGTGAAAACATGAAACAATTTTTGAGGAAACCACCGATCTCTTCCAATTAAGACTCATCAACAATTCCTTTTGGAATAATGCCAAAGACCCAAACTGATAGGTTTTCTTCATCTGTAAACAGCATGAACACAACATAAACCTGTTAATTTGGCAATTCTAGATCTTGTCTCTTTTTCAGAACAATTGATTTATATTTTTTAATTAGTCCTTCCTTTCTTGCCTGCCTTTACCTTAAAATGGAGCTGTTATATCATCAGAGTGATGACATGAAAGAACACTGTAGCTGAGAATTTCCAGAAATTTAAATTCCTTTGAAAGGAGTGAGGAATCAGGCTTCATAAAATAGAAACTTCAAGTTTTATTATAGGTCTAATTTGATCTGCAAATAACATTTTAATTTCTATTTATTTAAAAATTTTTACATATTTAAACCATGTATATTTTTCCAATTATCTTGCATCAGTCAGATATAGGGAGACAAGGAAAAGGTTAGGTGACATCTAGATTAAAGTTGTGTAAATAATTCATTCTTAAAATTGCTGCTTGATCAACTCAAAAGCATCATTTGATCTGCTCAGGGAACTGAACAACAGAAAAGTAATTTCAACATTAAATTAGTTTAAATATTTTTGAAGTTGTAATATTTTCAAAGAAAACTTCACAGGAAAAATAATGTCATGTATCATCTCAAATACCTCAGAATACTTAAAACTTTCAGGAGAGAGGAACAAAGAATTATTTTGCATATGAACCTGAAAAGCAAATACTTGTTTAACTTAAAAGCATTTTTTTACAGAATTATCCTCTAAAAAAACATTACTTGCTTTCAATAGGGAAAGTTCACAAATCAGGATCACAAATAAACAGATTAGAATTTCAGAACTGAAAAACCATGGGATATGAAGAATTAGAATAAAAACAAGCAGCTACTGCATGAGATCAGAAGCTGTACCTATGCCATCAGTTATGTTTTTCAAGCATTTCGTTTTAAATTTAAGTCATATTAATAACTGAGGAAAATTATAGGCAAATACTTGACCGCAGATCAAATATAAAGAGTTCATTCAATATAGCTCCACAAATAACAAACAATATTTGTCTAATTTCCAGACCACAATTATCTATTTCAATAGCTGCATCCAAAATATATTAACTGTAATAGAAACATTTATAAATAAGTTCTGAAGCTCATTTCATTCACAGGGATATTTTCCAGAATACACTTTCAGAATCCTGTCAGCATTAAGATATATAAAAACAAACAATAATTAATTTGTATTTCGTTTTAAATATTTAAATATAAATATTTCATAGTAGAGCACGTGTATAGTATAGTAAAGCAGGCCCTCTGAATTGAACATGTTTGAATACAGTCAAAGTTATACATCTGGGGCAAACAGTGCAGAGTGTTCTTTAGCAAAGGGTCTCACGTACATACTAAGGAGTGAAAGGTCATTTTATCTCCAAATACAGCATCACTTGGGTCAATGCTGGAACACAGCTTCTCCTGATACTTTGAAAAGTGTAATGAAAAATTGAAGGGAGTGTTAAAAAAGAAGAGGGAGCATAAAAAAAATATTCAAGGATTCAACAAAACTTCTTAAAGTGAGAGAGTTGAAATAGCTCAACCTGTTTAGCTTATCAAAACGAAGCCTGAGCAGTAACCTGATTAGAGTATGTAAGAATATTCATGGGTAGAAAGCATTGGGTACTAAAGTGCTCTTCAGATGTAGTGAAGACCCAGCATTTAAAAAAAAGCCTTGACATTAAACCCAGACAAATTTAAGATAAGAATAAGTCATAAATATTCAACAGTGATGGTGATGAGGCACTGGTCCTACTGAAGCCATTGCTTTTTTCTCAGTAGTTCAAAAAGTTTAAACTTGCATTTAAACCTGGTGCCATTTGGAAAATGTACTTCCATCAGATAAATCACTGGTCTCCAAGTGGACACATCTGAGTGAAACCTATGAAATAAGAGGGGACAAACTGAACTTGCTTGCCTTAAGATTGTCAAAATGTACTGGTGTTCATCTTAAGAGTCCATCAGATGTTAATACAGCTTTCTCAACAGCCTCTAATGGAACATGCTCACTTCAAAAATTTCGTTTCATTTTCAGAATAAAGTTCAATTTTCCACTTCTGCTGGAGAACTCTGTGAGACCCTCTGTGCACTCGCCGGAACAACGTACATGGGCAGTTGTACCTGAAACCTAATCCCATTAATTCAAACATAACATCAAATAGACATGCCTTACACAACAAGCCAACTCAAGGGTCCATGCCAGCACAGGGGTTGGCTCGCCTTTACAAAATTCACATGAAATCACATGGGGTTAGGCAACAACTGGGAGGAGGGGAAATGAAAATAGGAAAGAGCAGCATTTGCTCCCTCACCATTTCCACATTTTGCAATTAATAACACTTCGAAAACATGTTTTCAGAATGGATGTTCAATGAGATCAAGAACCAGAATATAAATTACAAAAGATACTTTTACTGGTCTGTAAGTCCTTTTTATACCATTAAACCGACGGCAGCAGAGCCAATTAACGCATCACCTCTCTGCATTCCACATGGCCTATCAAAGCTCTTGAAGTTGTGTCCTTGCCCAATTTTTTTGCCCACCCCAGCATGCTCACTGAGGGGGGGGTGGCAAAACAAGAGAAAGGGAAAACCTTGTTGCTCTGCAGTTACTGATCAGCAACAGCCACAACACTGGATTAGACACAAATCTGAAACACAGCACCATATGGGACTGCTATGAAGAAAATGAACTCCATCCCCTGACAGGTGCATTTAGTCTTCAGCAGGCAAGAGCTGGAAATCACCACTCCAGCTCCTAAGAGCACACCAAGAGACACAGCTGAACTTAACTGAAAGCAAGAAATAGGCCAGAACAGAAATAAAAGTTATAAAATAAAATAATAACAGGAATTAGTTATGTATCCAGAAGAAAATGTTTTTCTTGACCGTCCCAATAACAAATCAGTCACTCTTGTACTGCAATAGCTTTGATTTGAAAAAAGGTGCAGAAAGGAAGATGAAAGTATCTGAAACTCTATACATTTTTCATCTCTGTCATATCTGCACACAGCCACTCTATCAGCAGCTCCTGATTTTCTCCCACATGAAACAGACCATGAAATTTTACTTTCTCTCAAACTCCTGCAACCACATGTGGCAGGTTTTAATACAAATCCACATGGCCAAAATACATTACTGCTGTTCATCAGATCTGCGACTGTTAAAATTATTCTCCTATAAATAAGAATAAAGACTCCCTAGACAGGACAGGAACATCCTTCTTGCCTGTGCTCTGTGTCTTTTGCAGACTGAGAAAGGACTTCACTTCTCCTCTAGCTGTCAATCTGGTTCCCTTCACAAGCATTAAAATTCACTTTAAAGACTGAATAATAAGGATTGCTGACCCTTCCACACTGATAAAAATAAATAAACGTCAGTCAGACACCAGTTTAGTCACAGAGGTACAGTAAACTTTTTTCTAACCACACCGCACAGATTTATTCTTTAAACTAATCAGAATTCAAACAGGACAGAAATCAAATGTCACCCTGCCACACTAACATCCATCAACCGCAATGATTACATCTACATCAATCATTTGATATAATAGGAGTAAAGTCATTATAACAGAACATTGTCAAAAGATCTGGAATCGCTCTTCTATTTAGTATTCCGTCATATAACTGCTACAAGATTATTTCAAAAGCAGCAATGTCTGCTTTGAAAATATAAGACAGTTTACTTCAGCATTTTCCTGGCGGCAGACTGTTATTCAAGGACAATATTCTCCGTGAAGAAGTAAGATTACTAATTTGAGCTTTATAAAAGGGGGGGATCGTACTTTCTGTTCCATCTGTTTTTAAAGTAGAACTGAAAATTCAACAATTGCACTGCTTTTACGTATACAACCTGCAACTTACCTGAAAGCAACCCTATCATTCAACAAAGTGTTGGTTATTTCAGAAAGTTCAGTAATTTCATTCCTTTACTTTGGAAGTCTCATTGCTTTTGTCTCCTCCTGTGTCTAATTTTGCCTGAAACACCTCACTACTTCACTCCCAAGCAATGGTGTTCTGAAAAGGGCAGTGCTACCTGAAGGTTAGATATATGAAAATAGCACTGGCTAGTAATTCAAAATGTGGAGTTCTCCTACTGCGCTGGGCCATGCACTTTCATTTCCAGACTGGACCAGTGTCTGATGTCTGATTATGCTTTGAAGTGCTAAAAGACAGTAAAATATTCTGCATACAGATTGCATCTGTCACACTCCATACTGCAGACAGACAGTGAGGAGCAAAGACCATACCAGAGAAAAGAGAGTACAAACACAGAAAGTGTTCCCTTTCTGGACATCATGGATAATGTCACGAAAACATTACGCCATTGCTACTTCAATCAAAGGAAGCTCTTACTCAGAGTGACCTTTCTGTGCATTGATCACTGCAGTGAACACGAAATCCCTTAACCACAGCTAAAATTGTGTTTCCTTTACATGATAGGCATTGCATGAAAAATTATAAAGGACTGTAAAACAGTCTTTTAGATCCACCACTATGAGGAATGAAGACCATGGAGACCTTATTCCACTTGTCTTGGAAAGCCACTTAAGGTTAAGACAAAACTAACAGATCAAAACAGATGTGCAGAATCTTACTTTCTCAGTCTAATGAAGCTTTTTGCAAATACTACTGCAAGCAGTAATAGTTTTAGTCAGATGCAGTTTTTCATAAAATCAATTATACCATTACAAGAGATTTTGAAAGAACTTATCACTTGGCTTCCTCACAGGCTATTTGTACCTTGAGCCTCACTGGTCACTGCTCATTTTTCATGACCAGAACCACTCCTGACTGAATCATTCAAGAAAACAGGATCCTATATCAATACGTAAACATTGAGGAGGTTGAAAACAGCTGTCATTAATTAATCAGTCTTGTTGGTGTCTTCAGAAAGCTGTATCTCCAGTTACATCCTGCTTTTACTTCTAGACAGATCTCTCTGTCTAGTCAAGAACTTGCTCTGGATGTCAGTTTATCCTTAGAACCACTTTCTTGAGTAATCACAATACAGCAACAAACTTGTCTGAGACCCTTTTTTTAATAAATAATGACTTGGATCATGCTTACAGATACTAATTTTGTAAATGCATAAAAAATACATAAATATATTCTTTCAGACATGATACTTTTAAAGGATACTAGTCACATTTACTAGATACATGTTTAGCTGCCTCATAAATAAATGACAATTGTTTCAGTGTAAGTTCATATTTGCAGTAAGTACATTGCATTACTCTCTTAGGAATAATAATAATAATAATAATAATAGTAATAATAATAAATCCATCACAGAAACTCCCCCCACTAATTTAAAATGCAAATAAAACGTTTTTTGCTAAAGGCCATGATACTACTGAATAATTGATCAGAATTTCCAAAATTATCAAGTAACATTATAATAGCTGTCCTTCCATTACTGAACAAAGTGAATCTTTGCAAATTCTTTTTACATATTTATTTATGACAGTCATATTTTACATGTAAACAGCAATAGTAGTCTTATATATAATTCCAGAGAATTACCAAGATATAAATGGCAACCACTGTATATTTACTTGGCATTTCAGTGAACATTAAGGTTTATAGTTCTGAGGAAAAAATTGACTTTGGCTTTACTTCAGTCAATATTTATTTCTCTGTTCAATAAACATTGATGTTTGCCTCAAGAGAAGTCAATAGCCTGTTAATGTACATTACTTGAATAACATTTGGGAATTACTAAACAAATGACTCAAATTCACAGGATCAAAGACAGTGGGACCAAGAAAGACTTACGGGGTGTTTGTTTAAACCTGCAGTCTTAGCAGAACTACCAGTACATGACGTGAAACAGCCCTAAACAATCCCACCTTTAATCTTCAGCATGATGGTATTGCAGCCAAACCCATCTTTGGTGCAGTCCACTTCAGAAATGTTTTTGTGCGAGTACCCTCATCCCCTTTATGCGCTTCTTCAAAACTTCCCAAGCCAGTTTGTCCCTGAAACATGTTTTGCTTCAAAGATCATGCAGACTGTAAACACATATCCTTATGTTTTCCTTCTTTAACCTGGCTTTCCCAGTTTGTCATTCATGTATTATAGTGGAATCTTCAAAAGTTCTTAGAGGAACCCTGTTTACAAAACTCAGAATTTTAACTGGAAGTTCACACTACCAGACTTTCTAGATAGGGCTACTTTCTCACAAGGCCATAATATTTTTATAATATTTAATAAATTTTACCAAAATTTGCTACTCCCATGAGGTAATACAGCAAAGAGAATCATCAAATTTTAGATGGAAAAGAGTGAAAATATTTGCGGCTTGTCTCAGATCTTGGCAAACCTGTCCTTTAATGGATAAAATAATATGAATAGTTGAATCTATGAAATTTTGTCATCAAATTAAATATGAAAAGGCCCACTGTAATGATAAACCTTAGCAACCTGTCATAAAGGAAGTGATGTGAACAAGCCTATATAACAGCATGTGATCAAACTTTAGAGCCTGAATTTTCCATCACTTGTATCTTTCTTTCTTCCTGCTGGAGGACATCAGCCACAGCTGCATGGTAGATGACTAAATCAGTAGAGAGACACATCTAGCATCATCGTACTCCATCAAGTTAGTAATGAAAGGCCACTTGTAATGAAAAGCCCTGAATATCTACAAAAATCTTACAAAGCTCACGCTATCGCTTTTCATGAGTGTACTCGTGACTTCATATGCCACACTATCATCTGCTAGTGCCAAAGTGGGACCTTAAAAGGAAGAGGGAAAAGAAAAATTTATTCCAAAATTACATAACTCCATAAAATTTTATCATTTTGGAGTATTCCAGTCCAAGAAGGGGGGGGAATAGAATTTATTTATTTTTTCTGTTCATTTAAGTCCACAGAGAAACATCTTATATCCTGAGGTTCAAATTTTATGAGAAGAAAATACCAGAGACTTTAGCTACTGTATTATACTTGCACATACCATGAATATAAGCTGCAGGAAATACTGTTTAAAGGTCAGGTTATTAAGAGCAAAATTATCATAAATAGGATCAAAGATTATAATATCTTTCTGAAAATCATCACCGGAAAGGAAACATATGTATGAATAAGAGGTACAGCCTTAAACAATTAACTACCAGTTCATGTTTGCTAGCTTCCTTGGATGTTTTCAAGCAACCCATGCTTAACAGAGAGGGGGAAATAGATCTCGTCTTGGATATCAAAACAGTTCAAGGGCAGCCATATCACTTTTGAAGAAAGAACTTTACTGGAGTCTGAATTCGAATGTGCACCTTGATACCTGTAACAAGTTTTTACCACTTCAGAGAGAAAAAAAAAAAAAAAAAAATCCTGAAGTTTTAGTGCTTCCAGCCTTTTCACAGAAAAAGTAAGGATCAGTTGGCAAGAGAGACACAGCTACCATTGTATTCTTGTGTTTAGCCCCCTTGCAAGTAAATTTAGCAAAAGGGACAGGATTTGGAGGAGTATGTCTCAGAGCTACAGATGAACTCTGGATAAAAGTAGGTGCATCAGTGGTAAGGGATGGAGCAGTGAGACAAAGATGGCAGCAGCACTGTCTGTGCTGTTTCGGTTCTTTGTACAGCTGTTGTCAGATTCTCAGAGCTGTCAATCCAGAAGAACTAAACCCTCCACAAGTCAAACCTTAACCTAATCTTTCACCTATCAACCTTTCTCAAATACTAAATTCACATTAAGTACATTAGGAATGACAATAACCCTCTATTCTAATAACAAGAAACTGCCAATTAAACCCATAATGTATGGACATTTTTCCCTTACTTGCCCTTTTTATGCAAAATAACAATGAAGGAGGTTGCATGCAATACCAACATGTCCATCATTCTAATTATTTCTGGATATTTGTCCATACTGCTTTAGATTAAAAGAGTCCAAAAACTGATTTATTCACTCACTTGTAAATTGCATCTTAATGCATTCACAATTTGTTAACATTCATAAATAAAATACTTAAATTAGAGTTCTTTCCCAGTAAAAATAGGCTATCTCATCTTCAGAAATCATGAAGCTGCACAGTTAAATGCAAATTTTAAATATTTATTCCATATTTGCTTGCGTGTGCTCTGCAAGGTTGTGAAAATGTTAGTGAAAACTGTCTAAAACTCCTACAGTGCAGCCTTTTACACTTTCTAAATACCTGCCATCCTAGTCGTATTTTGGTTCTTGCTGCAAGTTGGTGACATGCTTGTGATTATAGACAATTTAAATAACCTCAAAATACAAAATGCTTAAAGATACAGGTTTAATAATTAGTAAAGACATGACCAAGATATAGGTGAGTGAAGAGCAATATTCATGGGAATAGACCAGTGGATTGCTGATTGATTTTTATTCACATTTGCACAAATGCATTTCTTATGATATGAAGCAATTTTCCCTATTCCAGGGAACAAGGCCTGTGCCTTATATCCCCAAACAAGACACAAAATCATCTGCTTCTCAGAATTTGCGTTTGTACTTCCAGATTTCCACATTATTTAAAAGCCTAAATAGTTTGTTACGTGGCACAAGACTTGGATCAACATGCTATCCTCAGGTTACACCATGTATGTGTGATAAGTCTTTCATAAAAGCATCAGATCCAGTTCACTCACTACCGATCAAATATTAGACAAAATGGTTTTATTTCAGATAAATAACAGATAATATGATACATACTTCAATTACCTGCTACAAAAGGGTAAAACTTGATGCTGACTTCAAAGAAGGCTGACAGTCACCTGACAACTCAAAAATCTTGCAGTAGTTTTATTTAATTGCTTTTCACTTTAAAGTACTGTAGCTTCACAATGAAAAGCTACTCTCCAGTTGCCTAAGGGTTGATGCTCCCATACAGCACTCCTATGCTGTCTGAAGCCCTGGGCTTAAGGAATAAAGGGATGGGAACCAAAGTCACAACACTGAGTATTGTTACAGTCATGTGTGGTGCTCTGCTCATTACAAGGCAAGAGTTAAACTCCTTAGATAAAAATAGCACGTTGGGAAAATATGCCTCTGACTGCCTTAGTTTCTGCCATGGAATGCCTTGTTCATGGCTAAAGACACGTTTTCCTCACCTCAGATTATCAAGGTCAGACATCCAGCGCCTAAATTAGGTTTCGCTCATTAGCATATCAAAACGTTTGCATTTGTGTGCACACACGTGTGCTAGAAATCGATTCATTTTGAGAGCCTGGCAGAACTCCCTGCAAGGAAGCTGCAGCTGGAAGCTGACACTGCACAGCAGGCAAAGAGATTCCCCCGATGCTCTGCTCGCCTAAATCCTGAGCTCAGGAGAGACTGAGGTTGCTCTTAAGTCATCTCTGGCAGAGTTAATGTTGAAACTTCAGGTTTTCAAGAAAACTGTTCTGTCCATTGCCTGTGTACTTTGCCTTGCATAAGAGGATGTCAACTTCAATAAAGACTTTTAGACAATAGTCAGATTACATACCCTGAAGGAAAAAGATAAATCTGACACCTTTATTTCCCTAAGAATCCAAGTAACTGATGTTTCCACATGAATGAGGGAAGTAATTCTTCAGAAATTATTTAAATTGCACAATTGCCATGACTTGCAAAGGATCAGACATCAACGATCAGCGGGGAAAGTTCTGGTCTGTTAGACCTACCAAGGCCAGCACAAGAACTAAGATTTCCTGGCTACTAGGAATTTTGATACTGCTTTCCACTCAATTCAAAATATCATATAAGGTTAGAAGAGAGTCTTAGCTAACACCACCCTCAGGAATGAAACCAACCCTGACTTAGAAAACCTTGTGCTAAACGACAAAAATGCAACAATTTGCTGATATGCAAGGGACAACAGCAGGCTCTTAGAGACTGGTAAAGAATAATGCTCCTGAAAAGGAAAGGCACAAGCTGAGAAAGAGCACTTAGTGCTCCTTTGCCTTTGACTTTTACTCTTTTTTTTTGTATTTCTCTGGGTAAGTAGTTAATGCAGAGTGTTTTCAGCCCATCACTGTGATTCTCTGATCTTTAAATTCTCAGGACTAGGCAAGCACCCAGGAGGTGCAGCTCCACCACAAAACACAGCAAAATTAGATTTGTTTTGAATTTACACATGGTATCCATAAGCCAGGGCAGCAGCATTAGACTTACTTTGCCACTCATCAAAATTCAGTTTTGACAGGAAAAGCTCTTTCCCATCTGCATTCACCGGTCCTTACTATAACATTATCATTTTCAGGAAAAATGAAGCAAAGAGTAGAAAACAAATGCAAAACCACAAACTACTGAATAACCAACAGTATAAATAATAATTATGTTGACTACATTTTCTATAACATATAAATAGTGTTATTTCAGTGAAGTACATTCTCCTTACTGAGAATGGAACATTTATGAAAAGCAGTAAATCAATGAATTATTAGTTTAAGTATACAGAGAAAGATTGCTCAGACACTATGTAGGGTTTTTTCCAGCCTTCTTGAATATCACAATACGCAATATTTTTTACACTTCACCAGAGATGTGTATTCAATTAAGGCTGTATCCTCCCCATGTTTCCAGCCTTCTGCTTAGTGGTTTAAAACATATTCAGTAGCTTTCACATTCAAGGACCCATACTACCTCTTAGAAGGGAATTTTAAGATAAATACTGGTAATGAGAGTTGCACAAAGACGTTAGTTGTATCATTAATCTTGTCAAATACCCTGCACCAACAGCCATGAGTAATCAGACAATGAAACAGAAGGCAGAATTAAATACTGGTTACAGCTTTACTTGTGGTAATAGATGGGAGATTCTCAACAGGGAATATGTGGGAGGACAGAGATAAGAAAGGCTTGCTTTTTTTTAGGGTTTTTTTTAAAGTGTGACAATATTTAGCTAGCTGATGGCATAAAAAACAGTCTTTTAAGATAATTTGTGCTCATTATAATATAAAATAAGGTAAACATGTACTATGCGCACATAATATATTAGTCAGAAACCAATCACTCACAAAATATAAAAATATTCCAGACATCATGCTGTTGCAGTTACCCCTGCAGAGCTTCAGCACATCTGTTTTAAATCCAGAAGCAGTAGCTTACTGAAGTGAATCCACGTGGCTGATTGCAAACTACACAGGAGTTTGAAATGGGCAATGATCAGGCCTGTACATGACCTGTTAACACCCAAACCTGCTAAGGCCATCTTGGTCACTACTGCTTGTCTAGCTATGAGGAATTAGTAAGGATTCTAAGGTAGTTCATTATTAATCAAACTGACCACTTACAATGATTAACACTCTAGTAGAGAATTTGCTTTAGCAAGTATCACAATTGCCTGCATTTCTTCTGCGAGCACTGAGCTGAGATGTGTTCAGATTCAAATCAAAATTATTTCAAGTGTTCTGTATTTCATTACAAGATGCACTTTGCTTCCCCCTGGTGTTTTATGATTTTATTTATGTCCATTGCCTTAATCAAGCAAATCGGTAATATCCAGCTACCACCTCTTTTCAAAGTGCTTGCTGGTGCAGTGAAATAATGCCTGCGTGTTCTATGCTATTGTCCTCAAGTTCTCTGACATGTGACAAGAAACAAAGTTTTGGTACTTTTTAAAAAAAGGTAAGGAAATGAAGTCAATAAAAGGGCTCGCTGATGAAATAAGCTGATTGGAACTTTCCACTAAACATTCCAGTTACAGAAATCCAAAATATGTATTCAGGCTTCTGTGTTGAGTAAATAATTGACTTATTGCATTCTGACAAGTAATTCATGCACAAGCTATACCTTTTATTAATCAGACTAACTTCCTTAACATTTCTAACACTTTACAGAAGGTACCGTTCTTCAGAGCCTGTCCACAACCATGTTTCAAGCAAAACCTGCAGGAAATTACCCACACTTATGGTGGAATATTAAACTGTTCATTCTGCTTTGAAACAGTGGGTTTGATCAGTTGACATGCTTCTTTTCAGCTAAGCATTGTTTTGAAGATCTAGTTTAAACAATAAACCAAAACAAAATCTGATCCCCATCTCTTACTTCAGTTCCATCTATTCACTAATATTAAGATTTACAGTTTTTCTCTTATGTCCATCTAATCACTGCAAATAACAGCACTATGTTCTAATATGGATATTAATATGATGGTGTACAAAGACTCCAGTCATATATCCCTATACTGGTCTGAGCTCTGGGAATTTTAAGGTTTTAGGGGGTCGGGTTATTTAAGTAACACCTTGTTAATGTTCCCCTCTCTAGGACAATTTAAGTCTTTAAATGTGCCCTAGAACTTCCAGGCATTCAAGCATTCAAAAAATCCATAGCTGCCACACAGGAGTAGGACAGAAACTCTGCTTCTGTTTCGGTACAAAGAAGTGCTATAATGTTTTGGAACCAACAACAGTAAATACTGGTGCCTGAGGTTGTCTGCTCCACACAAGAGCCTCTCCCCACTGCTTACAAACATACTGAAGTCGAAAAGCATTTTCCTCTCATTATAGCAGCAGCCTTATTTGTATGAAAACATACCCATAAGTATGATTTCCTGTTTCGGAGTTTCATTTCGACTTGTTTTATTTCCATTCACAATCGCTTATTTTCAAACATATTTGGAGTTGCTCGCTGCAATGTGTATTTCTCTTAAATAAACTGAAAGGATGTGAAATTTGCTATAATGGTGCTAGAGTACCATATATAGCGACACTTGCAGTGTTTGACTGTATTGCCCCTTTCAGCACAAAACCAAGTAGAAAACCTTATTTCACCAAATTTTGGATGCTGTTACACCGTGAAAACACAAAAACCAATTGCCTGATGATTTGTTCAACTGAAAACACTCAAGAGAACTGCATTCAGAAATATAACGTTGTGTCAGTATTTTATAAAGTCAGTGTAGCACTATAGAAGAAAAGAATTTACTTAGCTATGGGAAATCAAGTTTCCTTTGTAGTACAGATGAACACCAAATGTCTGGATATTAATCAAAACCTGAAAAATAGTTTCTGACAGATCCACCACAGTCAAAAACTATGATTATTGGCACGGAATCTCATGAAAAGAGAGAGGGGGACAGACAAGACATGAAAAACATATATCTGTCTGTCAAAACGCCCCATGAAAACAGTGCTCTGTCTCATTCTTGGAGATAATATTTTTACGTGATTTCAACATGTGGATTTCTCTATTACTATACAAAGCATTCACCTCTTCACCTCCTTTTCTTCTAGCAGAACTGCTGTTCTATTTATGGGGATTATTTAATAAAGTAGCAAACAGAGGAAGAAAAATAAACATCCAACATCCTCCTGCTCACTATTGCCTTCTATTACCTAAATATTTTTTTAATGGTAATCAAAGTACAGTACCTTGTCCCACTTCCTTTTTGGTTTCATATTTAATAAAATGCAAGTATTTGTCTATTGAGTAGTTTTATTAATAGTCTCCCTGGAAGAAAGTGAGTTGCTAATAAAACCTGGTTACACATTTTAAAACAAAAATAGCATCATGTTGCTCTCACCTACTGCTTTCAGGAAAACCATAATTAGAACTATGGGGAAATAAATTCCTTCCCATAATATTTTTAGACTTGCAGTTTTTGATTGTCTGGTATTGACCTAAATTAACCTAAACCGAGAAACGGGGTTGAGCAAGATTTGTGGAGCCTTGCTTTTCTGCAATTCTATTCCCTGTAATAACGAAATCTATAGATCGTATTTTGTGTAACAGTGTATATTACATATTATAATATCTACAACATGCAGTACACACAAGTAAGAGCTCAGTTTTATGCATTTCCTTGTTTTTCACTTCTTCACCATACTGTTCATTTCTTTCTCCTGGTCTTAGACTTCCTTTTCCAAACCAGTATGTAAAAACTCCATTATGTAGATGCAGTTATCTTAACTGATAGAAAAATTACTGAAGCATAAAGGTGGACCCTGCGGAGACTGCAGTGATTTGGGACTCCTTCAGCTTTCTTGCATCTACACATGCACATTGCCTTGTCCCCACTGTGACAAAATCTGCTTCCACATAGTAAAATCAAGTTTCATGCTGTTAAAAACAGTTAGGAAGGCAGGCTACTGAAGCTGCTCCACAGGAGAACAAGCAAGGATATTTTCATAGAAACTAGTCACTCTCAGAACTGCTAATTTAATTTTGTACAAATTTATACTCTTCTGCCTTTTCAAATGGCCATGAGCAAAACTAAAATAAATAAATAATGATATAGTAGAAATGTTACCTTCTGTTCTGCAACTTCACCCTTCTTTGGCAGAGACAAAGTCAGGCAGCACCACCACCCTCTAATCCCTCCTTTTATCCAGTACTATCCATGGTATTTATTCCATGGCAAAGACCAATTTTTGGAGTTGGTTTTTCACATTGAAGATAAGACATATTACCTAAGTTGTAAAAGAAAGCTGGAAGTTGTGGCAGCTGAGAAGGGGACAGCTGAGGCTTACAGGACCTAGAGGAGACATCGAAGCTGGCAGTTATTTCGTGTGCCCAAGAGACATTTAAATCACTTGTCCTTGAAGAAGGCATACATTTACATTTACTAACAGCAGAAATTTAGGGGACTAATTTGGGAAGACTGAATTTTTAAAGTCACTAGCCAACCACCACATCCCAACACAAATCCTTCCCACATTACCAGTAGGGCGAACACAATAACTTCAAGGATTTGCAGAAATGGTCGAAGTTTATCTCAGTGTCATGTTTCTTATTAGACTAGAACAAAGCTCCTCTTAGCAGTATCAGAGAAATCATTTTCATATTAATATACTGTTTCCATACTGCATCAAAATTTCTTTCATTATTCACATGAACTTTTCTTGGCTAGAGAAAACCTTCCTATCACTCAAAATCAGAGAAATGGAAACACTTGCCATGAACAAAGCATCAAACAATTCTCGAGTAATACGGAACACAGCAAATGTCAGCAGAAATGTGAAACGAACTACAGGTTTTCTTCCTAAGCAGAATACATGACACATTATTTGAAGGATTCCACAGAGAAATAAGCAGGTCTCTGACCTCTGAGTTCTTTCAAAAAGAAAAAGAAAAAGGTTTCCATTTATTTAGGAGCTTTATTATTCAAAAAACATATTTTGTCAATAAAACTCTTTGCTTAGGGATGACAAGGATAGCACCAAAAAGAAAAAAAATGTAGATGAGAGCACTTGTTTCTGGAAGACATTGTCAATGCTCATTTTTTATACTTGTTTCCAGAGCACTCACAGACACAACATGACTGAACTGTACAGTACAGCCCCTAAGTAAGGCAGGCTCTGAGACCATGTACAAAACCAAAAATACAATTCGAAACTTGAGCACAGTGCAAAAGCATTACATAAAGGTTGCTTGTGACAGGAGAGGACTGCATTCCATGATCCAGAAGATCTATGCTACTCCTCTGTGTTTGGAACAAGCACTATCCATACAAAACTCTCTGTTGTATGGATGCATTTTATTAGTAGCATTTGACCTACTCAGGCATTTGGAGAGTAAAACATATCTTCAATCCATTTATTCAAAATCAATAATACATAATCAACTTTACTTACACTGAAAATAGTAAACTTTGACTATCACCCTGGACTTTCCTACTTTGATAAGAGACTGTTTTGTTAATGACAAAGGGTTACAGTGACTTGAAATTCTTCACAGTTGGAATTAAGACTAAACAGGTCACCTAGACAGTTTATGTTCAAACAAAATCTGGTCCTTGCAAATAAAACCAACATCAATTAAATACTATTTTCTTTTTCTTTGTTCAGCAAACACTTTACCTTTTAATTCTGACTAAGAATCTTCTGAACAAATGGTTTTATTCTCAGAGAGAAAAGAAGCACTCAGAAGCACTGTATCTGGCCCTCCACATCCAATTTGTTCTCATATTCCATAATGATATATTACCAGACATACATATTTAAAATACCTAATTTAAGAAAACTAGGGCTAGAACTACTTAGGCTATAATTATAATTCTCTGTCTGAACATTTTTCTAACAAAACTTTTTTAAAAGAAATGAATGTGCATGGTGAATTTCAAATACTAAAACATTATGCACAACTATCTGTTTCAACTATCCATATCCTCTTCTTTACCACTGTCAATGTTTTTAATGTTTATTATGAAAT
>VZRN01004506.1:2647913-2688621 GCA_013397935.1 Dasyornis broadbenti | reverse complement strand
AACAACCAAAAACCCCACAAAACTCCTGTTTCTCCAGGAGTAACGTGTGAGTAAGACATACCGTTCATACATTCAGTATAAGGTAGTTAGACAATACCATGCCTGAGGGATTTATTATTTTACCAGAGCAGTTAGTGGGAGAGAAAAAATACTGTTACTAGGGAACTGTGTATTAATTAGAGGTTATTCACCATCTGTTCTTATCTTGAGAACTAGTTTCCAGGTTGCAAAATTTTGAGTGCTTCTTTCTTTACACCTTTTACAACATCTGCCCAAAAATTATTTGGTGGGTTTTTTTTTTTCTTTCCTATATGTAAAACCTTGATTGTTAAAGGTTATATGAATAGATACCCAGCTAAAAATGTTCAGGGAAATTCTGCATTGCTTGAGGCAAGAGACTGCATATAAATAACTGTAAAACACTGTTTTGTGTTTGAAGAATAAGTTGTAAGGGAAGGTTTGCAAGGAACAATATTTTATTTTGCCAGTGTAAGATCACCACGTATGAAGAAATATGGAAGAGATCTACTGCTGAAGCTGCCTTTTTATCTTCCCTGCTTATTACTGTGGAGGCAGGTAAATAATACTATAATTAATATTCAAGTTTCAAATGTCTATGTATCCTTAGACACAAGTCTGTCCAATCTTATATCATTGACCCTCACAGTAAATATGAGGTAGAGAGAGATAGAAATATGAGGGGGACGGGGAGAGAGAGCACCTGAAAATTCTTAAAATTGAACTGCTTGTCCAATAGCACACGATCATCAGCTGGTATTAGACTAATGTCTCTGCAATTGTACCTATTTCCAATTAAGCTGTTTAACAGGATCTAAGAGATTAGCTCAACATTTAGCTCTCCTTCCCTAACTAAACAAAAGTATCACTTGAGTAACAGCTCTTCCCTCAGTTATATGCCAGCATGGGCTGGCAGAATCTCTTCCAATGTGAGGAATCTGGTCCATAAGCAGGTTGCTTTATAATCATTGAAGATTCTCACAATGGTTAGTGCAGAAAATTCCAATTTACAACAATTTTCCAGTGGAAACTTTTGAATGAGGCTGCATTTTGAAAACCATACATTTCAATAGCTGTTCTAACTAAACATCTGATATATATTTTAACCTAGTAATTTAAAAACCCCCAAATAAGTTAGTATTTAAAAACTAAACATGGAATTACTGTGGAAAAATAGCATTCCAAGCTTCCTTTACTTCTAGGAGAACAGGTTTTATGAAGGGCTAGATCTTGGGGAAAAAAACCTAAAAGACTGGCCTAAAACAGACTAAGACAGAGGCTTTCTGGAAACAGTTACAGTTTACAAGTTAGAGTTAAATGCAAGCA
Organism: Dasyornis broadbenti; assembly: GCA_013397935.1. Taxonomy (NCBI): domain Eukaryota; kingdom Metazoa; phylum Chordata; class Aves; order Passeriformes; family Dasyornithidae; genus Dasyornis; species Dasyornis broadbenti. The sequence continues at coordinate 2,687,277 of VZRN01004506.1, read as the reverse complement.
GAAAATGTAAATATACTGTTAAAATTGACTAAGTTTTGTTTAAAAAAACACAAAGAAACAACAACAACATATAACTGAACATCTTTCAAAATCAATCAATAAAAATACACTTTATGGGTTTATTTCCCCTGGAGATGCAAACACTGACAAGAATAAAAAAAAACCCAAACGAAAAACCAAGACTACTGGCTTATATGTGTGTTTCAATCCCAAAATGTACACAGCTCATTCACTTCTTGGCTTGTTTTTTGTTTGGTTGGTTTTTGGTTTTTTTTGTTTTTTTTTTTTTTTTTTGGGGGGGGGTAGGGGGTGTGATTTTTTTACAGTTTTGACCAAAGTTATGTTAGAAGGTCTTATCCTGTATCTTTTCAGCATTTTTAATAGGTACACCAGTGGAGTACCTACTACATCTCTTAGATAAATAAAATGCCTTTTCCTGATGTGGACACAGAAATCAACTCTCTAAATAGAAATCTTCATAATTAAAGATATACAATACGTAACACATCTGAAGTAATTTCAGTTTTGTAACAGCAAGTATTATTTAAGTTATTATTAAGTATCATTAAATTCTATTCATATCACAACAATGTTCTCCAAAAGGTATGTGGAGGGAAAGGTGTTTTGCCATTAATGTGTAATACAAATCGTATTTCTTCAGTACGGTCAGTACAATTCAACCAAACTTTAATCTAGACGCCTCAATTATTTTTTAACCTAATCCAGCGTGTGTTGCGACCTGATTTAACAAACAGTAACCTCGCTGCCAAAGGCCAGTCTTCAGCACTTCCTCTGCTAGTGGGCATTACTTTTTGTGAGGAGCATTTCTCTGGAAGTTGTTTGAAGACATTGAAACCGGTATCCTGAAAATTTATCAGAAAGGAAGTGATTAGCACTCAGATACACTGCGGAAGTTGCCCTAAAGCATTTTGTAAAGTCTACAGCTAAATTCAGTGTTAATTTTCCCCAAGAAGTTAATGGGAGAAAATTCTGGATGCCACCTGTCCACAAGAAGAAGCACCTGCACAAAGGAATGTGAAGACCATAGACTAAAATACTCCGGTAACCTCAATAAAAGCACCACAAAATACACCCTGTCTTCGGCTCTGGGATTTGATTTATAAGCATAAACTCAATGTTTAAATTTTTTTTAATGTCTCCTCACCAGCAAGGAACAGCTACTTTGCATCACCCAATCACCACAGGGTTATACTTTTGTGTTATTGTATACTGGAAAGAAAATTAGAGCTTTCAAATTCATACATTAAAAAAAAAAAAAATACAAGAACTACCCCTGGGAATCCAATAAGTGATTAGAACATGGGAACAGAAAATTACAATGGATCCCTTAAAAAAAAACCCTTAACACTTAGGCTTCCTCAGTACTTTAGCCTCTGGGCATCCTCTACTCTGAGAAAGGTGGCTAAGCCAGCCTGGTACATGCATGTAATTGTTTATTCTCCCATCAAAAACTCCATTCCTCATCTGAAAAATATTTATCATGGGAAAAAAAAAAAAATCTTGTAATCTTCTATCAAACACAGAATTTCAATGGAATGGTTATTCTTGAACAGTATTCTAACAACTGTATTAACATTTGGTCAATTTTATTTTTTGTTTTCCCTCTAAACTGACCACTGTTCCACATAAGACAAATATTTTCTGGAATCATGTGTTTCATCCATACATTCTTTACAAATACTCTGCATTCTGTAAATAATATCAATAAAGTTTTATAACATTCCTACACTATCCTCTATTTTGCTATGCCACCTATTTTGGGTTTTTTTTGTATTGTTATTCAAACTGCTATTGCCTCCTTTCAAGTGAACCAGTTACTATAGAAACAGTTGTATATGCCAACCTGAGTTGAATCCACTAGCATGGAATAAAAAAATTATCATTTGATTGAATAGTTTGAATTGCTGGAATAATGAAATGTGAAAATTTACGTGTTGGCTAAACCATGCCTTGCCTACATTCAATATGCAATGTAAATAGTGAAATGTTATAGGTTGATAATATAGAAACAAATAGCAATGTTTTAAGCATGCTTAATCCCATCTAATATCATCACTGAGTTATGAATTTTATTGAACTGCTCTTCCAGTGAAAGGATTTAAATGTAAAGATTTATTTCACAGCAAAACTCCAGGTGATTCATCATTCCAGTAATTTGTATTAATTTAAAGCTACTGGATCAATTTACTGCGATAAATTGTCTTGTGTTGATAAAAAAGAAATAGATAAGGTCAAAGTTACCAACATTAGGATGTCTAAATTGTCTTTCAATGCTTTATATAAATTAAAGCAAGACCAAGTTAAGACTTTACAACTGATTTTTCACCAATTCCTTCCCTGGTTAATATATCAGATTTATTTTTCTATTTTTTTTTTTTTTTAAGAGATAAGAGTAGTTATGAGCAAATACAAAACATACATACATGCACATATAAAGAAATTTCCATGCATTCGTAAACTATGCCTTATCTTTCAGGATTTTAAAAATCCACAATTAATTGGCTTCCATAATGTGCTATAGTTAGTTTAAATAGGAATTGCACTGAGTGCTATCTTAGCTAATTCTGCTTTTGTGACTAATTACTGCAACGCTGAAAATAGGCTCCTAGAAGCTTGCTCCAGCCTAAACACCCAGAATGGTTTTTACAGGTGACAGAAGCCTTTCAGGCACAATCAGAGCTGACAGCTCACCTTCTATCAAGAGCCATGCTAATGAGCCTTTAATGTCATTTCTGCGTGCACCACAGACCCCAGCTGCTCCAAAAACTGCTGCACCAAACCTCCTGTTCTGGTCCCCTCAGCTTTCGGCCAGTGCTGTTCTACCGTTTAAATATTTAAGCCAAGCTGAAGTCTTTTAATCATATTTGATTATTTGTTTCATTCAAGAGCTACTCAGAGTGAGACTATTAATTACTATTATTTGTGCTGAACTCAAAGAAAAATGTCCCAGTGGCTTCAAAGAGCTTTGAATGAGGCCCAAAGGGTTTAAATTGGGTGTAATTTATTCCTGGACTTTACTGACCCTCTGCACAGTGATGAATTTAACCTATCTTGAAATTACTAATTAAGTAGGCCAAGAATATATTTTTAATGGCTTTTTCAATTTGAAATACACTGAAAAATGGCATTTGTAACGTTTGGAAAGTTTTCTGAAAGCTTTTCTGGATCTATATTATGGTCTATGTATTTTTAAATGATTTTTAATTTTTTTTACATCAGTCAGTTATTTTTGAAGCAGTAGATGGTATTGAGTATTATATTCAGATTAAAAAATACACTTGCATGACAATGACATTAAATTTTAAGATAAGGGAAACTGATAAAAATAGAAGGGCACAATTCAGGGAACAATTATCCACCTCAGGTGAAGGAGTTCTACAGACTTAATTACAAAAATGTACAGAATGCATTACTGTCAATTAGAGCACACCCTGTGCAATTCATTAAAGCCCTCTCCCCTGTGCCGAGATGACAAATACTTCATTATGCCCTGGAGAAATGAGGAAGAACACAAAGGGGTAATGTCAAATGAAAAAGGGTCTGATCTGTTCATAACACAGAACTATATTATATGTATTGTACATATATGTTAAGGAATCTGGAAAAATGGATGAAACTAGAAGAGTAAAAACTGCCTAAGGAGAGGCCTAATTTGTTTACAGAGCAGTTAGGATGGAGATTTACCATGGTAATTAAGCTATTATTCAATGACAAAATGAGAAAAAAGAAACAATTACCGAAGAAACCCCACTGACGCTTGGCCTAAAAAGATACATACCTTGCCAAGAAAGGAAAGGTAAAATAAAGAGCAACAGAATTTTTTTTTTAAATGGTTTTATTTAAAAACGAATGAACCAAGTTAGACCTGTCATCATGTCATTAGTCACTTTCCTGATTCTTCTCCTACTGGACTGATCTCTCACAGTTCCTATGTGTAGAAATAGAGACGCCTTGACATAGTTTGTAAGCATCCTCCTCTTTTCTTTATCGCTCTTTGACTACTTAGTTTCCCTTACCAGTACTGTTTTGAAATATAAATTAGAAAAATTAATATCTGAGGTCACATTCGTGTTGTTCTAAACAGCAGTTGTGCCCTCATTAACATTTTTCAGGTTCTTAATTCAGGGACAGAAACTTTAAATTTGCAATAGAGCCCTTTCTTCAGTAAGTATCTTTCATATACCTTAGCTAAATTCCAAGTAATTGACCGATTCCAGTAAAAAGTAGTGTATTATTAGTAAGATGAGATTTTCTACTAAACAAAAAAATTTCTTCTAAAACAAGTCCAAAGTCACTGCAAAGTTAATCTAGGTAACTTTACACCGGCATCTTTCAAGTCAGCAAATAGCAGGCACTCATCCAGCCCAGCACTGAAGTGATACTATATCAAGCAGAAGTAAGTCCCATGTGAAAACCATGATCCAGTGTGGGAAACTCCTGATCTCAAGCTCTACTGCTTTAAGCCTACCTTGATAGTTATAGACTTTACTGTGTCTAACAAAAATTAAAAATTAGTAAATTGCCTATAATAATTTGCCTGTTTTAAATTAAAGTTTTAGAAGATTACTTTGGCACTTTCCCCTCCTTTTGCATTTCAATTTTTTTCTCCCAAAGCTATTCTATGCTTTGCAATACCCTACTCAGATAAGTGATAATTAATTCCTATACACAGATTTTCACATAACCTGCTTAATTTCAGTTATTAACCTCAATACACTGCTATGCAAGTAAAGGACGAATGGAAAGTAAGTTTGCTAACTTGCTTGTTACAAACAAACATGTCAGTTAAATTCCAATTAAAAGCTCCGTTTAATTAGACAGGGGATTGCATATGAGTATTTAACTGCTATGACACCATGAAGGAGCTCAATCTCCTTTTGCATATTTCAAAATTTATCAAAATTCAAATCAAAACAAATCACGTGTATGGTAGTGATTTAGATCCACTCAAGTGCACTCCTAAAGAGAGGGATGGAGATGCTGATGCTGATCAGATCCATTAGGTTCCCAGCTGACATAGCAGGTCCTCTGCACTATGCAAAAAAGCCTCTCAATAGGTCCTATAGTCAGGGACAATGAACTGCAAATTGGTACAGGGGAGGAAAACACCTTTCCTTAAGACTGCTCTCAAAACAAAAGTGATTATTTTCAAATAAATAGATGTAACTACTAGCCAAGTTCATATGAAACAATGGTGGAGTATTGCACAACATTCTATTCCTGGATCCTTGTGTCAAATGTCATGACAGATAAGGATAGTCAGGTATATCAAAACCATTTCTAACAGCGCAGTTTAACCAGGTCAAGCATAAATCCTTGCTGTCTGCACCACAATGGTTATTTTGACCATGCCACAGGTCAGGATTCAGCATGCCACCTTCAACAAAATTTCTGTGGCAACTGCACAGCAGCCGTGCATGTGGATATTAGAAGTAACCCAAGTATAGACCACACCTGGAAGCTCTGTCTTTAGCTTGTCTCACTCACGTTCACACTGCACTGAGGAAATGGATCAGTTTGAACTAGAAGCATAGCAGTGGTCTATATTTTCAACTTTACTGACTCTGACACAGATACATAAACAGTCTTTGAATGCTAATGAGCAGACAGGAATCTAAATTTTGGAAAAAGGAAAGAAAAGTGGAGTCACGTCACTTTTCTTAGGTGACTATTACGAATGCATACACCTAAGTACAACCATATTCTTCCTGTCTATACTTGTTTCATCTGATCTATGTGTGACTCAAATTTTCCAGGAGCATTCTAAGATCACAGCTGACTCTTGAATCTCAAGAAAAGCTGAGACTAAGCTACTTAATTAGCTCATGATAAGTAAGAACTTAATAAAAATGAAATGAGCACAAATGTCTGACAGAGAAGCAATACATTACTGAATTTAAAGTATATCAAGAGTATCACTTACTTTATCACGGCACAAGTTCTGCTGCAATATTTTTGGTAGATGTCATATTTCAGCACAATCAAAGAACAATTCAAAACAAGAGCAATCAGTTGCTTTATCTGTCACAGTTCTGTCATTTGGCATTCTAGGGCCACACATAGTACTTCTAGTAAAAGTTGTCTCCTGTAAAATCAACACTCAGATCTATTTTAATTGGCAACGATTTAGGAACAACTAGAATTGCTTATCTCTAGTGAAACTTCACAAAACCCAGAGCGGCTTTATTTTGCTACTATCTTATGAGAACAACTGTATCACTAGAAAGCTCCAAATTTAAGTCTACTCAAATGCTGTTTAATCATTTATTCCAGGCAAATTTAAATAATTTTTTAAAAATAGATTACTATCAGAGATAAATTATTTTCATTATGTGTAAACTAAGAATTATCAGAACCCGCTCAGAGTCTCATTAGTTTATATTTACTGAAATTTAAATGCATAAGGATCACAAAAATGAATGTGTTGTGTGTTGATCTGTAACAGTTGTCTTGATGCAGTGCTCCACAACAATTAGACTGAGGAGGTAATTTTGAAACTAGTATATATTCAGTGGTCTGATGCTAACTCAAGTAATTTTTCTTTATAATTGGAAGTATATTTCCTTCTGGGAAACACAGACTGGGAAATTCTATGTCTTAGAAAAATCATATATACTCTTTTCCCCCCCTTCTCTGTTCAAGTGTGTAGTTTATTGCTTTTAGCAATGATTATAGATACATACAACGACGAGTCTTAAAAGACCTAGCTGAAAGTTACATGAATTTGTAGGAGCATTTGTTGTGATATATAAAACTGTGGATCTTTGGGCAGATGATCAAAGTGCTTCATCTTTTACCTATAACACATAGTCTTTGCTAGCTGAAAAAGTAATCAAATTTGTAGTAACCTAGTTTCTTAGCTTGAAATGTTGTTCTAGCACAAGAGAAGTCGGGCCCTGTACATTGTCTTAGTCTTGCCAAGCCAGAGAGGTTGTTACACAACCATTTTATTTGGTCAGAACAATAATCTTGTATTAATAATAAAACATACTATTGCTATCTTGCAGAATCCACTGTGAAGCATGCAGTATTTCCTGTATCAAGTTAAAGTCAGTCACTCTCATGCGAGTGTTTAGAAGTATAGGCAGTTTTAAAGTAATTTTAGGCAATACCTCCTGTGATTAATTCCTATGTTTGCCCCCTTCAGTGCTGCTCCAGTTGCCTTCTCATTCTATCCAAGAACTGAAAAACAGTCTTTCCATGCTTTAGTTAAACAACTGGAATTTTACTATTTCATTGATTAAACTATGAGACTATTCAGAAAAAAAACATGACTAAGTGCAGCTAGTCGTAATTTCTACTCTATGATACTCTTTGCCTCCCAGCACGATCCTCTGCTTTCAAGTACAAGTAAAATTTTGCTCAACTTGGAGACAAATTGTTACTCAACCTGTTTCTTTCCTGAAGAGTATTACAACACACTGTGTAGTTTTAGCAGGAGATCTGATCTCACTCTGCAGAACTATTCAGATCTCCCTTCTTTGCACACCTTACATTGCTGGTGTCTGTAACAGTACAAACATTTGTGACCCCAGCATCATTTAAAAAAAAAGCAGCCTGATTTCCATGATTTTAAATGCTGAATGAGAAACAAAACTGACACATGAAAAGAATTTCACCACCGAAAGAAATATACATAAAAGAAAGTATATACACGTTACCCATGGCCCTAAGGAAGGTAAGGAAAATCTCCCTAAAAGTCTGTCTATTGACTTATACGACATTGGAGTGTAATCTTGAACAATATCATGGAGACAACTGTTTAAAAATCACAGGACTGGAATCATTTAGGTTGGTAAAGATCCTTAAGATCATCGAGCTTTTGTTCACTTGCACCAGGGCTGGCAATTTGCTTATCTGTATCTGACCTATGCAGTCTGCCCATCTCTACTTCCAGAGTTCCACTGGTGACTTTTCCTTGAAGTCTAAAGGATTTTACACCTTTTCAGGGGTGTGAAGAGGAAGGGCCTCTTTAAAAAAATTAAATATAAGGACATTCTTTGGAAGTGTGATTGTCCATCTTTCCACTCATACTTTAGGCCTATACTTGAGATGTTACATACAAGTGTCTAACAGTTGACGACGAAAACATAATTTCAAGTCTGAAGCTATATCAGGAGAGAGAAACAGGTGCAAAAATAGTGGTGTTGCCAATGAATGCCAGGAATAGGAATTCTTGATTTAATGAAGGCAAAAGGGATGAAAGGCATCATGATTTTCATGTAGATGTCTCATGTACCCATAGAGAAGACCACCATTTTCAGTGAAGATTTATCTTAAAGGAGAGGCAAAAGCAGAGACCATCTGATAACTTTTTTGTTTATATCCAATATAGTTATAAAAATCCTTCAGATTATCCCTCAAAATTATTTCTGGTTTATCATGTTACTGATCATAGTCTGCCAAAGAATCTGAACAGAGAAGCTCAATATGCTAAATCTGTACCATAAGTATACAGCTAGGAAAGCATGTAATTTTTACTCATTACAAAGGAAAACAACCAAAGAGCTAAGATGTTATTAAATCACTGAGGCATATTACAAATAATCATGTCAGTAATGTGTTTTTATGTTGCAAAGAATAGCATTGAGCAACAGTTCTGCTGAACTATGGTTTGTTCATTAAACAATGGATCTTGTTCTACTAATTATATGAAACATTCTTGAGACAGATATGTTATTCAGTTTGACTAACAGTGATAATTTTTATTTAAAAAATAATACAATTCTTCTGGCAGAATGTATTTGACCAGGTTAAATTTATTCAGAAAGTAAAATATGGTTCCCTTTCTCATATGTAGTTTGACCTATTTTATATTAAATTGAGAATGTTTAGACTTCACAAAGGATGCAGAATAGGACCCTAAATCAGTACAATATGCAAAAAAAAAAAAAAAATCACATTGAATATTTATCAGGGAAAATTATTTCTTCCCCTGATGAACACAGAATTTCTAAAGGGGATTAGGAAGCGTTATGGGAGAAATATTGCAAATGCATTAATTGAACACAAATGTGCCCTTTACTTCTTGACACTTCATTTGGAAAACACCAAGTAGGTATTAATTAAGATAACAAGTGACCCATACTTTTAATCTTTTGCTTTAATGACTGATGAAAATTTATAAACTTTAATGCTACTTCTTCACTGATGCAGAGCTAAATATACAAGAAGAGAATAACACAGACCTAATTTAAGTAGTAAAAAATTAAGTCTCATTTTTGATTTCAATATATACCTCAGAAACATAGGCAAAACTTCAAGTATTCCTTGATTCCTGTCCTCTGGGAAATCTCGCTGGGAAGCAGAAGACGATTTGTTAGGTTTACAGAAGAATTTTCAGTTGGTGACAGATTATTGGTAAGAGTGTTCTTAACCAAAGGTACGAATGCTCTGCACTGTGCATAGAAACTAGTATGCCTAAGAACATCTGTACCAAAATGAAGTCTTTGCATTTATTTGGTTAAAGTTTCCATTAGAAAGCTGAGTCCTACCTCCCTTCCAATCCCAAAATTAATAACAGAAAAATGAACATTTGCTTATCATCTAAAAGGGATGTGCCAGCTATTTCTACACATAACCTTTATTCCGCCATTGACATAAATTTATTTATCTCAAGGAGCAAAGGGAATAAATTACCCCCCCCCCCGCAATCACAGCAATTCAGTTGTGCACTTTCTTTAAAGAATATACAGCAAGACTTACATTGATAAGAGATATTCCTATATTTACAAAATGTTTACTTCGAACAACATATCCGATAATACCAAGTATGTTTCCAGCGTTTGTATTGTGGCATCAGCTGCATTTCTAAGGACTAAAGTTTCTTAAATGTAGCAGAGCACCATGATTATAGAGCTGTCTGAGCTTGAAGGAAGGCAAGCAAGCCATTTTGAGGACAGATTAGCATAAAATGACTCAAAAATAAGCTTTATTTCCTTGTACAATATAGATTAGTAGACATCAGTTTGAGAATTATCACTGGCTATCTTGATAACTAGTTCTCAGCATAGTTCTCCACATCAAAACTCACTGCTTTAACTTCCCACTGACCTTGATCCCCAAAATACATCCTATTTTACATTTACTGTTTTGTTAAAAGCAACGGAAAAACATTTGGGTTCCACCTTACTGCTAAAATGTTTGAATACTGTAACACTGTCCACTTGCATCAGAAAAATTCTAAACTTCTGCTCTGTTTTTTGATACGTAGAATTCCTTTCATCTTGTATTTATTTGGCGAAGGCATAGGCAGATGAGAAATTGAAAATTAAAAAAAAAAATTCTAATATTTTTGTAAACCGCAGTTACCAAACTGTTGGTAGAAATGGTGTCTTATCAGTAAGAGGCTCTTAGCTGCTGCTGAGCAGGGAATGGCTAAAGCAAGTGAATATTAACATTTCCCACTGCCCTTTTCATAACGTCCAGTATCGGGATGAGCTGCAGGAAAACAGTCACATACGATATTAAACCAACATGGGATACATTTGTAATTTGGCAAACGGCTGGTCTCTGTAAACCTTTGCCTGAATTTCTCTGTGATTTGCATATTGCTAATAATTATATTCAGCACGGAAGTTTTCTTTGTAATTAGTTCTTTTAAGTGCATCAGAGCTTTAGAAGACATATATTCTTTTGACAGTTTTCTAATTGCTTTTTATGTTGTCATCTTTATGGCAAAGGAGCTTTATGATCCTAAACTTCTAAAACATTTTAATTTTTCCTAGAACTTGATATTAAAGGGCTAAGAACTGTGGTCAGATTAAACCAGCGTAACTAATTTGAAGGCACATGAAGTCTTCCCAATGCATCAGTTTTGTCGGTCAGGCATTTTTAACTCTTTCCATGAGACTACACAAAAATATGACAAACCACATCTTGTTCTATGAGAGTGAAGATTTGCTTCATATTTAGTATCTTTCATGGTTACTGTTTAGACCAGGTCTGCCAGAGCACTAGAGAAAATTTCCTACCCGCTCTAGCAAAACTCACTGTCGAGTAGATTGTTTTCTTCATATCCATATTAAATGACTGTGAGAGGCAAATTTATGGTTAATAATTTAAACATTGTCATGGAGGACTTTTCGCCCATTAGGGCAACACTGTAGAAAGAAGCTGCAGCCACCAAAGCCCAACCTTTCTTAACTTGACCGCACCTTTGGGCAGGGACTTGAGCTGCCGAAGGGAACTTGGGACAAGAGAAAGGTGACCTTACTGAGGTTCAATTAGCTCAGGTCTAGGGACAAGGAAACACGGCTGAGGGAGAACAACTTATCCACAAGAAAGCTGTGCTGGAAATCAGCTCCGGCTGGCTTCAGCCTGGGGGAGGCCATAGCCCACAGGCTCATCTGCTGAGGCCACGTTTGCACACACTCCCCCACAACCAAGAGGGGAGCAGGAGAGTTTGGGGGCTGTGGCACAACCTCTGCTCAGAGGCAATGAACACCCATCCTCCCTTCCACAAACTGGCTCAGCTCTAAATCCCCCACCCCGGCAAGGTCACATCCACAGGACATTCCCATCAGGGGCAGCTGGGCGGGTGCCATAATCCATCCAAGACCCCCAAAGCGCTGCCCAGACTCATTGCCGAGGCCTTGCAGCAGAGCACTGCGTGTGCTGCAAAGGGACACAGCAGATCCAGAGTCTATTCCACAGCCTGTGTCCATCTTGCTCCATGCTCTAGGGGAGGTACTTGGGCTTTCCCACCTGGCCCAAACATATAGTAATCCATTGAATTTAATGTTTTCTGGGACCCTCACCACTTAGAAGCCCTGATGGAGAACATCAATGGGACATCATTGTGATCCATGGAGCAGTGAGGTTTTGCATGTTAATCTGTCCCTGTCACTCTCTTTCTCTCCATTGCAACCACCTCTCTCTTTTTCTCTGTCTCACTCTCATTTCCTGTTAAATAAAATCCATACTATTGATTTGGTATATGATCTCCTTTGCACCTTAATTCGGGCAAAGGCATCTCTCCAAAAATTTTAATAACAGATCATAATAATGACCTTTAATCTTATCTGCCTGACAAGATTTTCTTCTTCCCTCTCACGCATTTGCTCAGTTATCTGTGAGTTCTTCCCTCCATTAGTTCTCAGCAGGGTTCTAGTATTCAATCTTAATAAAAGGCTCCACAAGTGTTTTGCTCCAGTAGCACTAATCACTTTTGCCATTCTACTTTCAACCTTTTTAGTAACAAAGGCTGGGCTGACATTGACAATTCACAGAACAGGAGATCAGTAGATCAACGTAGATCAAAGCAGATGGTGCTGAGTGCACTCCATTGCCAACCCCACTTTGAAAGTTTCAGAGTTAGACTTTGGACTACGTGTCTTCTGGACCAAGTGTCCCAAACACACTGTTCAAAGCTGTCCAAAGGAGCAATGGGTTTGAACCCTCACAGTTCCGTTATGGAAGAGCAGTAGGTGAGCTACCAGCCTGATATTCTCTAGAAAATATCTTCTAGTTTATAAGCTTGGTATAAATCAACACCTGCCAGGAGATCATGCTTCAAAAAATACTTCGTCCAAACTGAAGTACTAAACAAACGTGCAGGCAAACACTCACGTGATAGCAATGAAAGGAAAGAAAAAACCTCCAAGACTATAAACACCACAACATTAGGAAAGAGATAGCTGCACTACTGTAACAAATTAGTTTTTAACATGGATTTTGGTTTTGGACATTTAGCTTGAGGAAATGAACTCTTTATTTCCTAAACTCTATCAATCAAAAAAGTCAATCAAAAAATTCTACCGTACTAGTAAATGCCTTTTCTTGCTGGCCATTTCAAGATTTCAGTGATGACTGTATTACACAAGTTCTGAACACAGTGTGAATTCAAGTTTATTGAGCTGTCCAAATTTTTACTTCCATTAGTGTATCTCTTATTTGACTAGATCAGTTATTTAGAGTGCAAGGAAGAAAAAAAAAGAAAATCCAGAAAAAAAACCACATAAACCCACCAAACCTCCTCAGGACTCAAATCACAATGACATAAAAAAAAAAAGTTGTTTTTTTTCCATTTTTGATAGGAAATTATTATTTTATCTTAATCCATTTACTGACAGACAGGGTAACAAAAAACCTCCAGATTTTTATGAAGCCACAGAATTAAAGAATTGCAGTTTTTAGTCCAAGATTTGATTAATCCAACTGTCTAAATTGCTCATTATTAGCTTAAGAGAAGAAAAAGTGTCAACAACAATAAAAAGTGTTTATTGTTGCTATTTTGCAAGTAAACATATGAGATGAAACTTTTTTTTTTTTTTTGAGAGGCTTTTAACTGATACCCAAGACCAAGCTAAGTTTTCTGCTCTTTTGTAACTGGAAAACTTCAGACTTTCAAGTTGTAAACCAAGGCTTTCCCTGGTTCACCTGGAGAATCTATCACAACTGGTTAGTTCAAGTTTTTTGTGAAATTTTCAAGGTAGATTTAGAGAATATTTAAAACATCATCTAATATTTTATTTTGTGGCAGATGTACCACAAGTGGGAAGTAGGTTTTATTCAGACAGCTAGTGCAAACCTGCAATTCATCAAGTCTCATTAGTTCTAGTGACTTAATGTTTGCTAAATAATCATCTCAAAAACTGAAAGTATTTGGAACTTACTACAAAATGTGGTAAATTGCAAGACTTTGCTCATGTCTATTACACTGATTTCCTATCTTTTAATTTCACTGCTATGCTATTTTCATTGTTTATGCAGATATCCAACGCTTTCACCTCACCCTCTCTTGTTTGTTTTTTTTTTTCTTTTTTAGAAAAGTAAAATAGATACTTAATTTGTACAAAAATTGTTATAGTAGAACCCATCACAAAAGCTGTATTTAATTTTATACTTGAGGCATGAGGAGTCTTTTTTCAAAAACTCCAAACATAACTCTGAATAACTGCTTTGATATAACAAAACCATCCTTTTTAATGACCTCTATGTAACAATCAACTCCCCACTTACCAAATGAAATAGGTGCAAGTAGACAATTTACATGTGTAATAACTAGTGTCTTTAAAATGGCATCCATTTTCCAACCCATACGCTTTTGCAAGTCTCCATATATCACAGTTGCATAAAACTTTCTTGAAAATGTTTGACTTACCCTGAAAGCTATTTGCAAGAGATATTATCCAATGTCATAAATATCCTGTGCAGCATGAAAAATCTCTCTATCAGTGTATAGATTCTTCCTTGCTCTTCAGACTTGGACTGTTTAACTTTCCATGTTACTGTTGAATCAAAGTTAGACTGTATTTATACTTGTCTTCTGAATAACCCATTTTTCTTCTATGCAAAGGGACAAAGGAGGTCTCAACAACTGTTTAATAAATTGCTGTAGAACAGTAATGCTATTACTGAAATAATTCCCATCTTGAAAGGTGATTTAAGTGTGAAAGCAGTCTTTGGAACGCCTTTGGATCCTCTTACTTGGGATATCTTCAGCAAAATCAAATGTAACTTGAAACAGATCCCCTAGACAGCACATCAACACATTTTAGTTTTCTTTTTCTGATTTGTGTATAGAAGGATGCTTCAGTTGCATATCTGCAACAATAATATAAAAAGGCAACTTAGTCACAAAAGACTGTTGGATTAAAAAGTCCATGTTTTACTAAAGTACAGCGAAACTGACATCCAGCTCATCAATCAGTGTTAATCAGGATACTTCATTGAGGTCCAATTTATGCTAGCTAAGAATCCAGCCTTAGATTTAATGATCTAATTGGCAATGAAGCAGAAAGATAGGTTTACAAAATCCACAGAAAGGAAACAGAAGAAAAATAGAAAGAAAGAAATATTCTGGCAGCAATCCAGCATTCATAACTGAACTAATGTTCAATTACTGTGAAATGCTTTATGGAAATAAATGTTAGTTCTACATGAATCCCAAATGAGTTCATTACAATCAATGCTATTAAAACAAAGTGCTACTAATGTGCCAAACAACTGTGATTGCAGTTTCATAAACTAGTGTTTAATATCCATCGGAGATTTAAAAAAAAATTCTGTAATAACTAAACATAATGATGTGTCTAATTTGAAATTATGACATGGATGATAATGTTAATTAGCCTTGCACACATCCTGCAATGTGTAAAAGACATTAGAATACCTAAAGGTTACTAAAGTATCACAAAATTACTCTTACTGTGTTTTATATCATCAGAATAGGAAAATCATAGGTTCACTACATCATATAATCATTCGTTTTCTTTTCTTTTTGCCCAAATCCAAAGTGTTTATGAAAACATTCTTTTTTATTAGAAATTTTTAATTAGTACGGTACTTAGAACATTGAATTCGATCACCATTTTCAGATCCCTAAATGACAGCTAAAAAACCCCAACAATCAAGTACTTACACAAATATATGCTATTAATAAACATAAGTTCCCCATAATGGGGGAAAACCATGAAATTCTGTGAACCTGTTCACTCTGAATGTTTCCAAGGGCCTTTCCCAAAGGAGAAAAACACATTTTTGTTAGAGTATAATGGGCAATTTTATTTGAAACCATATTTACAAAGCAGCTGTACAAGTACCACAGGCAGTACTGCAGTTTCCATAATGGAAAAGTTTTCACTTAAAACACACACAGGCAACTTAGCCACAGATTTTAAAGATAGAGTATCTGTTGAGTTAACAGCTGGAGCAGCATCAAAAGGACAATATCTAAGTAGGAAATGGTGCACTCGTATACATTCTAAGGTCTGTGTTGTCCAAGAAATCTGACAGTTTCCTACCTCTGTAAATTTAAATAACATCCTAGCAGTTTAAGTGGAAAATTACCAGTGAGCATCTAGGGCAAATATATATATATATACGTATATGTGTGTGTGTGTGTGTGTATGTGTGCCCTATTCAGAATTAAGTATCTGCATAGTTACCTCGAAAAAGAACAATTTTTATAAAATCTGTGATAAAACCACAGTTAGCTGGCTATTAGCAATAGTAACAAAGTATTTAATTTAAAGTCTTCTTTCTTTCTTGGTTTCAGCTTTAGTTAGTTGAAATACTCCAAGTGCTCTGACAAAGACATGCATCTATTTCTACCCTTCCCCAGCCACCTGATGGATATATTACCTTTTACTGAAATCTCTTGTGGAACAAAGTTTTCTAGTTCTATGCTCCAGTATTAGAACCACTGCTTACAAGATTAGTTTCTTGCAGCTTTTACTCCCATAATTATTTTAACAAGTACTGTAACTTTTTTTCCTCTTTTTTTTTTTTTTTAATTCTTACATAGTTTCTTTAGAAAATAACACAAAAGCAGGCATGGACCCTCTTCCCCTTTGCTGAATGGAAGGTAGTGCTTAAATCTCTGAAACTCAGATGAGCATGTGACAAATAGCAGAATTGTAACATTTTTAGACTGGTTCTCTGAAAGAACAAATGTCTTACATGGGTCTACTAAAGCCATAAAAACAAAAGTGTCGTTAGACAAATACTCTTCTTTCAGCAAAACTCACTTCCCAGTCCATGGAGCAGTCAAGGATTGCATTGAAACATGACAAGCATCCCACATAAGAATTAGATGAGCACAGCATGTGGAGGAATGTATCAGAAAGTTCCCACAATCCTCACATGCCAGGAAAGTCATGCTGGATTTCATTCCACAGTCAGACATAGAGTTACTTAAGAGAGACTGGAAAAGGTTAAGGAATGAAACAAGAGACTTTCTGACAGTTGCATGACTGGGACCACAGAGTCCTCAATACAGAACAGCAGCTTGGTGACTTCTCACCGTTCCAGCAGGTCTACGAAACAAAGACAACCTGGCTTCTGCTCTCTGCTGGCATTGGCACCAAATGCAAAAGGTGGATTCCATACCTGTTACCTTCCCTTGTGCCATTGCATTCTTATCTCCCCTGCTTTGTACAGCATGCATTACATCTGCAGATTTTCCAATCTCTACAGATTATTAAGTCTGGTAGGTGAGCGACAAAGGAGCACTACTTCCTTCCGTGTCCTATGACTCTTTGAGGGAAACTGAACACATGTCACTAAGGTTTGCAAATTTTAAGGCTTTTAGTCATGTGGTTTGCATTTAACAGTAACCAAGTAGAGTACAAGTTCTTAAAACAACACCTGAAACTCAGAACTCCCTGCCTACAGCCAATTGCTAGTCTAACAAGCTATACTATCTCATCTGCTCCTTTTTAATGCTGTAAATTAATTATTTTCTCTACATAGAAAGATTGACCAAAAAAGACATCTGTCTCTTACTGAAACCATCTATAGTTGTCAGCTAATATTCTCTACTGAAAAACAAGAGATGTGAATCTCTGCTTCCTTGGACAGGGAACTCAGTTGAAACACTACTTTCTACCTTCTTTGGCACCATACTGGGTATGTGTGGCAAGGTTTTAGTGATGGGGTGGCTACAGAGATGGTTTCTCTGGAAGCTGCTAGAAGCTACACCTGTGTCCCATGGAACCAATGCCAGACAGCTCCAAGACAGACCTGCAGCTGGCCAAAGCTGAGCCCATCAGCAGCAGTGGTAGTGCCTCTGGGATAACAGATTTAAGAAGGGATTAAAAACCGACCCTACAAAATTCAGTAATCTCATCCAGTGATTTCTTCTCCTCTTTGGAAAGTTGTTGTGACTCAACTTCCAAGACAATAGCAGTGTGAAATTAGTTGATACATTGGGAACCCCAAGTCAAATCAGGAAATTGGGGCTTTCCTTCACCACGCTTTATTATCCCATGAAATGGGAATAGGCACTGGGTTATACTATTTCAAACCTACCCTCAAAGGCAGAGCACTAAGAGAGTATCTCTGTCAAACAAGGCTCCCCTGCCTTTGGTCAGAACTCATTCAGAGACAATTCATGAGAATACCCAAGATAACTGTAAATACTATAGACTTACAAAAATGTTCCAACATCCAATGACAACAAGCTAACTTCTAGGAATGATAGATCTCAAAACAGATCTCTTTTTATTAAACGACCAAAAGAACAAAACAAAAACAACAAAAAAGGGATAAGAAAGAAGAGAAAAGATTCCTTTAGAGTGGAAGTTTACTGAAAAGTAATTAGTAGTACACATAATTGTCTACAGCAGCTGATGCTGGCCTTAGCTTTTATCATCTTAGATAAATGATAGATTTTCATTGCAGAAAGCAGTGAAAATTCCTCCAATCAATACAATTAAAAACGGTAGGAGAGAGTTTACATATAGCTACATAGAAAGGGTAGGAGATAGTTGTGTGTGTCTACAGCCCTGGATTTTGTGTCCTTTCATTAAGTTTTATGTGCCACCTTTTGTAATGCCATAACACAGAAGGACTCTAACATTAAGCTAACCAGAGCACAGTACATTTGAGCACTACTAGCTATGCCAATCTTTGTTGGAGCTAAATAATTCTGTTTCCAGACAACACTCAGATCTGACCAACGCAAGCTATTTTTAAATGCAGAACACATGTAACTCTTTTCCCTCACTCACTGCTCTTCAAGTTTAAAATTGCCTTATGCAACAAACGTAGTATACTGAGTGATTGAAAATTGCCAGAAGAGAAGACTCCAAGTACACGTCAAGAGCTGTTCAAATATGCCAAAAGCTTTGAAAACTGCTTTTCTTAGATTGGTATTTGTACACAATTTTTTCAAATTATATTCTAGGAATTGCTTCTTCTCTGAGAAATTTAGACTGCGTATTTTCTAGTTAAAGACATAATTAGCACTGCGTAAGGAAAAACTCTTTTTTGCAGAGGACTGGGAATGCAGAGAGTGACTTTGAAATTGAAATTGAAAAGGATTTTAGTGAGTCAAAATATCCTCTAAATAGTCTTTTCAGAATAGTCATTTCACAACAAAAACAGGGGAAATGGTACCATTTAAAATGAATAGCAGTTAGAATAAAGCCAAAATGTCTTGTTCCGGAAATTTGATGTAAAAAAATGGAACATTCTGCAGTGCCGAATATCCTCTTTTCCTCTCCCATCTCTACAGTTTTTGTTCAAAATCTTATTTGAAGAAAATGTTTAATCAAATACAACCTTTTTCTTTCCCAATCCCAGTAACCACTCTGTCAACACCAGCATTTTTGCAGCTGTGATTTTGATGAGGTTTTAAATCACAACTCTGTTACTGAGATTATTCATACGAAAGCCCAGCACACCACAATACATTTTTGCCATTCTTAAAGTACCATTGACATTTAAAAAACCAGCACTTATTTCAAAACTTCTTTCAAATTATGTCAAACAACTGTTGCTGCTCCTTGAGAGATCATCACCATCACCCTCGTGTGAGGACATCATGAGGGTGACCCAGACAAACACCAGAGAAACAAGGCGTCTTCCCTTTCACCAGTAGTATTTTCAGTCCAATGCTTCCTTTCCCCCCCTGCCTCCATTTTCTCTTGACCAATATTTATTTATACTTCAACTGAGGTTTATCTTTCAAACTACAAGGCCTGAAAACAGCTTCAGGTAAAACAGCTATTAAGGGATAATATTCTATTGCATCCTCTAGTTTTTGATGAGAAATAATATTGTGTACCAAAATCACTCAGTTATTAGAAGACAAAAAAATCTATTTTTATTCAGTTTTTCTGATGGAACATCATATAGCAGAATAATTTCCTCTTGGATCTGATTGCAAATGTAAATTAAAACAATTTCATAGAATTAGATGACTGAGTAAGGCAAAAATCTCTATTCTTTAGAATGTAAAACAAATCTGCAACAATTACCTCGAGAAAAATTAACTTATTTTTTTAATTTCTGTTGACACCTTTGCACTTATGAGAAGCCCAACAATAATATAGCAACATTGCCAAGAAAGTTGTTAAAAAGTAGGAAGCTTAGAACAAAAAAAAAAAAATCTACGGGAAACATCTAAAAAAACCTTTTAAAATGCTATCTATTCAATTTTTTTACATAGCATTAGTAAAATTATGCTTCCTAAACTGAGACGAGAATAAACACAGAAATATAACCACACAGTGTATTTATGGACAGAAAAAATATTTTCTGGGCTTCCAGAATCATGGAATACTTCTAAGAAGAAATGGTAGGCATAAAATAAGTGCTTGTAATTATAATAAGTCTCTTTGCTATGGAAACTCCTACTCAGCAGTAAATAGAAGTAAAAATAATTATTTCTTGCCAAAAAAAAATTCAACTTTACATTTTATCATTCCAACAGTTTTATTAACAAGATAACAATATTTTGTTCTCACAACTTTGAAAGCAGAACCATGTGAATTAATAGCTAATTCAGATTTAAAATTAATGAGCTTTACTGTGTTGATTTCTTTCCAATTTTCTTGAATAGAATTTCCTTTAAATAGTCTTTCACATAATGCATAATCTTATAAGTCCCAATTGAGTAACAATGAAGTCTCGTTCGTCTTTGTCGCCTCGTAATCATTCATGCTGCATTTTAAACAATCAACATAAATTGCTGCCTTGGGAAATTATTTTGGAGTTATGGAAGAAATATGTGCCAGTTTAAGTTGTAGTTTGTTCTTGTAAAGCATTTTATACTGAAGAAGCCTTACTGGGCATACAAGAATGTTTTCTTATTAAATTACTTTTTATTTTTCTGCTAAGTGTGGATTACTTCTGACATATGTTAAATCTTAACTGCCTACCCACTTCATAACAGGTCTATTTAAAACCAGCGTTTTTCACAGAGGTGATAATGTAGATTTATATATTTTAAAGGAGCACTTCAAAGCAATTCAAAAGAGAAAAAGAAAAACCAAAACAGAACATGCAGAGGTATTTTTTCACAAGGAAGGAATTTCACACCACAAATGTTTATTTCAAGGGATTTCTTTAATTTCCTCTATACCTCATTGTCAAGTCATCTGTTTCTGGCATTTTGACAGAATTTATAATGGAACTAGCCCCTTGTTTGTTGACCTGCCAATTAAGGAACGCTAACAATTAAATCAGAATCCACCTCTGGGCAGCGGGCCAGCACAAATCTCACCTATCACTTAGGTGCTTAGGTTTTGACTCAATTTGAGACTAGATGGCAGCTAAGTATGTCATTAATGGGTGTTTTCATTTTACGGTAAGATTCAATTTATGTCTCATCCTTCAGTACCACACATTCAATACTATCTTGTTTCATGTAGTTCACTATTTTGGCAGTAGTTTTAGTGCTACAGGATCAGAACACGTTTTCCAAATCTGGTCAATGTCCATCATTAAATGTAGAAAGAGATTTGTCACCATATTGTAGTATCAACTCCCTGTAAATGGGCAAGGTGGTTAATTCAGATTTGGAGGGAGTGCAGATAGCGAGCAAATTTTACAGAGGCAAAGCCGGAAGATTAATTACTCTTTGGTTTACCACAGAAGTTATGCTATCAGGGAAGAGAAGTGGAAATGTTGGAAATTCACAAAGCTTTTGAGCAAAAGAAGCTTTTAATTAAGGCTTCCACATTCTTGAAGATCATCTAAGATATGCTTATATCTTTGCAAGGATAGCTTCAGGTGTAGGCACCCTGAAGTTACGTATTACATGAAGAGGGAGACTGAGACATGGTGCTGTCAAAAGGCTCCCATAAGGATTCTTTTCTCTTGTTTCTTTATGTGTTCCCTTTCCCATACCTTAGGAGGGTATGAACAGACCAGTTCATTAAAAACATGGGATTTCAGTTTTAAAAGTTTTTACTGAATTATTATGAGATAGAAATTTCTGTAACCTCAAATACAGAACCAGGTTTTCTGACCAAATAATATTTACCCCATGCAAAAATGTATCTGCTTTAACACACAACAGAAAGTCCGCAGTACTCTAAACCCAGCAACTAGCTTATTCCTGGGCAAAATAACAAAGTTGAGATAGCACTCAAGTTCTTAAAGCCCTGCATCCTTCATCCTAAGATAACTGAGAGGGTTCAGTCTGTCATGAGAAACACCTTGCTCAGGCACACAGTTTTCAGACAGGAATCCAAGCTATGTGTCTTCCGTGGAAGTAAATGCCTCCCTGTAGTCTAGAAGAATAGAGTCTTACATATCTGTTCTTGCATAATTTTCTTTTGCGGAGCCAAGATAAATCTCACCTTAGCATGCAGACTTTTGGGCACTTCAGTCTTCAGGAGCTTACTCCAAACATAGAATCACCACCCGAGATTACCTGAAAAGCATGGTATTCCATTAAAAGCTAAAGAGTTTAGAAGCCAGACTGAATTTTTAAATTTTCGATTTACTGACTTATAGATTATTAGATATTGGGGGGAAAAAAGAACCTTACTAATCTTAAAGTATGAGATAAAACTGAGAGAAGACATTAATAAGTTTGAAATTCACAGTTCACGGATCTCTCAGTCACCTTTAAGCCTTTATTTTTCTCTCACAAGATTTATAGGTCCCCAGCTCTTTCTCTGTCCCTAAATCTTAAAAAGCAGAGATTGAAGCTTCAAGATAAGAGCTCCCACTTCCACACATGGGATCTGGAAATACAGAGACTTCAAGTTGCCTACACAATAGCTTGGAAACCTGACCCATTATTACATACCCAAGATCATCAGTCCTGTGACAGGGACCTGAGAGTTTCAGGGAACCCCAGCTCTTGGCTCAACTCTTGCATTACCATGGTAGGGAACTTGATCTATAGAGGACCCAGGAGAGCTGAATGACCCCCAACCTCCCTCTGAAAAGACTGCCTAAAGCTTTAAAAGCCCAGATTTCCAACAGAACAAACATGAGAATGGTTAAGTCAGTAGGATTTGCTTTATTTTATTTTAAAACAGTTATTGTTCCACAAGGCATTTGAAGTAAAAGTAATAAAAAACATATTTCACAACAAAAGTCTTGTTTTGCTGCACAGTTCCCTAACTAGCTGTAGTTCAAAGGATCTCTTCCTAAATAGAGTTTCATCAGTTCTGTCATTCCCATACCCTTAAACATTTGCAGAAGAAAGTTTTCAAAGAGCCAGGACCCCTTATTGAAATGTCTCACAAAAAGAGGAAAGAAATCTTTATACAAGAGCTTGCAATTATTAATAGGCTTCACTTTTAGTTAGTTAATGATCCAATTCAGCTGTGATCAAAGCACAACAGCTAGATAATTCAGGATAGAAAATGGAGTTAATTTACTTAGATATGATACTACTTTCCTAATGACTTTATTTCAATGGAGTTTCAATTAGTTATTAAGTTATTTTACTCATTAGTCCAACAAGATGTCTGCAGGCAATTAACATGTCACTCCTCATGAAAACAGAACATCTATTTTTTTTACAGAAGGATATTTTTAAGATTTCTATTACTGAGACTTTTTAAAAAGTTTAGGAAAAAAGTAATTAAACACTGAAGCTCAATGAATTGGCCATTCATTTTTGTTTATGTAGGGGACTGAATGACTGTAATGAAAAAAAAGTTACCTTTAGTAAGAGCCATTTATCAGTGCTTCATTTAGTTTTCAGTTCTGCTTGCCAAATATAGATTTCCCTTACCTCATCAGACGCAGACCATACACATTTTAGGAACAGACCACAAATTCAAGACCATCACCTTTTGTAATAAAGTCATTCTCTCAAAGAGCTAAGCCATACCTCTGAGCAGTGCTAGAGTCCGAGGAATAGTTAAAAAAACATGGGCTATAGCAATTACTACATCAGATTTTATTACACAGTTTGTATTCTGATATCAGTCACTTCCTAGTCTAATATAAGGATGTCATAGTTTTAGACAATTCACAGGGTGGGAACTCCAAAATGAGTTACCTTGCCTTAGTTTTCAACCTCTTCCCCACTACCAATAAGGAGAGACAAATGGGAGGAGATAGGAGTGAAAAAATAACAGTTTACTAAAAGAAAAATAGCACCAACCAATATAACAGCACTAACCACTGGATACAAAAGTTCTGAGTCAACAAGGAAACAAAACAAGCGGGATGGCAGCCGCTGGGTGAGCCCAGTGGTCTGGAGGACAAAGACAAGATGGATGCCCCTTTCTCCAGACCACACGGCCAAGAGAGAGCAAAGGAAAGAACACAGCAACCGAGTCTCCGTGGCTCCAGAACTCCCGTGCCCAAACAAAACCAAAACCTGGAAAAACTTCTTCTTTTAATATTTTGTCCAGAAGGAGTCAATACTGCAGAAACGCTGTGAGAAACTTCCTGGCAGTTGCAAGGCCTACCTCCCTCGGTGGCTGGAACTCATGGAGCACGCCTTCTCTCTCCCAACATGGATGGATTGGGAGCTGCTGGAGTTGTGTTCACAAGCTGCAAACCCCTCTCCTCAAACCTACATGTTGTATGAACTGCTATAGAGCTTTTTTATTTTACTTTTTAAACCAAGGACAACAATAGGCCTTCTAGACTTGTCTTGATTTAGCTGTTCTCTGGTTCCCAGGCTTTTAAGTACTCATCCTTCAAGCCAAAATGCAGTGGTAGAAAGCCGGATAAGTAGAGAAAGGGGAAGGTTTCAGCTGTGGCCTTGCAAACCTCATTACCTGCAGGATAAGCAATTTGGACTACTCAGACATACTGGCCCTGGAGAAGTCAGGCAGAAATGCTTACTGGAGAGAAGCAGAATTAACTTATCCTTCTAAATGTATTTCCCAAGAGACAAGATCCCACAAACTTTAACAGCCTAGCAAAAGTGCACAAGAGTGGGTCAAACCAGCTCAGAGGAAGAATAATGAGCTTGACAGCCAGCACTGCTGGGAAAGGCATGCAGACAGCTATGGAGACAGCCAGGCTGACAGGCTTTTTTATTGTTTTGTTTTTAGTGGTACTCTGATAAAATAGGATGATCAAACAGAAATGCACATTCATAAAGTCATTCTCTGACTCTCTGAACCCTCTTCTCTGTTATTTATGGCAAGATAGGAGGTCAAATCAGAGACGTTTTAGTTGATGAAGAAAAGCTGCAGGAAGGATTTGCTTAATTCCAAGAAAGGGCAAGTTTCTTCTTAAAAGAAAATTACTAGGCACATCCTTCTTAAGAACTAAGAAGTTCCCAACAAATTTGATTTCTAAATGCAATTTTGCATAGGCAATTATTTTTTCTCCAACTCAGACTATTTGACTTTTTGTTTTATTCTTTAAAATAAGTATTTTGAAGGAATTCTTTGCTTTTAGCACAAATAGTAACACCACACCTCATTCTGTGGTTGAAGAGGACTTGATTTATCCAATGGCATACTTATGGCAGGATGACCCTCCTGCAGGAAAAATACTTCAGAAGAATTTCAGCAATTTTCAGAAAGCAGAACTCAAATTGAGAGTCTTTCAAGTATCACAATATTAAACTTTTCCCCACAGGTGCCCAGTTTAGATGCAAATGCCATATGACCATTTCTGTAAGAATTTACAAGATGTTAATTCTGATTTTCAGGATTGGCTTAGAGTCATATTAACCTTCTCCTGTGAAACTCTTAATAACAATGTGCCCAAATAAATGTTTAACATCATTCTTATGTTGTCATCAACCTTGACAGTGTAAGGTATTTACCACATTTTCAAGCAGTGTTTAGCACCTCACAGGACAGAAGTGAAATTTTAGCTTTTGGGAGAAAAAGAAATGGAGTGTAAATGATCATCTGGGAGAAAAAAAAAAAAAAAACAAAACCAACATTAAAAAATAAAATCTAGTACCACAAGGGATTAACCACCATGGGGGAAAAAAAAAATTAAATTCCTTGCTATCCTAAATTCTTCTGTAGCAACTCCAATATTTTAGGAACAGATGATGTATTATTGTCCCCAACTTTTAGGCTCAACAATCCTGTATGAAGTGCTTCATTTCTCTGTGGCACAAGATGAGTGTCAGATTCCCAATTCTTTTCATATGTCATACTACTGTTATAGTGTCATGCCACAAATGTCTCTTCCACAGGCAGAGCTTATAATTGTATGCACATCATCCTCCCGACTGGTCCAATACAACCAGTAAGGGCAAAAGGTCAATTAGTGACTGAGGTTAGCTTAAAACAGAAACGGGGAGAGAAATTAAAAAGAAAGGTATTTCAATGCTGTGCTGAAACCAATTTACTTGTATCCAAACCCTGGCTTTCTCTCTCCCACTCAAACCCAAAATAAAACACTTCAGTCAGTCCTACAGATTCTCTAAAGACAGAGAAATAGAAGTAGGCTCTTTGAACCTGGGCCTCGCAAACACTGAAAAAATGTTTTAGCCAGTTTCCCCCTCAAGCTAAGGAGGGTCAGATCTAAATCATTCTCTTTCTAGGATAGCTTATTCATTCTGCTACAGCCACTTTGTGGGAATTCAGTCAAGTCACAAAGGTTTTCTCTTTGGACAAAAGTCCTTATTCTTTGGAGTGCTGAACTATTTTATCTTAAAAACGCACTAAATAAGTATGCATAGAGCCTCTACGAAATCCAAACCAGATTGGAAGTGATTGTCTTCACAAAGGGATCAGGTAACACCATTTATCTGTCAAGACTAGACAATGAATGAAATGTTCTCTCTTGCCTCTGAGCTATTTTCTGAACAGCACCTGGTGTCATCAATATAGTAAACAAAAAAGCTTTAAGGAGAAAATTCATTCCAATAATAAAATCCCCATCATTATGAACTCTTTGGAAAACAGAAAAAGCTAAATGCTTTCCTTCATTCTTTTTCTTCATGGGAAAAAAAAAGAGTTACTAGCAACAGGGAATACAACCATCCAGCAGAATTATTTTGGACAGTTCCTAGTTCTGTAGTGCTTTATATGCTTAATAGCTCTCAATTAACTCAGGCAGAGGAAACCAATTATGAAATTACTATAGAAAACAGAATGCAGTACTCCATGCAAAAATTAAACTATATGAATATATTTGCCAATTCCAAACATTAAAAAGGAACACAGAAATGAATAAACCAAGGCTGGACAAAATGTGTTTTGAGGCAGGTACAGGAGAAGAGGATAATATGTTTTCAGGTAAGATCAGACTCAGTTTGGCATCTCAGACAAAACTTGTCACAGTAACACAGTGAACGCTGACAAATGATTTGAAATTGCTAAGCAATTAGAGTTCCTTTAGTCTGTCCTGAAAGTTCTGGATGGTAGATAAAATTCTCTGATCATCACAGAACTCAGAAAAGGAAAACAATTACATCTAGAAAACCATGGATTTCAGCATCTAAGCAACTTCCAGTTCTCAAAAACACAGCAAAAATTAGCACATTTCTGACTATAAGTTTTTATAGGGTGAGGAAACATCAGGATGGCCCACGCTTCTTTCTGTTTGGGGGCTGACCTCTCTACCTTAATTTTGTGTTTCATGACTGTGCCGAAAGGCAGTCATGAAGACTAAGGCTGTCCAAAGTTGATAGCTGAGCACTGACATTTTCCATGCTCAGGTTTGCTTTGGAGAAAAGTTTATTCAATAAAGTTCAGAGAAGCAGTCATCGTGCAAATGCTGCATGAATATATCTAGCAATATGAAAGACCCCAGCAAGTAGAAGCGTTCAAACTATTCAATGAACTAATTAACTGAATTCATCTGCCATTTATTAACCTTTTCTAATTAATGTTCTATGGAGTAATAAAATACAGAGTAAAGTCCCCTAGGGAAGTATAACAGAACAACTGGTAGAGGGACAGCATCAGGAGTCAAAGAAAAAGTGTGTTACAAAGTAAATCATCATCTCTTGTAAATCCAAAGGTGGGTGAAGTAGTTAATATCACATAGGTTGTATGTCAGCTGGTTCACAACCACATCTCTGCTGGTCATCACAAAGGCACCGTCTGCGGCTTCATTTTGAAACAATTTCCAAGTTAATTGGAAATGAGTCATTATTCACTGCTACTGAAAATATATGGTCTTTTTGATGTTCTCCCTCATATATGTTGATTCTCTCACAGATAGGGAGTAGCTTTTCATTTCTAGGATATATAATTTTTGTGTGACTTCAGGGTAACTCTGAATATTGTTCTGAAGCAAGTTAGAGGAAGCATACTGTGCTATTAGGATATTGTTGCTTAGTTACTACTCTGCAGAGATGGATGATGAAAAGCACACACCTCTACTCTTACCCGGCAGAACCAAGAATTGAAATGGCCTCAATCACAACAAGAGCGAAGCTCAAAGTTGTGTTTGGTCACTCAGTTTATTTCTTTTGTGAGACAGGAGATAGAAAATAGGAACAGGAATAAGAAAGTTCAGAGCCTGACAAAGACAGGAAAATTGCTTAACAACCACAGTCATGGGCTAAATAAACTGGACTTGGAGAAATTAAATTATTATAAGCTACAGTAAATATTTATTTCCTGATATGGGTAGTGGTAAACCAGTACAAAGAAGGAATAAACATTTATACTTCAGAAAAACAACTTTACACCCCATTTTCCAAGCTCAGCTTCAAGCCAGGGGTGAACAGGTTCTAGTGTAGGCTTATCCAGAGGCTACAGCTCCTTTGGGGAAGTACATACTCTGAGGTGAGTATATCCACTGCCTGCAGTGGCTCCAGGGAGCTGGGGTTGTCTTCTCATTGCTTTTTCCCTTGCCCTTTCAGGCACTCGAAGATGACTAGACAACCAACTGGAGTCTCACTTTCTAGCTTTGCTGGAAATATTTAGAATTTTTCTCACTAGATCCAAATATCTAAAATGACTTCTGGCTAACCTCCAACCTCAATGATCCTTCTTCCTTCCCCCCCACCCTTGTTTTCTGCCCTTAAAAGTATTTTCACAGCACAACCACCTTCGCCAGTGAGTTCAGTTGTGTCCTCAGGTGGGTTCCTTTTAGAGTTGTCTGGAATCAACTGGGTTTGAATAGCCCTGACCTCTCACAGAGGCCAACCCTGCAGCCTCTTTGCCCTCACCCTGCAAAAAAAAAAAAAAAAAAAATCCCTTAACTTTACCACATAAACCAATTCAGATGACAATGTTCCTTGCTAAAAGAGCATTTTAGCAAGATTTTTCTGTAAAAATACAAGTTTAATGCAACTGGTGCAGGCTAGTGTAAATTTAGCAAATAGGGAACAAGGAAATACATAGGGCTTTTTCCCTGGGTCACAGTTAGTGTCGGAAATAATGCAGTAATCCATTCATAAATGATGACACTTACCTGAGGTTTTTTTGAGCTCTGAACCAATGTACACAATGAACGCACTTGTGCTCTGCCTGCCTATGAATGCACAGGTAATGATCCCACTTCCCCATTTCTGCTGGGAAATACTGGGAGGAGAATGCAAGGTGAAACCTGTTTCAACCAAGTTCTGCCATTTTTCAGACCTCCAGTGCCAAGCAATTCTTCCTCCAGAGGTAACTCAGCTGCACGGCGCTCAAACTGTGTGCAATTGCTTAACCTTCGTTAGGGAAAAATTTCAAGATACAGAATCTAACTGCACAGGCCTAAGTCAGATAAACCTTTACTTTACATCTCTGTACCTTCTCTAGAATTTTTTCAGGTTTTATTATTCAACAATGTTTACTCTATATTTAAGAAATTCTCCCTTCATAACTCCAGTTACTGTACTGTGGGAAGCATTAGGGGTTTGCCTGTAAGATCAAAAAAATGAAAGTTGTGATGCCAGGGGTAAAAGGAAAAACTCTTTTTTTTGTCACTTCTCTGAGCTGGTCACAGATTTCAGTGAGAAACTCCACAAGCAAAATGATTCCCTGTGCTCACTCCGGTTGCAGGATTAGAACCTCATTTCTCGTCAGTGAAACTTCATGAATAAAAATGACGCTGAGCCTCTGCCCTTTATCCTCTACAAAGACATCTGTGAAACTCTTTTATCCTGTTCGACCCATCAAACGTATGCTCAAAAAATTTGACTAAATCTGCCAACAAGCCAAGTTCTGTAATAAAATATAAATCTAGTTACTTTAAAATAAGGGATCACAAGCCTTCAAAGGAAAATCATTAGGCAGCCTTATGAAAGAATCACTAAGGTTACTGATACCAAAATTCCAACCAGAGCTCAGAAAAATCACAAATTTCTTTATAGCAACAGTTGCTTTGAAACATAAGTTATGGAATAACACAGCCACAAGGGAAATATAAACTACAGAAAAAATGCAAAGGTTCTGAAGTTGCACCGTCTTTACAAAGCTGTGCTCTGAAAATGGATTTACATTCACACGAAATAAGAAACTGCAAAACCAGTCTTTATGTTACTCATTCTCGCTCTTGCACTTTCTCTGTCAAACCATCTTTCATTTTACTGTGTAAAGTCATGAATTTGACAGCTCTCTGAAGAGACGGCTGTGTTTGCCAGGAGGCTGGATACAGAATCACAGATGAGAGTAATTATTAATTAGAACCCACCCAGAAAAATTAATCACGTTAATTGATGTGTAGAGCAGAGCAAAGTTTCTAGTCAGGTCCCTTTACCTGTGAAAGCAGATAGTTTTAATATATTAGGGGGAGGAGAAAAAACAGAGAAACAAGAAAAACATAACTAAGAAAGAAGCAGATTCTTCTCTCACTCTGATTATTTATCGCCTTCACATGTATCCTGTACGTGTAGGCTTCTTGATCCAGCTTGTCTTCATTTTCTTTCAATAGAGAGATTTTTAAACTAAGACACAAATTTTGTCAATCTTAAGAATTATGCCAATGCATTTGATATGTGTGTGCTTCACTAAATATTGTAGTATGACACGTGGGAGATGTTTACTTATGTTACAAAGCAGTTACTAATAGTGAGGAGATTAACTATTTTTAAGTATTAGTCTAACTGGAGAGATAAAAGAAGTGAAAGACCAGTTAACAAAGTGTGGTTTCACAAGAGAGAGAGATGATAGTGGGTTTGGGCAGAAAAGATTAATTGTGAAGTTGCTCAAGGCTCAGACTTGTGAACCAATCCAATGTAAAATTTTCACTGGTAACTCAAGTACAAAAATCATAAGAATTACAATGAAATGACTGGATTATTCAAAGTTGTCAATACACAGCAAGGCTGAATATCAGCCCCAGGAAAAGCAGGTGATATTCCCTGGATCAGTTTTGAAGTAGAAAGTGCAGTGGTGAAGAAGTACTACTACAGAAAGAACAGGTGTCTTAAATTTATAGAGGAGACAGAGAAAGCTTGATATACTTGGCCTTGTAATCTAAACGTTAAAAATGTTTCTCTCTATATGTAGATCAGGAGTGAAGCTGTCATAACAGGAATAAAGCTGCATGAAAGGCAATGCTGGCAGAGGAACAATTTTATATATATGTGTGTGTGTGTGTATGCTGGTAATTAGATACTTCCCAAGTATCAGAACATGGAGTTTTTGTGTCAGCCTTTCTATTTACAAATAGAAGGATCAGAAAACATTGCTGGCTTTCAGCTGGAGCTTGTTCATTTTGTTTGTGGAGGGATATAGTGTTATTGCCTACAACAGAAGAAGACTAACTTCAAGA
This sequence comes from Dasyornis broadbenti, assembly GCA_013397935.1. Taxonomy (NCBI): domain Eukaryota; kingdom Metazoa; phylum Chordata; class Aves; order Passeriformes; family Dasyornithidae; genus Dasyornis; species Dasyornis broadbenti. Next base: position 2,655,972 of record VZRN01004506.1, on the reverse strand, counting down.
CTCCTGACACTAATTTTACAATATTCGTCATAAAATATTTGTTCTCTTTCAGGTGAATATCAAGGACTTTTCAACTGTGACAACAAAATTCAGTGGGCGTTTACACCAGCTGATTTAAGGACGTGTGGGTGTTTATATGTGCTGAAAAGAACTTTTAATTGCTAATTTTGGGCAAGGTTTGCCACATGAGGGTAAAGAATATGGTTAGTATAATACCAAGAATGACAGGAACTGTCATAAACATTTCCAAAATCAGAAATCCCGAGGTGTATTTTGCTGAGGTATGAGTGTAAAGATCTTTTACCACAGTACTTGTGTATATCTTAGGAAGGAAAGAGGAAGGGAGAGGATGAGGCGTTGCTCTTCTCCTTTTTAATCCTCATTCTGCAGGGAGGGCTTGGGACTGCAGGACATCAAGGCAAGTTAGAGTAACTTCCAAGTTTAGTCAGTAGTCACAGGCTAGAGGTGCTCACAGTTAACATCAGCCTTGACACTTCTGTCTTAAACAAGGTAAGCATGCTAGAGCTAATCCTTAAAACCTTAGGAATATTATAAATAAATACATATTAGGGAAAGAGGGCATTAAAAAGACCTTCAGTAAGGTGAATGTGACAACATCATAGCATACAGCCTAGAGCTCTACCACTACATTAGGTTTAAGATCAAACTACATCCACCATTTAGCAGCAGTTTGCTAAAATGATGTACATTTTACTGAACTGGCCTTAAAAAGCAAAATGGCTTTTGAAAAAGGTTTGCTTTTGTTATGCATGGTTGCAACTTGTTTACTGTAAAAATAACATTTTTAGTACATATGTACTTCCATTTCGTAATTCTTCTAGAAAAAAAAGAACTTTCATTCTTCAATGAAATGTATTAAATTTTCATTGCAGGAGTATATAATGACTCTCCAGGAAGGCTCCCAAAGTTACCTTTTCCAATAAAGAAACATGTTAATGTCACACTTTAGCTACTGGCAGTTCCTATTCTTGCTTTTGGATGCTATATCCGTAAAACTCTATTATAACCATCCCCTCCGCATCAGCTCAATTCTTTGTTAGGGCACAAGACAGAGCATTATCGCTTCAAAAATTACTGCCCAGCTTTAAATTTCATGGCTGTCACATGTAATATCTTGAATGCAAGGATTAGTAATGCTTCCCAGTGAATTTCAGAGACAATACCATACAATTTTTACCAATAAAGACTTAATACAGCATTTGAAATCTTTCTTAAATTTGCTTTCAAATAAAGGTAATAAATTTAATGGGGTTTCCTCACATATTAGAGGTAAAATGAGGAGACTGCATTCTTCGCAATTGGGTTCCAACACAAAATTAAAATGTGACTATGCCTTAATATACAGCAGTAAACATCTTTGCTTCTACTTTTTTTTTTTTCTTTCCAGAGGTGATTTATGATTCTCCCTAATGTGGCCCTAAAAGATACTGAATTCTTCAGTATTTGACAAGAACAATCTCCTCTTCAGGCTTTTTCACTCCAGAAAGCTGGCACAGAGACAGCTGGGGTAGGGCTTTAAAGAACACTGGCTGTACACACAAAGCTAGTTTAGAATAGCTGGTAAAATTTAAATCTGCCCCACAGCTGACTGCACTAACAAGAAACGATGCATTAGTCCTTCCCACAAAGGGAAAATCTTTCCGTATCTTGCAGATTAAGGCTTGCGGTTCACAGTATTCCAGTCCGGGGGTTGGAACCTGGTGGGAAATAACTTTTGACAAGAGGGCAAAGGCAGTCTGTGTTCAAACACTGCTCTTGCATTAAGTAGTGCCCACAACACTGCCTCTCACTCACAGGCTTTAACCTCTCCTCATCTCTGACATCAGGCGTGGGCAGCCTCATTCTTTCTGGAGGTTTTCTGTGCAGCTTTGGAAACCACTGCTGAGCACAGGGAATTGCCACCACTGCTCCTTTCCCCTGGGTCATTTTTCATCTTCACTACGTTGTTCTTCTAAGTCTCCATATTTATACAGAATCTATACATCTTATTTTCTCCCCTTCCTTTGGAACTTAAGAATGAAATGGTGCAACACACGGCACAGAGTACAAGAATAAGGGCTGCTCCTCCTTCTTTACTTCTTTACAGCAGTTCTCAAAATTCTCAAATCAAGATTCTTCCATTCTGTGATTCAAAAGCAACTTCAAGCATTAAGCAGATGGCACTACACACTCAGAGTTTACATGACAGCTGCATTTCCTGAGATGAAGGCAGCTCCTTCCCTTCACTACTCACAAGACCCTTTTCCTTTCTTGTATAGGAAGTCTCTGAATCTGACTGCTTGATGAGATCCAGTTATCTTTCTGACTCTAACAATTAACTCTTTTCTACCTGGCGCCTTACATTTGTCGAGGGCCTTAGAAAGGGATTTACTGTCTGTAGGCTGCCCCAGTGCAATGTTGAAAGGTTGGAAACAAAATGTTCTCATCCCATCACAAGAAGAATTTAGGGTTTTAAATCAGTTGCTAGAGCTGATGATAATACAGACACTCAAGCATGGAGCTGAGCTGTTTACAGAGGTTACATGAAATTTTGATTATCAGTTAAGTCATGACGAGGGGTAGAGGCTATGTAGATTCCTAGGATTTTCAGAAACACATAAAAATTCCATGTCTTCAAATATATGTTCTCATATGTTCTCTATGAACTTTTCTCTCATTTATATAAAGTATGTTTTGAATGACAGAGGACTTGTAAGAATACCACTTAAGCAGATAGCAAAAAAATTTTCAAAAGAAGCTTTTTGGGTTTTAACATCTCTGTGGTTTTTTTATATGTTCTACTATTTCACTGTCTCTGGGTGGTATTAAATTATCATTCCAAAAATATATGAGAAAAGCAGCTCAAATAATTTGTAGTGGACAATGAAGTATAATTATACTGAAATATATCATGGCAACCTGATAATTGAATCTTCTAAAACTTGATTATTCTCATACCAGTTAGAAAAACTGATGAGAAAAAGGAAAGAGTGCCTGATATGTGCTGTTCAAATGCATGAAATTTGGATGAATTTTAGTGAACACTACTGCAATAGCAGATTATTCACCTTCATGTACTCTCAGACCAGAGGTCTGAAAGGGTTAGCAAAGGTATGTGAGATAGCTGTAGGCTGTGTTACTGATCAGTGTTCAAGAGAATGATTACTCACTAAACCAGTTAAAATTTTTGTTAATATTGACCAATAATTGTAATTCCAAGCTAAATGTTCTTGGCCCATCCTAGAGAAAGTAAAATACTGTAAAAATGTGATGTTTTTAGACGTACTGATGTGCAACTCAATTTTCAATTTATGGAAGCTGGTTTAGTTGGCACAATTGTTTCACAGGTAAAGGGGCAGTTTGAAAAGAGAAACAAATCCCCTTGCTAGTCTTATGTCTAGGGTGATTTCTGTCTTAGTTTACAGCCAGAATCAGAGACTGTCTACCTTTAACAAATATAATAACACAATCACAACATGGCAAAATCAAAAGACTTTGATTTCCTATCTGATGGACCTTCCCATCCTGATAGACAGTGGTTAGATAATCAAAACAGAAGATGTCCCAGCAGCAGTCCCTAGAGCAGTCCTAAAGAATATGATTGCAGAAGAGGTCCCATTCTTAGATACACAGTTTAGCAGGATGCTTCAGCCAATGTTTAGCTCTAAGCACAGCTTTACATTCACCCCTGTGCAGCCAAACCTTTAAACATATCTGTGTTTAAACATGCTCCTGAATCAGAGCCATAGCAGCTAGCTATCACAAAGCATCTGTTCTCTGATGCTGCCTCAACCTGGTTTAGCTCTCAAATTTAAGTCCATGCCAAGACTTATTTTCTGGAGTTACTTGTCACCAGAATGCAGATGGATAACGTAATTTGTAATTCATATGAGCAACATCCCACCCATTGCATTTCTTAAACTGCATGTGCATTAGATCAGATTTTTACTGAGGCTGAGAGAGCTTTGATCCTGTTTGGGGGTGGGGAAAAAAACCCCTATGGGCTGAAAAGTAAATAGTAATAGGAAATAGACATTGGTACTACTAGTGTGCTATTATGGCATGTGTGCTGAAGGATCATGCCGTCATACGATCAAGGAATCGTAACAGTACCTGGGGACTCGACAAGTTTGTGGGAGTTAGTTACATAAACGATGCCAACTAAATGAAATTCTTTATTTTACATTTAATTGTAAAGAGAAGACAAAGGTGATGAAAGGAACTCTGAGAGGCAAATGTCTGAAACCGTAATGGTAGATTCAAGTACAAGGTCAGATTGGCAGATGAGTTGTAAATTGTCATTGATGGAGCTGTGACAATTTCCTCTGCTGAGAACTTGCCCCATATAAGTTCATAAGATCAAAAGAACTAGAAGAACTATTAGGTTTAGTTTTAAATTGAGGCACCAAATGTTATGATATTCGTGGTGTGTATCAAGTAGCCATCCTCCATACAGACCTCTTTATATCTTAAAAATTTTATGCATTATATGCAGATAAGTATTGCCAGAAGCACTTTCTATTACCAGATACTACTGTAATGAAAGATAGGGATGGAACTTGGAAGGAGACATTCATCATATTTCTTTCTTGAATTAGTTAATAAAAATTCTTTTCATAAAGCACTGAATACCGAGAAGGCTAAGCTTTCACATTAGCAGCATTGGTACTTTATATCAGGACCCGTTTAAGAAAAGGTATTATTTCTCTTCATAATTATTTCCTATTAATACTGCTAATATCATTGCACACTATTTTAACAGAACTCTCTTTGATGAATTTTAAAAGTAGGAATGAAACTGCAGGCTAAAGTTGTTCTTTCTAGCTAGCTCTCATTTGAAGTGGAAATGAGGGATTTTCGTTGACCTCATTTTCTTTGTTCTTGTGGTGGTGGATAGCCACTTCTGAGGAGTGCATGAAACACAGCCATTGCTTTTGGCCCAAGACCACTATCTCTACATTGATATTATTCATTTGCACAATTAATTACAAAGAAGTGCTGGGATTTATAACAGGGATAAGGTGACAATGAAAGGCTAGGAGAATTAAGCCCCGTGGAGCTTTCAAGTAGCAAGAAGTCTAGGACCCTGAGCTTACTTAACAAAGCCTTTCGAACACACTTAAGCCACATTAAAGCCAGTTGCTAGCCATCATCCCTTTATTTTGGAAAAGGTAATGTTTTGAAGTTGAAACCAAAATCTTAATTCTCACTTTTAGAAACCATACGAGGAGGAAATACACAGCTGAAACAGCCCTGTATCCAAAGCAGCAAAGAAAGCATTTTGCATGTCTTTCCCTGAAAATGATACATTAGGAAATTACAAAAATGCAGGTAACGAGGCTTCTAAAATATTTATTGTAGGTCAGGATGCCAAAGGAGCTCTGTAAGATTTCATTTGAGAATGCTTTTTAAAGAACTTAATTTGCCAGAAGTTATAAATCAGAATAAGCATGCTGATCTTTGCAAATAGCCAAAATTATTGAAGTCTTGAGACACCAGACAGAGTAGCAACACTCATGTTCCCATATTCTTCCTGTAAATATTCCTTAATTACTAATTATTAATTTGTACAAAAAGATAGCTTTAGCCACATCTCCTTGTAGCCCAATTAATTATCTATTTTTGTGCCTCTACATTTTTTAAGCATGTAGTTGCCATAAACACGATTGGATATTAAAGATCCAGATTAAACACATTATTCTTTACTGTGTATGATCCGTGGAGTCCTGGAGATAAAACTGGAGTTGACCTATTTACATTAACAAGAAACAAATTAATTGTGAAATCTTCTTATTCAGATCAGTAGGAGTATTGCCCAAGTATTCGGACTTTTAGTCCAAATTTAAGCTTAAATTTTCCCTTGATCTGCTATTTTCATCTATATTGCTGGCATCAGAGGTAATTCTGTTCTCCCTTGCAGTATTTACTTTGTAGTCTGTAGTAGTACAGCACTGACTGTAGGTGTTACTCACTAAGTTCAAGTCGATTGTTTTCAGCATTGTTTTGGTAACTAAAGTTTCTTGCTGTCTACCACAATGCTCGTTATCTAATCCAAATGAGAACTGGGGGGGGCGTATTTGTAATGATATGTTAATATATCAACCAGAAACAGCACAACTGCCAGACATTACTTTTAAAATGTATTTAAGCCATTACCATATGCCAGTGAGCTTATCAAGTTTATAACGCTCAACAGAAGTTTGTTATTGTGATGATTTGTACAACATTGAAGTTTAATTATAAAAGCCTACAATTTGTTTGTGTTACTGAATTATACATATTACCATATTACTAATAATTCCTCATTACTCATCAGTTCTTTATGAAATAAGAGAGAAAGCAGGCCCTTATCTTCAGGGTGTTAATGACTATCTTTAAGTAGAAAAGGAAGATTTAAGTGGTTACTTATTTCACTTTTTCACCAGGACAAAAAAAAAATTAGATATTAATCTTGAAAAAGCATGATTTAAAATTGGGAAATACCATAAATAAAGCTGACTGTTTAATGTTAACTCAGGGTTCTTTTCTATAGGCATTAGAATAAAGTCATTAATTATATGATCCTGCATTTTTATGTTCAGACAATGAACAAGATGACCAGAATATAGTTGTGGATGTTAATTTAGTCATAATATGACTAAGACTTTCATCTTACTTTTTCAAGCTATAAAATTAAGAAATGTGGGACCTGAGGCAATTAAAAGGCCAAACTACTTACAATTATTGGGTAGAATTCCCTTGCACAAAAATTGTTTATTTGACAAAAAATATTTTTTTGTTATAGCATTACCTTTATGGAACACATGGATAATAAATTCAGGGAGTGTTTTTTTCTTTCTGATGTAGTTGAAATCTTTTGTTCTGAGCCGCTCAGCAATTCATCATGCAAGTTTATAATTTCAGTTTTATACCAACACTGAAGCAGCAATCTGTTTTTCAATGGGCTTTATTCCTATAGTTAAGGCAATGTAATGCCAGCTTAGGAAATGCATTTTGTATCATCATCTGTCACAAGATTATCGTGTGATTCAAAGGAAGTCACTTAAACCAGACTTTTGAGAGGAAAGATGTTCCTCATTTTCTTCGTGCTTATCTTGTCACAGCGAAGTTTTCATTTGCAAAAATTCAGCTCCAACTGAAACTAATAAAAGTTGAGCTGTGAAAAACATAAAGCAAAAAACTATGAAAATCTTTTTTGTAGATAATTCAGAATGGGCAAAGACAGTCCTAAATCTGTTTTTTTCTAAAGTTTATACATCAAAATCGGTTTTATTTAAAAACAAATAAAATAGAAAATGCAAATATCCTCATGCTGAGCCAATGGAAAACATTAAAACCAGTCGGAATGCCAGAAATCAAGGGAAAATTACATTCTAATTACTATTCATGTTTCAAATAGTTTATGGCTAAGTCCTAGAGGGGAAAATCAGTCTCCAGTGATCTGCCTGAGGGTTAAAGGGAGGACAGGTGATAGCCTTCAGAACTACATTATTTTGGCATTAGAATTTGGTAAAATTATTCAACAATCAAATTGCATTTCTTCCTGTGAATTGTACTTTTAGGGCATTCACACATTTTATCCCAATGCAAATCTTCGATATTATTTTTTTTCTTGTTTTCCTCAGGTTCTGGGATTTTTCGTCCTTTACCCCATTCTGCTTCAGCCTTAGTAGTAGTATTTTAAGGAGAGAGGAGGTAGAGGCCATGTCACTGATGCCTGCTCACGATTTAACAGAGATAAGGGGAGAGGAAGATCTCTCTCTCAGTAACGTGTCCCTTTGAAAATAACAAAATCTGGTCATTTTCACTAAATTACAGGACTTTTAACCAGTGGTTTCAGCTATTTTGCTGTGCAGATTTGCTCCTTCAACAATGAATTGAGCTGAAACAATGATTTACAGCCTACTTACACCCTACCTGAAAGTACTACTTTTCAACAATCTTGTCAGCTAGGGAAAAAAAAATGTGTCATTTATAAAATTATCACTGTCTAACTTCATTCTTACCTGCTGGTGCTTACTTTGACATGCCTCCTTTTTTTTCAGAAGAAAAAAGAAAA
>VZRN01004506.1:2572340-2647901 GCA_013397935.1 Dasyornis broadbenti | reverse complement strand
AAAAAAAAAAAAAAGAGGTAAAGTATTTGTGGATAAGACTTGATTTTTAAATTTTGCAGTTCTACAATTTACCCAGTAGCTATAGATCCTTCTTGCCTGGAAGCACCATCCATGGTCCAGTTCATGTCCTGTTGTCCCAGAAGTCCTAACTCTCTGCTCTGAGCATTTCTGGTACTTCTTTTTCCATGCAGGGAATGGAGAGTAAATGGCCAAGCATCTCCTGCTGAAAACCATGAAAAATAGAAGAAACAGGGTGGTCTGGGCTTGATGCCCCGAGAATGGTAAACAGTATTTTCTTGAAGTACTTGTGAATATCCGTGGCTATATATTGGAACACTCTTGCAAAACTGGTCTGTGGCATTTTAAATTTCTTCTTGTTGGTTGAGCCCCGTGGTTTTGTTCATTTTTCTTCCCACTCTGATCCACGAGTGTTTGTGAGAAAAAAATAGAGACAATAGAATAATTTTCAGCCATTTTGTGTAACTGTAGGTTGTCCTTCTCCTTTATGTCTAAAGATTTCTTGTAGTTGACAGATAACAGCAACAGTTAAACTCTTCTACCGGAGTAACATTCCTGATGGATTTGGTTGACAGGTTTCTTTCATATTGTTCACTATGTGTCTCAGTGACCATTACCCAGCAATTAAAAGTGATAGCTGATGAATGACAGAATGTGTATTACAGAATAAAAAAGGTTGATGATCTGAGCGTGAATTTTCAGTTCTCTTTGACGCCCACTGTGAAAATCATGTGCGAATAAGTAGCACACAAGCAGTAAACCCAATCAGCAGGAATTCACATTTCTGCGTTAACTCATACAAAAGGCTGTTCCTCTATTTCACGTCTTTTGGTATTTGGTATCACCACCCACTGTTCAAAAATTGTGTTATAAAATGCCCACTTCCAACTAAACTGGGCTAGTGGGGCAGGTAAACAGCTTTGTTTCACTTACTGTTTCACTGAAAATGACAGGTGAATTAAGGACCTTTTATAATATATGGTTATTAGCAGGGACACTGATATTCAGCTATATTACCTGATACCTATGGAGATCTCCAGAATGCAAAAGACAAGACTAACACAAAAAGACTCTTCTGTGTTGCAATAGGCTTTCCTGTGATGGTTAAGCTGAGATGACTCATCAAGGACAAGTAAATATTATAGGGGAGTTACTTTAGCATTANTATATATATATATGTATATGAGAAAATAAATAAAAGTGTGAAGAATTTAAGGAAATCTCTTTGCTTAATAACCAAAAGTTTTACTTCCCTTATCATCTTCGTATGGAAGTGATTCACTTTTCCTGATAGCTTTGGTGAGCTGACTCAGGCTCAGCTGTGCAGCCCAGCCAGTAGGAGGGAAGAAGGCAGAATGCTAGTACCAAAAACAGGAGAGGAGGAAAAACGGAGTAAAGGAAGGGAGACAACAGGATTTTGCCTTTAACTGGAAGGGCTGTTAGATCAGATCAGCTTTCCTGTAGAACTAAAATTTTAATTATGTATTACCTGAAAGGCACGAAGAACTCCCCTTAAAGCCAAGTGGAAGACAACTACATTTCACCAATTCATTTGTCAGCCACTGTCTTCAGAGACAAGAGCTGTTACCTTAAGCTTTCCATTTCTGTATTAAAAACGCTTTTTTGCTGTAAGGTTTGCCTGGAGTTTAGAAACATTTTAGCAGTGAATTCATCACAGGCTTTTATTTTCCTCACAGTGGTGGTGCTGAACTCTGGAATAATAAGGGCATCAGCCCCTGGTAACGTTCCTACTTCTGCCCTGCAAAGCTGCAGAGGCACACCTTGAAGTCATCGTGTACATCATGTACAGTGGTGGGTTGACCCTGTCTGGATACCAGGCGCCCACCAAATCCTCTCTATCACTCACAAGTCCTACAAGGAAACCTGCTCCAGTGTGGGCTCCTCTCTCCATGGGTCTGCAGGTCCCTGCCAGGAGCCTGCTCCAGCACAGGCCTCCCATGGGTTCACAGCCTCCTCTCAGGCATCCACTTGCTCCAGTCTGGGGCTCCAGAGGCTGCAGGTGGATCTCTGCATCCTCATGGATCTCCATGGGCTGCATGGGCACAGCTGCCTCACCACGGGCTGCACCAGGGGCTGCAGAGGAATCTCAGCTCCAGTGCCTGGAGAACCTCCTGTGCCTCCTCCACTCACCTTGGTGTCTGCAGAGTTGTTCCTCTCACATGTTCTCACTCTGTTCTTCTCTGGCTGCAATTACCACTGTGCAATACCTTTTTTTTTTTTTTTTTTTCCTTTTTTTAAATTTTTTTTANTTTTTTTACCTCTTCTTAAATCTGTTATCACAAGGGCATTGTCACTATTTCTAATTGGCCCAGCCTTGAGCAGCACCACATCCACCTTTGGAGCTGCCAGGGATTGGCTCTACCAGACATGGAGGAAGCTTCTAGCAGATTCTCACAGAAACCACTCCTGTCAAGGTTTTTGAATAAAAATGATGTAAATATTAGTTGGTGTGTATGGTATATGAACATATCATAAAAGAAAAGGCAGGGTTTTTTGAGGACCAGAAATACTTTTTGTGTGCAGTATTTCTTGTAATGAAGCTGCAGATATATTTAAATTTTGCATTTACTGGAAAACACATAAGGAAAGACAGAGCAGTATCAGCATCCACGCATCCACTTTTTTTTTCTGCTGCAAATGCTTTCTCAGCAGTATAAGCCATCGCTCTCATGCCCTCAGAGAGGCAAATTTAATCCACTGTTCTCAGACTGCTTGTTTTCAAACATTGTGGTCATAGTAAAAGCAAGTGATTATTATTAGGAAAACTGATTAATCGATTGGTACTTATTTATAGGAAGACTCATTTAATCTGGCACTCTGGGAGCATTGCACTCTAGCTGGATTGCAGGTTTCAGAGCTCAGGGAGCAATATGAACATAAAGTGAATGAAGCAGTTTGTTTACTTCTGTCCACAGTAAAGTACTTTTATTAGGAATAGTCAACAGTGCTTCAAAAATAATAATAATAATAAAATAACAGTTTCTGGTCATATAAGTAATTAATTTTCTACTAAGCAAGGAGTGTGTGGCGAAAAGCCTGGCACATTATTACATTCCTCCAGCATTGTAGTTTCCATCATTTCTTTGAAATCCATACCTTTCATGTACAGTTCATTAACATTGATCAAAGCACATATCCTTCTAATAAAGTCAATTTTTCCTTGTAATCATTTGTCGATGTTTCACTTCATGTAATATTTTGGAGGTTCTTTATTCTGCAATCTCATTTCTAATGTAAGGCTATGGTCAGAGAAGTGACATTATAGAAATGATATCTTGGTTTCTCATTTTAGAAGTCAAAACAAGATTTTTATAACAGCCAGTACTGTACTTTCAAACTTGAAAATCATTTTTTGGTCTGATTGCAATGTCTGCTAAAACACAGCATTTCTTCATGCTATATGAGATTATCTTCCAAAAGTAATATCTAAACTTGCAATTAACATATTGCATATGCAAATCTCAATAATGACTGAAGAGTTACACCTCTCACTAAGCAGCAATGTGTGTGGTGGCCTGAATTTTATATGGGAAAAATCTGTTTTGCACATCGGAAACACTGAAACCCGGCTGCTCAGCCCCTCCATCTGCCTCTGACTCATCTCTGATTCTTGATGAAGGTGGTAGATCAGCAAATTCACATTTTTTAGTGTGGGATTTCAGTGGGGTTTGAGGATATCACCAATGGTCCGAACTAACATCTCTAGTATTGAAAAGTCAAAAATACTTTATCTGGTTAAGATGAGATCAAAAGTGATGGCACAATCAGCAGGAGGTTAAGTGAATGATGGTTGGGAAAAAAATAAAGATAACTGAAAACAATGCAGTCAAATGGGGATTCCTGCTCTTCCAAAAATTTCTTTGCTAAAGACTTTTTTTTTGTTTCATTCTCTGGTAGGTATCCCTCTTGAACTCCTTTTTGCACAGATTTTCGTTAATTTCGGTGGTACTGCTGGGATATATAACACTGCAGCTTAGCATTAGGAACGATAAGCACAGGCTTGATTCCTTCTCACTTCTATTATTTAAAATTATTTAAACTTTCATCACTAAGAGAGAGGAAAAAGTTTTTCAAGCACAGGCTGAGAGACAAAACCAATTTTGTGAGTGCAAAATCCAATAATTATTTACTAGAGGCAGAAGAACAATGACTTAGTTTTGAAATGGCAGAATTTGCTGATAGAGATAACTACAAGTAATTTCTCAGTGCATGCTGAAGAAGCTGTTATTTTTTCAGGAAGGCTCTTTTTGTTATGCTTTATATACATTAACAGCAGCCTTAGTAGGGAATCAACATTTTTTTTGTCTACTAGTAAACGTCCTCATTCCAGATTATTATTCTGTTGTTAAACTACACACCATATAATTGATTGGCACCAGAGAGGTTTCTCTGCTACTTCTCTTTGTTGTTTTTGTAAATAAGAGTGTTTATGTGTCATTCTAGGGTGAAGCTGAAATCCTCTGCTTTGTCAGTGATAAAAACAGAGATTTCTTGAGAGGTTGTTCAATATTTCCACCAACTTCACCTGTAAAATTGTGCACTTGCAAAAAGGTATGACAAGAGTTATCATGGTGTGCAGTGAGGTGCCCTATTAAAGAGTTTGTGATATTTAAAATGCAGAATGTACAAAATGTGTATATATTAAACATATATACTTACATGGCTAAAGAATTATGTCTTAAAAGCCTAGAGGTATGAAGAAATACAAAGACAGACACAGTAGTAGGATGCATTCAATAGCATTAATTATGTAAGGGCTGACAATATTTCAGTCATATTCCCCTGTTTTACTATGCTAATAATATGAATGCTCATCATAAAGATTTTCCATGCGTGTTCTCTGCCTGAAGAAATGTGCTCTTAGTTATTACTGCTTGTTTGGGGGGCAGGGGGGAAATTGTCTGCTTTGATCTTAAGTGGGATCCATGCCTTAAAAGCAAAATTTAATTCCATTTCAAATCAGGTTAAAAACCAAACAAACAAACAATCAACAACAATAAACCCCTCAAGTTTGGGACTTTATAACTGAGCTGAACATAATCTTATTTGTAGAAGTTAGGGATAGAAAATAGCGGGTCAACCAGGCCAGCATGATTCCAGGAGACCATATAGGTTGGGCAAGCATACTTTTAGGTTTTTGAAGATCTTCAAAGTGGTATTCAACCAGATATTATCCAACACTAGGAGATCCTTCCACAAGTTTGAGAATGGGCTCTTGAATCCTTCTGTAGACAGCTGGATGCCTCAGGAATTTCCTTCTTTCTTGTGCAATTCCTCTTACATTGAAGGGAACGGAGACAAGGAATTGCCCAAACTTCAAAATTAGAGCTATCGTGGTATCTATGCATCCAGGCACTTGATTTGTGCCTCCAGAAACTGGTCTGCTTTTCCTATAGCTGTATCATGACTTTTAGCATGTTTTGGACAGACCACTCTGGTGTAACAAATAGTGGTGATTTTCAGAGGACTGAACAGATTTCTTTTTTCTATCAGTGATTCCCTGCACAGTCAAGCAAGAGCAATATCGTGCTTTGCTGGAAGCCCATTTTAGGTTTCCAGCACTGAAGGAAGGCCACATGTACTGATCATTCTGCTGAAACATGGAAAGAGACTGATCTGCTCTCTATGACTGAAGGGTCTGCAGTACAGTCAGAAAAAGGAAAATTCCACTGGCTGATTTTTAAAACTGTGTTGCTATTTTCTCCATTTCTGATGCAATGACACACACCTAATGTTACTGACAGCATATTAATCTAATATGCATCAGGATGCTTTCCATTTTAAGTTGTCTGGGTCTTTTTCCTTCTGAATTTGGTATGCAACTTGGCTTCTTATGTCCAGCATAGGAGAAACCCACACCAGAAAATTATTTTTGTACGTGAGGCATTGAATTCCCAATGTCAGGAGCAGTAAGTTCAGCAAACTCAAGTCAAAGAAAGTCAGAATTGCTCGCTGGACAGGACAGATGGCTGTGGGCCCGGCTGTTCCTGATTTGCCAGTTGTGTTTTCTGAAATCAAAGTACCTCTTCATAACCTGGGTTCTACTTGTTTATCGAGTTTTTTGGGTCAGCTGTCACATGACAGTTCAGAAAAACATCCCTTTTTAAGAACTGGGTAGATGCCTAGAAACTTTTTAACGTGGGAACTTAGTCATAAAATCATTAATGCTTTTGTAAGTCTATATTCACCTCAGTAAAGCCAATGCCATGCTGTATGACACAGCTGCTACATCCCAACAAATATACAGAGATAAAAAGTTCATACTTTAGAAAATGGTCAGTCTCTCAGAGATCCTGACAGTGTATGTAATGGAAAAATACCAATTTCACTGAGAACTTAAAAGGGCCCCCATGATGCAGTAGATGATTTTGCCTTCCAGATTTCCCTGGAGTGGAAACCTGTCCCTCTTGATGTATGACACAGACTAGGAGTTTTCAGTAGTTCTTATTTAACATGGAAATGACAGATATGAGTTTTAACCTCAAAATAATAAAATCAAGGGAGAAAAGTAGCTGCATGCAGAACCTCATTCGCAAACCCTGCCCTGAAAAGAGAGATGTAAAGAAGAGTCACAGCCCTATCAGCAGTGTCTCGACCAGCAGGCCACATCATTAGGCAGAAGAAAAGAAACTCTGCTTCTGGTCATCTGCTGAGCTGTCCTATTGTTATGGTGTGTGTCCTTCCAGAGACCCAGGAGGCCCAGTCAGAGCACTGGAGCCCACTGCACTTCAATGTAAAGCACATCAGACATACCCACATCTCCTCCTCATGCCATTTGTAGGAGCAGCTGGCAAAAGAAGTGGACATGAATTTCATTACTAGTCCAGCTGACTTGTGGAGGAATAAATACAATTTGATACCCCATTTTAATAATAATCATAAATGTGCAGACAAATGCTGAAAAACAAAGTAATCGTATTGGGATTTATTACCAGCCTTTCTGTTCAACATGTGCCATCACAGATTATCTCTTATTATACACATAAGTCTCTTTAGAGTGCTGTTTCTGTATTTCTTGCAAACGGGGGAGACAGCTCTTTCTATGTTATCATTTTATTGATATAGTGCCTTAAGTGCACGCAGCAAATGTCCATAAAGACTTCTTTCAGTAGACCTTTTTTATTATGGGCTTTTTCTTATGTTATTTCCTCACTTTATGGTTACCTGTGTTTTCTCTGATCGTCGGCCTTTGATAATCAAGACATTAAGAATTATGTGTTTAACTTGTGTCTTTTTCTTGAAACATACTTCTTTCAAAAAGCATCGAGGAACGCTAACTGCTCATTCCTCTACTGCTTTACCATTTCTTGACCCCTGACCCACTGAGTTCAATCAAAGTCTGTCCACAGCCTTCATAAGAAATCCAGGAAGGACCCCTTAGGAGAAGGAATGAGTTGCTTTTGGCAGAATCTTTTGTGCCCTTCAATACTTTATGAAGCAAAATGGTTACGCTCAGCATACTTTGGCATTCCGCCCGTTTCAGTCCAGTCAGAGCAAAGAGAAGCTTCTTGTCGAGTCATTATACCACGTGTTTGCATGACCATGGTGACCTATCAGGCAATAAAAGCAGCCCCAAGAGACAGGACTTGAGCAGCACCACGACCTGAGCAAAAGCAGCTCCAGCTTCCAGAGCTACCAAGTGTGGCTCAATAACCTAAAGATTTCAGGCTGTGGAAAAAGACCAGAAGGTAAGTCAGAAAGCATCTGTCAATAATTTAAGAGAGCACCACAAAAGAAAGCACAAACGGCCTCACACTATGGGAGAAGGTTTGAGTTAATCTGTAGAATTTATAATAACAGACCACTAGAAAATTCATTCATAAGATTAGGAATAAAGTTATTAAACATGCTAACAAATTCACTATTAAAAGGGTGGTTGGGATCAGTGGATTTGTAGTGAATTTGGTATATTTGCATTGTTTAAGACCCATTCTTTGCTTCCTCTAGAAACAAAGTCTGTATTATATCCTGCTGTCATTACATGTGCAGTCAGGAGTTAGACTTGATAATCCTTGTGGGACCCTTCCAACTCAGGATATTCTATGATTCTTCTGTCCTCCCCTCTCTGAGGAATCTACCCTCACTGTGACATCTCAGGAAGTTGTGAAACTTGGTAAATACTCCCAGATACCTTTGTGCATTGTCATCAGCTCACAGCCAGCAAACATGAAAATGTCTGCTGCGAGTTCTCTAAGAATCTTCACAACTTCATAGAGAGTTTGTTGCTTTTCCCACAACTCTCTGCTTTAATGCCTAATAACTAAACAATGTCATCAGGTTTATGGACATAGATCCCATTGTCTTCGAAAGCGAATAAAGAAGGGAAATTTAACTTCCTCTATGTAAAGGAGGCCTTGTCACGCAATGCTCCAGAAACTAAGCAAGTGGTGCTAGCAAAGCTCTTTATAGATGGCAATTTTTGCTTGATGCAAGAGAAAAATGAAAGAAATTGTGAAGAAGGGAATATAAGGAATATAAATGTACATTTTCCCCATTAAAGGTTGCAGCCATAAAGGACCCTTCCAATTCAAAACCTATATCCTAAGAGCAGTAAGCTGCATATTAAAATAAAAATTTTTGGCAGTAAACTGATGAACTTTAAGAATGCAGTGAACTGTGTGCCTTGTATATACATATTAATCAAAAAGCCTTTTGGTTAAACTAATGTTCAAGGTATGAATTAGAGATTCAAAAGCAAGAAAATGACCAGGATAGGCCAGAATTAATGATTTCTGAGTACTAAACCTCGGGGTTCATAACATTACATCTTGTTCCTCGACTTATTCATTACCAGTAGTGCCTGCAAAAGACTGAGGAAAATAGTTTGACTGGTGAAAGAGGCCTTCTATTAAAAACATTATATTGTAAAGTTATTTATTAAAGTTAGTATTTTCACTGTTTCTAACCTTCAAAGTAACATCTTCACAACCAGGTTTTGATTTCAGGTTATCAGTTGTCTGAGCAGGTTGAAAAAAGGATGTTTACCATAACCATTGTGTTTACTATAGAAGAAAACCTTCACTTGTTTTAGTTTATCAAAAGTCAAAAGAGATGATAACATTCAGTGTGTGTTTACTTTCTTGTCTTTCCCATACACCCTCGTGTCTTGTTCCTGGATACTTAAATATGTGGTTTCATGTACTTTTCCACAGACACTCATCTATGATCTCTGTCAGAGAAAGGCTATCAGAGGAGCTTGCTCTTTGGTTTGTCCCAGCTTAGTCATTCATGTATTCCTGTGAACGTGCAAGCACTGAATGAAGGTGTAGATGCCATTCCGTGCCTGGGTCTTGTTATGGGTTAAGCCTTGCTTCTGGAAAGAAGTGGCCACAGTACTGAGATGTCTTAAGCAAAGTTGCATCTTGCTCTCTCATGTTTTTTCCACAATAATGCTCTGTCTCAGTTAGCGAAACAAACAGGATTGTTCTCCTCTGATAGACAGGAATCCTGACATTTTCTCTTTAAAATGCTAGAAGACATTTATTCTTAGAGACTCCTCCGTGCACAAATGTACTTAACTAGAAGTTGTAACGGAATAATTTACATGTGTTCGGAGGCAGTGAAGCATGTGGGTGAGCATTCATTTCGAAGTTCATGTCAGCTTATAGACAAATATCTTCAGTGATTTTCTTTGATTTGTCTGAAAGCATTTACAATTAATTGCTGCTTCTTGATAATTGTTGCACTTGCCAGAAAGGTTTCCAGAGTAGATGTCTGTTAATTGAGCAGAGGGGATTTTAATGTGGCGTAAACATACTGACATATCAGATTGTAATTTAAGCATCAGTAAATTTGGGAATAGTCAGCAATTAGTAAATGTATATCTAATTAGACAGTGGTAAGAAGCAGTTTGAAGAAAAATTTAATTATTTCCTTATTATTCTATATTTTTTAGTCTTCTGTGCCTGTGACAGGAATACCTTAACTCGATTCTCCATTTTGAGTTTAGAAGATTCAGTCCTGATATCACTTTTAGAGTTTTCAAAAAAATTGATAGAACTACCTTTTTTTTTTTTCTGATAAGTTTCTGATAAGTTTATAAACAAACATCTCTTTTGGAGGAAGAGGATGAGACATCTTGCTGTAGAATTTTCAGTGTTTGGAATTGGGAAAAATCAAGAATCCCTTTCTCCTGCTCCCCACAATGATGTGGTGCAGAAAAACCTCCCCGTCCTAGTCACACCCCACACCAAGCTACTGCAAAAAATTAACCATGTCCTGGTCTGAGCAGGACAGTTGTCCAAGCCAATATGGTTAATAATATCCTGTTGTTAGGGGATCCCAAAACATGCTGTAGCCAAGGAAGAGTAAGTACGGAGAGAAAAAAGTAGATTGGATGTCTCTTGTGTGAGTAAATTATCTTTTATAATAAACTCTAGATGTCACCCAGATAAATGGGTTCCAAAAGGGAAGAGATTTTCAGTGCAGACAGTCCCAGGTTTTATTGGATCCTGACATTTTCAAGTGTGCTCCAACTCCAAATCGTATTCTTTGTACTCTTTTCCCATTAAAACTTTGACAGTCACAATTTTCCTTCACTTTTTTACTTTTCTGGGTCTAAACAATTATAGGTCCTCATAAACTGAGATGACAGTCCTAAAATGAGCTCTAATTTGAGTAATGGTTTCCTTTTACTAGTTTAAAAGCCCAAACTGCAGTCTATCATCTTATGCAAATTACATCATGCATGGAAAAAAATTGGTGTTAAGAGGTGGTGAGAGTGAAAGCTAGTGATTAATGAGTAAAACATTTGGCCATTTGCTGTAACCAATCAGGTGCTGTAAGACAGCAGAATATTGGGGCTCACTGGGCTGGGTGCTTTGCTAGAGATGCGCCTGAGAGTGGCCTCCCTGGTGCGCAAAGGTGTGCACACCTGAAGCTGCAAACTGGGTTCCCAGACAAGGCCGATAAAGAAGCAAATCCTTTGAGGTGGGTAAGTTCTTTTTGTGATGCCATTGTCCTCCCTTATCTAACGGCTCCAGCTGTGAAAACTCCCCTCCAAAATATGGCCTCCCAAAATATGGGACTTTCACGCAAAGGATGAAGGGATTCACCCCAGCTGATGGGCCACGATTGATTCAACTACGCTGACTAAGAGACAGCTCAGCTGCAATATCTTAGAAGATGTCAAGACTCCCAAAGTGTCCCATGATCCACAGCATTATATTGTTCATGTGTCTCCTGGTTCACACCATTACATCATCCAGGGTGAAATTCCTCTTCTTTCAGCATTCCCACCTCAACCAGAGTGACTATAAACCTAACAGAGTTGGTGCTCTTCGGACTTCTTCTCCCACCTCTCGATGGATACAGCCTGCAACCACTGAGATGACCAGAAGAGGACTGACAGGATGTCATTGGAATCTACAGAGCAGTGGTATTTTACTCTACTCCTCTGCCACTTTCTTTCTCTCCCCATGCTCCTTCTCCTGATCTCTCTCTCTCTACCGCACATTTACTGCTAAATAAAAATCCATTCTATTGACTTCAGCATATGGTCACATTTACGCTTTAATTTGGGCAGTGGCATCTCTAATAATTTTAATCGGATCTCAACAGAAGCCCTGTTATCATTATATTAAGACAGTCACAAATTGGCAACACTGTCTACCAGCCAATAGCACAAAAATTCCAGTACACCATTGAAAATTATGTATAAACAAGTACAGAACTTTTCATATCATTCTTGCTTTACCAGTCATTCACTACAAAATGCAAAACTGTTAATGAAGTGAAAACTAAATTTATTAAAATGGTTTAATTTAAATAACTCCACATCCAAGCTGTACAAAGGAAAATCTCTTTTATCCCTTGCTTTGATGAATCTGGCCTGTGATCTTGTGCACTTCTAAAGATGATCAAATTGAGCAAAGAACCCCGTGAATCCTAACACAGCACTCTGAGTGATGCTCTTAATGAACACAGCATGAGATATTTAGGCTATCTTGAGGACAGCTGCTTCCATCTAGCTACTTGTGTCTTCAAACAGCTATTTAGTCAAGATACACTGGGTCAGCTATTGAAACACTCATCTAGTAGTGGGTCCTATGAAGAAAATTAAATTTGCACATTTTGCCACGTCTAACAGCATTTCTGTCACTAGAAAGGGTTTGATTCATTTGTTTTAAAATTATTTTGGTTTACTATTTCTTCTGTTTGTCACTACTATTATTACCACAGTTTTCGGGAAGAAAACTGTTGGAAAAGAAAGAAGCAAAACAAAACTTATATGCCATGTGAAAATAATATTTATATATGGACCATAAATAGAAATAATCATTTAATAGCTTTCTTTCCTGTAATTTCTGCTGCCCATAGCATATAACTGCAAATGACTGAAACAACAATATCTTTCAGCATCTACTTCTTGTGTTATCAGTGTATTCATATTTCTTCTTCCAAGGAACCAGTTTCACTGTCCTTCATTTGAAACTTGACTCACTCGGACTAACACAGGTTCTGTACCTTGGGCTGATCATTAATAGGTAATCCCCACCCAAAAAAGGAAATGTTTGATAATATGATTGTGCAGATGGCACTTTGCAATCATTTCTGCCTTTATTTGAATGAAATTAATGTTTTGACATGAACTTTGGTTTCCAGTAAAATGTAGCAATACCATTTCAGAGGAACCAGAGAATCATAAAAAATAGAGACAAGTTCTATTACTTGAAATTCCCTCTGAAGTTTACTCAGGTTTTGCCTGAGTTTTAAGTAAGTCTACGGCTCAGTAGAGTCCTGCAGTCAGTTGAAGATCGCTATATTAGGGCAAGTTTTGTGCTGATATTGAGTTTCATACACACAGGTGAATTCCCTTTCTTGGGAAGCTTCCATGGCACATTATGGGAAATCAATATTTAATTTAACACATTCAGTAAAATATCCTGAATATCTTTGTGCTGCCTCCCTTCTTTTTAGTTGTAATGCCACCCTTTTCCTTTTCATCAGAGAGAAAAATATTCAGCCTTTCTTTTAATAAGTTCAGAGGAAGAATTTTCCATTTATCCAAAGAGGAGAGCTATGCAAAATCCCTTGCAGAATCTGCAGGAATGAAATGGTGTGAGATCAGTTAGGTTAAACTATAAAAGACGTGCAACAGGTGATATATTCCCTGGCATGCCCCTTTCTGCTGAAGCACACACGTACCTCCAGAGGGGTCAAGCTGTTAGCAGCCACTGCCGCTCGAACTGTGGTACAGCCAGATTGACAGGAATGACAGGGAGTGAGGATGGTAACTCACAAGACACTGCTGGCAGAAGGAGATTTTTGAGACACAGCCATTGCATTACCTCAGCCAGATTTCTGGCAAGCTGAAAACTTAAAACACCTACAACCTTTTTATGTTAAGAGAAATGTAAAAGTACAATGAAAATGTAAACTTTTTAATTAGTTTGGAAGTGCTGCTAGAAATCAGTAAATAACAAAATGTGGTATTGTATGCATCTTTTCAACTAATTTCCTGATTATTATAGTGAATTCTACTGATGGCTCTTGGCATGCTTATAAGTTACAGACTACTGAAAGCATTAATGTTGGAAAAAGAGCTCTAAGGTCAAGGAATCTAATTGTCAAACCAGCACCACTGTGTTCACCACTAAAGCACATCCTCACATGATACATCCACACATTCTTTTAAACACTTCCAGGGATGATGATTCTACCACTTCCCTGGGCAGCCTGGTTAAATGCCTGACCACCATTTCAGTGAAGAAATTTTTCCCAATATCTTACTGTTCTAAGTAGCTATGAAGATATATTTCAGGGCAGGATATAAAGCTTATTAGCATGAAAGAAAAAATCCACTGTCACGTCTTGCTACTAAATTTCCTGTTAAAAGAGGTCATAAACACTCCGGTGCATTTCACTTTAGTTAGTGCACTTCACAAATCTAATGCCTATCTGGGCATTTTGTTTTCCAAAAGAAGTGTTAATCTCTCAGTAGCTCAGTTACTTAAGGAAATACGCACACAGCTCTACTCTTCACAATTTATTCCCTCTGCATAGTGACTGCACTGGGCTTCAGTGATGCCATTTGAAGAGTTCAGAATATTCACCATGGGTCAGCCTTCGTCAGCCATTTATTTGGGAAGTAATTATTATGGAATGTTTACCAGTGAATGCTACTGGGGAAACCTTAAAGGGTAATCAGTCTGCAGATGCCTATGTAGTCCTTTCAGACTAATATGGCAGCTACATTAGGATCAATATATTTATCTGGTGGTCTGAGCTACTTTTGGCATCCATGCCTCTAGGTAGGTGGAAAGCAGTTGATTAATAAATTTGCTACATGGATATCAGCTCAGATTTTTACTCAGCATATTTCAAATTTGAAGATCAGTACCTCATCATTCTCACGGCCTGTGTCTGGTGCACTCCTTGGTGGTGCTCTCCTAGATGAAGTCTGGCTTTCCTGGGATAATGGAAGCTTTGAAACACTTCTACAGCAGATATTAAGGCTACTGACCACTGCTGCTTTCTAAGAAAATCATGTGTGGGCTACTATTTCTTTGCGATTTAGAAGAGTTATGACGATATCAGCACCTTGTTCCAAGGTCGTTGAAGAATTTGGGCAAGCACCAATGGAATAGCTGCTCCTACTGGACCAAATGTGACTTCTTAGGAAAATTATTGCAAACTGAAATTAACTAACAAATTGCATCTTGGAAAGCTTAAGAAATACTCAATGACTCACAATAGTTATAAAAGACCCTAATGACTGCTCTGGAACTCACATCATGGATAAGTTTAATAACGAACCTCTGACTTAACTGTTTTTAGGTATTGTTCTAAAGTATGTAAAATGTTTTTCCTACAGTTCACTGGTTTAATTAATGATTGTTCAAACACCACTTAAGCTAGAAATCATTGCTGTAATAAATAATAAGGAACAATTTTTTTTAAATTGTACTTAGAGTTGCTGTTGGATTTGTTTTAGTTACAAAGCATAACCATGTTATCAACAGAGATTTGGCTGTCTTCATCAAGAATTCAATGGCTTCTGTCATGAGAAATAAAGCCAAGATAAATATATTAGATTTAGCAATTAAGTAGATATTTTTATACTTGTGGGGATCTATTTTCTCTTTTTATACTTGTAGAGATATATTTTCTCTTTTTATACTTGTGGAGACAAAAAGCTAGGGAAGGTTAGTAAGAGTTTGCATACCTGCTTGGAAGAAAATAGAGAACAATGCAGTGGGACACTATTTTGAAAGTGGTACTCACTGAGTTCCCAAAGAGCTATAGATTATTATCCTCCCTGGGAAAAAAAAAAAAAAATTAAAAAAAAAGAGCATGTACAATATTTTTGCAAAGAGATTGAAGTCTCCAGTATCAGATCTAAGACATATCAAACCAGGAGCTCTTTCCTTGTGACTTTACATGGAAAATTCAAAGCAGTCACAGAATACCAAGATTGTCAAATATTACTAATATTTCAAGATGGGTATGTACTCATATATGCACAGTTAGGCATACGTATGCCTGGTACCTGAGCTGAACAGCTGGCAATAATTTTTATAATTTCTATTCACTTAAACAACCTACTCTCTTAATGGGAAGATCAAGACAAATAAATAGAGGAAATAAGAATGCATATTTTATGATGAATGAAAATACTGAACTTTTGAGAGTATATACATATGTCATGGAAATAAGTAATAATGCATCAACCTATGAGTTGTTAAATTTCTGGCTTTAGGCTTTCTCCCCTCCCCGGGGCATCCTGTAGCTTTGGATACCCACAAGCAGTGTCAGTATGTATGTATATATGCATATGGGCACATATGCTGTCCATCCCTTACTGCATTATATAAATGAATTATGTGGCTTTTATGTTATGCAAGAGCTTGTTTTACTGAGTGCTCTATATACATATTTTGTGTGTGCAATTAATTACACAGACTGTTTTGCCATTGTTGAATTGCTGAGGGCAAAAAATGATAAATGTTAATGAAAAATTCAATAATAGACACTACCGAATTCAAGGGGAATTCTGTCATACTCTTCATTTCAGCTTTATTTTTTATCATGGGAAGGTACAAAGAAGAGTAAAGATGTTTTGTTATTCTCCAATTCACAGAAATTCTTTTTCTCCTATACTGCAGTAATACTGGCACCCAGAGTTCAAAGACACTAATCCTTATAACTTGCAAATACTTCTCTCCTACTGAACTCGATTGCAAAGCTCTGAGCTGAGTTGAAAGTGACCCAGCTGAGAAATAGATTACAAGAAGGAACGGGAGGAATTTTTTCATAAAAAAGGACAGCGGTTGTGCATTAGCGCTCACATCACGTTATTTCCTTTGTGTACACCCTGTATTTTTACAAGTTGCAGAGCAGTAATTCACAGAGAAACTGTTGGATGATACATTAGTTTCTGGAAGGAATTTACAGAGCAGCTGTGCATCTCTTAAGCTTTCCTCTTTTCAAACTCCATGCATTTGGCTCTTTCAGGTACCCCACTGTGAGAGACTGGAGGAGATTGCTGAACATTTCAGGTGGTTGTGTGGGGAAAAGGGGCAGGTCAGGTCTTGCTCTGGTAAGGTGATGCCCTGCTCCACACCCCCTAGAACCATGTCAGTATTTCTCCCATGCATCTCACTCAGAGTACATTAAAAATCTGTAAGCCCTTTTACGAGTGAGTTTTTGGGGCCTTTCCTTTTAATTGTCACAGTGAGAAGGGTGCTTTTGTGGTGACAAAGGTATTTTTTACAGAGGTAACTGCTAGTCGCAGAATAAAGGGAAAATTAATTTTCTGTCTAAACCAACAGTCTCCAGCAAAAAAGGCCCTGGAGGCCCAGGTAAAAAATGACCTGTGCTGTTCTTCACCAATGGAGTTGCTAAAAGCTTATAAAGTTTATCTAGCCCCAAACACGGAGATGTGGGCTGACCTTTTCCTCTTTGCCTAGGTAGGTAACCCGGGGACTCCCCTGAAACCTGGTTGGTGGGAGGGATAAGGGATAATCTGGGACATGGATATTTGTTTGGGTTATAATGATACCTGGTCCTGTAAGATTAGACTCCAAAAGGCAAGCAAGCCTAATTGTTGGAAATTGGCCCATTCTTAAAGTTTGTATTTTTTGACAAGGAGTGCAATGCTTTGCAATATCAATAAGCAATAAAGAACCCAAACTGAACTTGCTGTGCTATTTTGGACCTCATCTTACAAGTCCAGAAAGGATCAAAAATTGTCTTGCTAGATTGTTTAATGTTTGATATGTTATTAATAAATGAACAAGGAATTTGTAAAATGCAAGACCTCATTGAAAAAAGAATACTGTATCAAGAAACAAGAAGGAAATCTCCAGCCAGTCTGCTGGACTCTTTGGTCATCACCAGCTGAAAGACTGGTTTCTTGAACTCTTCCCTCAAATCCTGGTTTGCATCACGACTTGCCAACAATTTTGGAGCCTCACAGGGTGGGGAGCGATGAATTGCACAGAGTGAAATTTTCATTTTAACTAGATTTATACTTCTGATTATTGAAATAGCAGTTGTCTGTTACTTGATTTCTTGTATACTTCCCCCTCTTTCTTTTCTCCTCTGTCTCCTAGATTAGGACCCATAAGCCATTTTAAGAGGCTCATTGAGTGGGTTTTGGGGCCTTACACCCATGTCTTTTAACCCTTTCAGCTTTCTTGTTGCCTGTTTTCAGAGCTTTCACTAGCAGTGAAAAACAGAATGCATAATTCTGTTTCCACCAGAGCTTGGCAAAGTCCTTAGATGATTCCCTAGCTTTACATAAAACCTCCTGCTCCAAAGCTGTTCCAATCAATTGGAAGAGTCCCCCTCGGTACCATGGGTAACATATCAGACTCTCTGTGGAGGCATCAGAATGCAGATTACACTGCATTTTCTTTTTTTCTCTGACGGTATCTAATTGCAGCTTCCTCTCTGAAAGCCATGTGTCTGGCATTCTTAAAATAAACATTTCCTCATTTATTGACTAGTACTAATTCCTTAGTCTGTTACCTTTGGAAACCAATTACATTGCTCACATTTAAAGTCTTTATCCTCCACTTAGAAGGACTGTTGACATACTGGAAAGAAAAAAAAAAGCCAGAAGTATTATCCAAGATCTGGAATATCTGTTTTAGACTGAGTGATTATTTTGGTTAACACAGAGAAGGACACCAGAAGAATTGCTCCTGATCTGCAGTAATGTAAATGAGGATAAATTTTTTCATAGTACCAGGCTCCATAGTATAACAAAATTTAATGACCATGAGTTTAACATTCAAAAGCTTAGGTGTTTTTGCTAGAGGAGGCAAGAAATCCTTGGAAATATTTGCTTAAAGAGCATAGACGTTCTCAATTAACAAGAACTTGAATCAAGAGACAGCCCATAGCCTGTGAAGAGCTGCTGTCCTGCTGCAGGATTCAATTGATGAAATTCTATGAGCTGTATATGCATGAAATCCAACTAGGTTCTGTTGCCTTTTTTTCAAAAGCATGTCAAATTTTTAAAACTACCTGCATCTTTTCCTACAGTTTTTATGCATAAACGCATCAAAATCAGTAAATGTTTTATTTAGGTTTCACTTTTCTCAATTTCACATTTTAATAGGTGCCTGAGTATGTGCAGTCTTTTTCTATTAATAGGAAATCAGATTCATGGTCACTTCCAAACCTTGTGCACTCTCACAGACACAGACACTGAGTCAGTTTTATGACATGCCAGTAACAGTGTTCCTCATTCATGCTCAGCTTCATTGTCCTTTTCCTTCATTTCTCCACTCAATGCCTTAAACGCATAAAAACACCACAGTGGGGTTTTGTACTGGGTCAAATTTTTTTATTTCATGAGAGTACATGGATTTTCTTTTCCCATTAGAAACTTAAAATGAGAGCGCAAAATGTACAAATCTTCCATAAAATTATATTGAAAAAAGAATGTTTCAAGTCAATCAAACATTCTTTTCAGCTGAAAGAGAAACATTTTGTTTGGAATTTAAGCTTTGTATGCTATTTACTCGCACTGGAATTAATTTAATTTTCACAAGTCATTTAAAATGGTAGATCTCATTGAGCCAAAAATGCCAAAATGGAGTGTCATCATGCTGTCAAAAACACTTTATATTTTAGGCAGATTTTTATATTCTCCACTCTATCTATCGATAAGACAGTAATGGCATTTTCCATAGAAACTCTTTTAGTAAAAGAGTTTCATAAGATCCAGGCAGAGATACAGATCTCATAATACCACATATATCTGGGTACATAAGACAACATCAAGTATTTAAAGACAAAATAACAAGGGCGACAGGGGCATGGAACGGGGAATTCTACAGAACCAAGAGTTCAGGAGTGAAGATATTTGCATCCACATAATTATTCTAAGACACTCTTTCAAAAAATGCTTAGTCTCTTAAATAAAAATATATTTTAAGTGTTTTCAGAGTAGGATCTAAATGAATGCATGGACTGTGCCTCATCTGGCCCTCGTTAATATCCTAAAGTATGCCCTCTATATTTTTTCATGGTGCTCGGGTGTTGAAACCATAAAACATCCTGAGTTGGAAGGGACCTACAAGGATCATTTACTCCAACTTTTTTTTTTTTTTTTTAACTTCTGTTTAGTAGCTGGGAGGGCTACTTGCAATATAAGCATTATTCAGCATATCACAGAATCACAGACTATGTTGGGTTGGAAGTGACCCAAAAAAAGAAAGAAGGCAGAAAATGAGGCCCTTGTGTGCAAGTAAAGCACAGTTCTGGCCCATTGCTTGTGTTAGTTTTCTGTCTTCCTACATAATATTCTCCACTTCCACCATTTTCCCTAATACTGAAAGCTAAGAAAAAGTAGTTTTGGATACTTTTCATCCATCTTGTAGCCTTCACTTTTATGGTCCCTTTGTCTCCTTCTAGTCTCTCTAGATAATTCTAGAACCCTTTTTCAGCCTTATTACATTGATTTGGCTTTCTTTGCTTCCCTTACTTTACCTCTGCTTTGTTTGCCAGCTAGATTCCATCTAGTCCTTTCAATCTATTCATGTGTTGGATATGGGGGGTTTGGTGGGGGGTTTTTTGTCTTCCCAGGGTGAAATGAATAATGCAAATTACTTTGCTGCTACCTAAAGAAAAGAACTATGTAGCTTTAGGTTTGGTTCGTTATTGCTTCACTTTCCTCCCTGCAGTGAGTGGCGTCTTTTGATCGACTTTTATGTCTTTGCTTTAGCTTAACTGCTGAATGTATCGACGGTGGTAATTTATGAAAACATATTTTGATTTCATAGCTCAACTAACAGAATGGAAAACTACAGTTTTCCAGCTATCATGTCTCTGTTTTCTCAAGAAAATGGCTTATTTGTTTCAGAGTGAGAAAAGGAATTGCATGTTCATGCAGATGTAGATAAAAGCTATTCAAATTCTTAAATAGTCCTGTACTTACATTTTCTTTCAAATACCATAGCTGTAGCTAAGGTGACATATATGAAAGCGAAAACAACATCATACACAAGGTACAGTAAATGCTAAATAGCCGTACATCCATTATACAGCACATCTGGCATGAATGCCAGACCTGTAAGCAATACCTCTTATGATTAAAACATCTTGATACATTATGTTACTAATATTTTACCGCACAACACTGTCTTTCAACTAAAAAAAATGCAGAGTGCTTTACGAATAGAAATGGGAAGTAGAAATTGGCTCCAAATATTATTGCCATTTAGAATTGATTTAACTAAAGTAGTACTTGGTAAAGCGTCTTACTGAAGGCAAGGCACCTGCCCAAGTATATTTCTCTCTTACTTGGATTCTACTTGTCTGTCTTTGCCAACACCTATTGTCACATTTTGAAATTCACTTTTGGGTTCTCACATTTGGGTAATTTCACTCATAGTGCGTTCACAGACTCTGTCCTCTGCCCTTTACTCATTATATCTGACAGTGTTCCTATCCCCAATCTCCTGGAATACTGAAAAATATTAAAATGTCACCATCAAAACTTTCCAGTACTGGGATATGAGTCTGGAATTTCTGAATGGATGTAAAATCCCTTATGCAAATGTTTAAAT
This sequence comes from Dasyornis broadbenti, assembly GCA_013397935.1. NCBI lineage: Eukaryota > Metazoa > Chordata > Aves > Passeriformes > Dasyornithidae > Dasyornis > Dasyornis broadbenti. The sequence continues at coordinate 2,626,839 of VZRN01004506.1, read as the reverse complement.
AGGGATTGGAGTAATGCCTTAGAAAACTCCAGTCAGGCCAAAACAAGGAATCCTTATTAAAGAGGAAGAGAGAACTATATCATTCCTGACTTTGAAGACTAAATAAAAGCTCTCTGAAATTACTGGTAGCTGGATATATAATGAAGATATCTGGGCCAATGCCTTGCAATGAAATTTGTTCAGGAATTCTGCTTGTTTGGGGGTTCGTTTGCGCGTTTTTAAAGAAGGCAACTGGTGTATGCTCTGTAACATTTTAATTCTATTCTGAAATGATTCACAGCAAGCTTTAGGGTTTTGTACTAGACAGGAATGTATGCAGGCTTGTTCCTTCAATAGTTCTGCAGCATATGACTGAGGAATATTTGTGAGCACACAGTATTTATTGACTTGGACATTTATATCAGAATGAGATCATTTGCAAGTAACAGGGATTTCAGCCCTGAACTGCGATCATTTCAGCTAAGACAATTCTTTGTAGACTTGACTTCTGGGTGTCACACTCAGGAATGAATGCATAATACATCATCTGCCCACACGAGCTCATGCACTGCTGGAATCAATATTTAATTATTAACATCGTTGAATTTAAAATTCTTAGCTAAAAAAGGGTAGCTTAATTGAGATGTGTTGGAGTACAGTAATTGATACGTTATACGTATACAGGTAGGGTGCCAAAAAAGCTGACAAATAAGCTACCAGGGAATGAAACAGACATCTTACAAACACATGTAACAGCCAAGTCAAAAGCTCCTGGCAACGCTGCTTAAGACAAATTTTACAAACATTATAGAAAAATGTCTTAGTATACTTTAGAGAAGCTGGTGGTTAGTGATGTATTAGATCTTATTTGATTGATTTCTGTTAAGATTAGGAGCATACTGGGTTGCAAGAGGAAAACTGAAATATGTACTAAAATAATTTACACAGGCTCTTTATTGAGGGCAGTTTCATTCATTGTAGAAATAAATCTACTCCTCTGTTTGAAACTATCAATTAAAATGGTAGCCATTATTCATGAAAATAAATATATAGAGTGTTACTCATGACAGGAGAATGTATCATGTATAAGTGGTCAATAAATCATTTTAGGGGAAAAGTGATATGGAAAATGGTGGCACTTAAACTTTCAATTTTCATTAAAATTTTAACTGCAGCAAGTTGTTCAGCAGTGAGGCAGTCTCTGCCGCGCAAACCCATGTGAGCACTCTTTGCTCTTCAGAAGTTTGCAAAAGCTGCTACTACTTTGTCCTGTACCTGGCTCTGCTGACTCCCAAAACTTGCCACAGATCCTGCGAAGGGGCAGTGCAGGGCCATGCGCTCATGTGCCCTGTACTCACCTCCTCCTCGGTTTTGAACCTGTATGGCTTTTGCTTGCACTCTATTTCCCACAAGGAACACGGGAAAATTTGCTGGTGAAATCAATACTTTTAGTAAAATAGTACAACGGAGAAAGCCTGTTCTACAACTTATTTTATTATACTTTCTTACCTTTCTTATCTACCTTTCTTCTTGCTTTGTCAAAATACACCCTTAATCTGCCATCAGCACCTAAACAAGTTCCTGTTTAAATCAATGGGCCACCTATAATTAAGCGATCACACTCAAACACTTAATTCCAATTGCTTTGCTTTGACAAGATCTCCAACAGAGGTTAAATTTGCGACAACAAGCATACTGGCACCTCATACCCTGCTAGGTCACCATATCTGCCATAAACTGTATTTCATATGCTATATTATATGTAATACCATGAAATACCATTATATGTAATACATGAAAAAATACCATGTCATCCCTATAGAACTAGCCTGATGCCTAGGATTCCTGGTTATAAAACATGTTGCACTTAGGATTAGCACCATAATCTTGGTACTTCTGTTCCTCCAAACATTGTCCCTTTTCCCATTGCAGACAATCCTTTTCCTTCCCCCAAGCAGAGAGGTGGAAAGTGGGGCAGGGCCATAAAACCATTTTTTTTTAACCCCCCAGTCCTCAGTTCCTATCTTAGTGACAGTGCAGAGCAATCAAGAAGATCAAAGGCCGCATTGAGTGATGTCAACTGCATTTCTGCTCTCTGCTTCCACTTTCATTTTGGGAGGCGCAGGTGATATGCATTTATACCCAGTTCCTCTGCTGTTAAACTCTGCAGAAAAGTATTTCTCAACAGGATTTAAGAATCAGCCGTTCAGATCAAGACAAAGAAGGTGAGCAGAGTGAGAAGGCAAGAGGACTAAACACATTCCAGATCTGAGACTGAAAAGAAAGATCTGATTTAGATAGTGGGAGCTGGGCCCTGAGTGTAAGAGTTAATGGTTTATGGCAGTAAGGATCGTTTGGTAGCTCCCTTTTGGCTAGTTAGCAAGACTTAATCAATTTTCAAGTACAGCTTAATTTTATTCATTGCCTTAATGGTTTTTATTCAGCTTTAAATTTTCTATCTGACATTAATCTTTCCTTAGAGTTTCATTTTTCAGAGGGTTGTTATTTAAGAGGAGCTTTTTAGTCTGTATTTTTTTACCTCTTAAAATTACCTTACAAGTAACAATTAAAAGTGCTACTAAGCAGAATGGTGTCAGGTTTTACATGCTGTACTGGCAATAGAGCATCCCCAAATCCTTCACTGAAGTTTTCCTGTCCTGACAGCTATTGGCCTTTACTTACAACTTACTCATAGCACACTGTCATAAACATGCTTTGCACTGACCTGCTGGCTCAATGAGTCTGGTTTGTTGGAAGAAATTAGACTACCAGTTATGGAAGTACAAATTCAATCTCTCCTGTATTTGTTCAGCTGCTACAGAGGCAAATAAAAGCTAAATAAATTTGATTTGTGAGGGCTATATATTGCCATCTGACAGATAGGATAGCTCTTCCCTAGAACAACTCACATGATCCTTCAAGTGTTTTTAAAACACTGCAGCAGGTTTACTTTTCTAGGAAGAATGAAACGCTTCAGGAAAAAAAGGGCTTCCCTGTGGATTTGTGAAAGATACACCATTGAAGTCTCACATGTCCATACAGTTATAAGTGCTTGTACTTGAACATTCTACGTATTCCTAAAGTTTCACATCTATAAATAAATGTATTTATAGATGTAAATACATATATTTACCTTACCTTCTCTTGTATCCTGTCTGAAGTTAATTTTCCACCCTTAGAGTGGCAAGATGAACACATATGAAATGATATTTCTAGTCGTCTTTAAAAACAAAATCAAAAACTTGTATGTTTGGCTAAAGCCAGTTTGGCATGTTAGAGGTTACTGGACTGGTAATGATGTCTCTGATGGAGTCATGAAAGGACTGACAAGGCTGGGACAAAAGAAAATCTCATGAGGTTGCTTGCTGTCACCTCCCAACTGGCTGAGGCTGGCAAGGCCTCAGGTGATTATTACCGAGCAGTTTGAGTTGATTTGTTCTGGTTTAGAGCTTGTGGTTTTGGAAATAAAGCAAGCCCTGAGGAAGGGGATACAAAGACAAGATCTGTGGTTAGGGGCTTGATTTTTCCTTGTATGGCTGGTGAGCCTGCACAGTGACTTACAATTAGCAATAAAGTCCAGACAGTCCTTTACAAATCATGAGCCAGGTGAATCCTTTGCCTTCAGAAGAACTCAATGCCTTTAAAGAAGAAAACCTTTCAATGAATGTCTGTTGAAATTCAAATCTTAATTCTTTCCAGCTACGCTTGGGCCTCTTTTAGAGTCTCTTTCTGTGAACATTGAAGCAAGCAGTCACTGCTTGTTGTAATTGAAATTTACCTGCACAGGTTTCATATTCATATCACATAAGGTATATTTTTTTCCAAGGAGTGGGGAACTAATTTAAATGGCAAGGGGTAGAAGGGGAAATGCTCCAGTAAAACCCTATCAGGGCTTTGGAAAAGAAACAACTGAGCACCCATAATTCTGTTATTCATGTGTAAGAGAAGCATACTTGTAACCATCCTGTGTGACATTGAGGAAACCAAAATACATATACTTTATATATGGAAATATGTCCTATATATATTGTAACTGTCTATAACTATGTATAAAACTGTGTAAATAACATAAATTCTGCAGTTCTCCCTGCTATTTTAAAGGTGACCTATAACTGTTTGCTTGCTTAGTTTCTGGAGTTTTTTCTCCTTAAAATGATGATTTCAAAATGATTGTGGATTTTCAAAACCCACTACAATTAACAGCCAGTATTAACAAGCAGTTGCACACTTACAGGAGCAAGACTTTCCAGGTGAGTATAGAGGCCTGTAACGACTTTGGAAATGGTTCCCTTTGCAATGCTCTTGTGGAATTAGCACCCCCAAAGGTACCTTCACAAACCAGCAAGCAAAGTGGTGACACAATTGAATGCAGAAAATGTCAGAGGAGACACCACAGCTCCAGCCTCATTATTCCAAGGTAGATAAGCCACATGACTGCTTGCTACAGTGATACCTATTTCCTTTAGCCATTCATCAGACACCGCTTCTTATTCTCAAAGAAAAGTCATAGAACAACAAACAAAGGCAAAAAATAACAAGGCAGTAAAGCTTCCTTTTATTCCTCTTCTTGCCAATGTGGCAGTGTGTGATCCAGATGTCCTGTGTGCTGTGAGAATTCTTACCTGCTGGGCTGCACAGTCTCACTCTCTTTTGCTCCTGTCTAGTACCACAGGCATTTCTGAGGGTGCAGGAATGACAAGCTTGCACTCAGCCACATGAGCACAAGGAATAATCTTTGCTTTGTCCCATTTTTGTCCCAAAACATCTCTGCTGAAGCAGCTGAGGAGCAGCACACTGGATAGGCACTCTATTATCTTCGATGATGCTCTTCTAAAACCAAGCCCTCTTTACCTCATCCAAGCACGTGCACACATCGAGCTTGAACGGTCAGGTGAGGGAGATCCATTTCCTCCTCACTGCTCCCACCCAGGAGGTGTCACAGCACTGCAAACAGCAGCAATGCTTCAACATAACAGATCACACATCGGTCGTGTGTCAAGGCTTCTCGCTACTGGGGAAAGAACAAGGACTGTGCTGGCATTGCAAACCCTTCCTCAAGCAGAAAGAATTGCAGGAAGGAGAAGGAGAGGGCTGTGGTGTGACATATGTATTCTGGAGCTTGAGTCTGTGAGTTTATGAGCACTTTCCCAGCCTGCTAATTCACGTGGAAGCAGGCAATGCCTCGTACTCCACAGGACGTTGAGCCTTTATTTACACTAATGTTAGCTTTTATGTTTTAACATAACATTTATGCCTGTGCAATCACAGAGGAGATTTTCAAGCCTGAATTTTTTTTTACTGCAGATGAATTACTGTAATTGCATCTCACTACAGCAATGACAAAATACTTTCTTAGCTATGAAGGAAAAAAGCTATAAAGAGAAAATATTTTTCTGTACCTGAAAATGAATCATATTTGTGAAGAAATTCCCTGGACTCAGTCGAATTCTGAAACATCATGCGTGGGCAGTATTCACGACTAGGAAAAAGACAATAAACACAGCAGATACTCAGTCAACCCTTCCTTTAACCAAGTAAATTGCTAGACTGGAAACTTACTATTCCTAACAGGGATGACTTCAACACAGTCATTAACACTACAAAATACCAGGAGTACTGCTACTCCTTACTGAGGTTGGCTCTTTCAGTTACATAGTGAAACTGAAATCTCTTGCAACCTTTAATAGCAGCTAAAAGAAATACCTTGTGGGTGGGGTGCTAAGAAGAAAATCATTCTTCCTATTTATTGTACTTTCATACGGAGAAAACAGCTGTAGGATTTGAAAGCGTATTTGTTGGGAAAAGGATTTGCTAAAGATAGAAAACACGGCAAGGATTTCCAGCAAATTCCCTTGCTGATAAATGAACAGTAATGCTTAAGCCTTTCTAATGAAGATGAGTTTACCATGGAATAAAGTCGTCAATGATGAGCAGAAAATAGGGCATTTGTAAATACAATGTAACACAGAATCATAAAGCACATCCAATTTATGCAAAGATGTGCTTGCAGAGCACGATAAATAATATCTGCATAATCAATTACTGGAAGAAAGGCAGACTGAATAAATTGTTTTCTGTCAATTTATGGAAAACAAGCATAGCACAAAAAAAAAAGACAATTTGACGTTGGTCTTTTAACAAGATTGACAAGCACTAAACCCAAACTTACTAATGATTCAAAGGACACAGTGTTTATAAATGTCTATTGTCATGAGTGATAGAAAATTTGAATTAGGGCAAGGGAAAAGTTCCTATTTTTTAAGGTAAAAGGCAGGATACGCAATGTAATAATATACACAAGACCCCCATATATAATATGGGTTTGTTTTTTCCTTGTATCTAAGATTCTTTGATTTAAAAATACACATGGATTGAGAGGGGTGGGAGAGCAAGCAAGAGAAAAATATATTCTAAGTTCATCAATAACTATTAATAATGAGATATTAGATGTATGTGGTGGCTGAATGCTACACCCACTGATCTCAATGGAAAGGTTGTATTGAGCTGGGTGAACTAGCCTTCAAAGAAATTCTGAAACTACTTTAAAACTGAATTGGGAAAGTTGCAAATTACATCATCATTCATTTACAGAGCCATTAACTTTATGATGCTAAATATCTCTGTGATGCACGTAGTGGTTCTAGAAAGCTTCAGTAGCTGTTTAGGATACCTCGGATACTAAAATGAGTGATAAGCCATTCAATATCCAGACATTAGCTTGGAAGACAATGTCATTGAACAGAAACAACTCTCTAATTCCTCATCCTTCCATCAACCAAAATAAAAATTAAAATGCAAACATATAACTTTTGGCTGTAAGAATATTCAAATGTTTGTTATAATCTGCATAAAACAATTTGATATACAAATGTTTTTTGACTTGAGAAACATTTAGCAGTTTTCGACAGTCTATGCAGGATATTAGAATTCACATAGCCACCATATTCACTTTCCATGTGAAACATTCAATGATGCCTGTAGCACTACACGCTCTGTTATTAAATAAACCACTGCTTTTATTCTGGGGTTATTTCAGCCTTATCAAAACCTCTCTTTTTATTTATGAAAAAGGTGCAGCCAAGTTCCAGCAGGCTAAAATTTGTTTTCTGTCCTACTTAGGTGACACAACCCTAATTCTTTCAGCTGAGCAGATGAAACAAGAAAATCAACAGTCAGAGGATATGATGCTGAATAGGGTGTTTGATTGTGACCAAGAGAGAGTGTCAAATCCATCTCCTTAAAATTTGCTTCTGACTCTGAGATTCAGCAAGGTGTTTGAACCTACACAGATGGCAATATCTCTCTTTTGGGGTCTCCACATCAAATTTTCATGTACTGCTGCAAAATTGGCGTGTTTCAAGCAATCGTATCTTGATAAGCCATAATTTGATTAACAGAAATAATTAGTTGTTGGAGGTCTAACATCTCCCCAGAGGTTTCACTTTAGCCTATAACTCCTGAGGCACCGGTCATGCTTCGCTGCCTGAGTGCACAAAGAGACACTTCCTGAAGTCTTAATGCCTATTTTAGGACACTAAGGCTTGACTGCACAAAGATTTATGTGCCGAAATGTGGACCTCACATAAAGACTGATGTACTAAAAACCTGACAAGCAGTTGCTGCTCCCTCTTCCCAAGCCAGGCAGCAGTCACACACAGAGACAGGGCGAGGAAGAGCCTGAGCACAGACCTCAAAGCAAGTGGAGCAAGGAAAGACAGCTTCAGCTTCACTGGAAGTTTTCCTGGACCCTCCCAAGTGCTGCAGTTCTTGTGCAGTCTAATACGGCATCGAGGCTAGGAAAATAAAATGGCTTATGCAGAATGAGAGGATCAAGCCCTCAGAGAAGATCTGGTGAAATTTTTGGGGAGAGTAAGTACCTGTTCTCAGCATTGTAAGCACCAGTATTTGGTGATACTGCCTCCTTCACTGCAGTGAACCTGTACTTCACATGGAAGACAAAGGCACATGGATATTTCCAGGTGGAAAAGTCCATTCATGAAAAGTGTTTTTTACATGAGAAAAATACTGCACAGCTTTCCAGCCCTCTGACCCCATCCACCTCCTGCCCTCAACAGAGCCAGCCAAGCGCAATGTTAAAAGACATATTCCAGTCTGAGGTTTAACAGAGCCATTTACTCTCCTGGAATTTGAAAGAAAAAGATGAGAATTAAGTTGTCATTAGCAACTAAATATATTTACCAACACTGGTAGGATTTTTTTGGCCTAGATAAGATGCATTTTACAAATGCTAAGAACCGCATGCTTTCAGCAAATTACGCTAAGACTACAACGTGAGGAAAGGAAATAGTTCTGACTGTAGGGCATTCACCTGTAAAATACCACGTGCATGCATTTTGCTGGCTCCTGTGAGCTTCCTTTTAAACAAATCAACCACACAACCACTCAGGAGACAGAAAAGTGGGAAAACGTGGGGGTTAGGGAATATATTTTGTGATGCGGTAGAACACAGCAGTAGTGTTCTAATTAACTTTTTTTTTGAAGCTAATAACAAAGCCTACCACTGGCACATTAAACATAAGATATGTGAGGAAATAAATGAAAATAAGTGGAGAAGCTAAACATTGATTTCCTTTTATGTAATTCTGGTAATGATCAGTATCTCATTATGTGCTTCTCCTCTAAAGAGATGTGTGACCCAGTCATTCACAGCCCTGTGCTGCCATAAAGACGATCTGAAGCTGACTACCTGTGAAAACTCGTGCAAGGAGACTTTAGAAGCAGCATAAGAAAAGATGAAAAAAAACCACTCGATAGTATGAAATAGCCAGAATAGCATGAGTGTTAAGTAGTTTCACTTGCAAACAGGATTTCTTGAGATCATGGGTATCTCCCAGCAGTAATTTGTGACATTACTCCCACAATGTGAGCTTAAAGAGGTATGATCAACCCAAAATACAGGCAGCAAAAAGTCATAAAGTCTACCATCCACCTTTCAGCTGCAATGACTGCAACTGTAATTAGCAGTGGCCAGATTTTAGAGCAGTTTTCCAGGTTCCCTGTCCTACATGGAGAAACAGTTTGGTAAGAAATGTTGAGATACACCCTTGAATGCCCTTCACCTGAGTTGCTTTGTGTGTTTCTTACCAGTAGCCAGGATCTGGGCCATTAAGTTCAAAGGATATAACCTGCTCAAACTTTAGCATTCCATTTAACATTAATTTATAGTTGAACTTTTATGGAACTACAAAAGCTTTACTATCTTTATTAAAGCCACATACATTTATTACATAGTGAAACTGTGGCAAGGAGATTCTGGGTTGAATATTTCATTAATGTAATTTCTATTTTTTATTTTAAAACAAAAATCTTGGGGAAATTAAGTGAAGGCAAGGTCTTTATTCCCTGCTTCAAGACAGTACCTGAATACTACAAATAGAAAATTATGACTTTTGTGAGCCACTGAATGAAGTCTGAGGTAAACTTCCACACAGGTTCTTTGTCAGAGTCTCAGATTAAGAAAACATCTTCCATCGTTTGAGAAAAAGTTGTATAAATATTCCTCTCCATACCTTGTCACTTATTTTACCATCCTTGCTATTTTTCATGTTGACCTGCTCACACATGAGATAATGAAGTCATTAGTTACACTTTCATTTACTTCTCCTGACTTTGGAGGTGATAGGTCTGATCCATTAACACAAGGTTCTTCTCTCCGTTGCAATTTGCATGTAGTTAAGGAAAAAAAGGTTTAATGTCAATATTTCAGCTAACAAGGTAAGACAAGTTTTAAAAACAATTGTGAAAAAAAATAACCTCTGACACATCAAAGCAAGGATGTTTGCTACAAGAGAAGGATTCATAATGCATGAAAAAACCTGAAGGGATGCCACAGATGTAGGGCCACAAATATTTTGAAGTGTTGCATACTACATGACTGTAGGAACAATCAAGTGTTGTCTGTCATGGGGATCAGTGCTAACAGCCATATAGTTTTCCTCACCTATGGAATTTTTTCTTTATATAATAATGTATTTCTTTATAATTTTTCTTTTACTTTCTAATCCTGAAAAGCAAATCAAATGCGTAATTTGATTTTTCTTAACAACCCATTACAGAGCTCAAGAAATTTCACTTAGTACTTGTAGACTTACCTTTTAACATATCGGAAAAAACCCCAAGGTCCAAAATATTTTAGCCATCTGTAAAGCAGAACAGCAAATATTCGCTGGAAAATGAAAACTGAAAGGGAATATGCCTCCACTTTCAGCAGAAGGAACCAGCCTTTTGCAGAAAATCTAGCACAGTGCTCGTGCCATCTAGTCACCAAAGCACAAGAGATGGTGCCACTTCTCATTAGACTGGAAGAGTTTTCTGTTCTTTGTACAATGAAAACAAATAACAAGAGTGTGTACCTTGTGGTATCTGTAAGAGCGTCTTTCACTGGCACAGTTTTGCTCCTTTTAAACCAGGTGGGAACCTGACCCAGCCTCCTGAGTCCTGCCATTGTAAAATAATTTCTCAAAATAACCACATCAGGAAATTTTGTGGCCTGAAAGTATGTCAGTTTTAAATATAATATTTCTCAAATATTAGAAAAGGTTTCAGTTTTTAAGAAAAAAAACTAGAAAATGGCCATTTTCTCGTATTGCATGTAAAGCTAATAATGCTCCCAGAAAGTTAAAAATGCTTCTTTTTCCTTACAGTTGTCATCCTCAACTTTCTAGTTAGTATAATTCATAGAGAAGCATTGGGGGTGGGGTGTTGAAAAAGTAATAGTTTGAAAATAAATAAGATGGACTGAAATGGGACAACTTGAACACAACTCGAGATCATGCCTATGTGGCTAGATCCCTACACAGATCCTTTTATAGGGCTGTCTCCTTTGTAATATCCTCATTGAAAAACAAACTTTGGTGGGGTAAGGATCAGAATGGGTGGATATACTCACTGATTTCCTACAGCCCCGTCTTCTGTTTTGTTTCACTCTTTTTTTCAGATATTTATGTAGCATCTGATTCTTTTCCCTGTCTCCAATTAACCACAGTGGGTATCATTGATACTCCCTTCTACCCTACCTCAGCTGTCTTTAGGCTCTGAAACTCTTCATTTCTCGTAATGTCACGAGTAAGAACTGAACCCGCCCCATGAATTTTAATGGTTGTTTAAAACTTTTTTTTTTTTTCTTTTAACTGCAAGCGCTTCCAGGATTTTTGCTGTTTGATGTTGAGAAGTATGGACATGTAAAGTAAAGATCAAAGTATACCTCTGGTTAATAAAACTCAGCAAAAATTACAGCACAAAATACTGGCAAAATTAGACTTCATCAAAGAATCATGGGCGGCTAAGGATGGAAAGGAAACATTAAAAATCATTTTTTAAAAATATTTTTTAAAAAACATAGGAAGGAAAATTTTAGGACAGCAGGGAAAGATGTTACACATCATTATCTGATTTCATATTTTAATTTTCACATTGGTTTACAGATAAAGTATTGGAAAGCAGATTAGAAATTCTGTAGATTAATAATATTGGTAGTGATCAATGAGCATATCTTCTGAACAAAGGCACAATATTTACAGTTGGTGTCATAATACCTCATAGTTAAATTAGTTATAAAATATGGAAAAACTACAGTCTTCTTTTCAAGAACAAAGGCAACAAGAACTTTAGAAAATACAACCTTTAGGTACAAATATTTATTTTAAATACTTTATTTATTTTTTATTTAGAAAAAGGAAGGAACTACTTTAAAGTAGCCCATTTTTTCTTCTGTAAGGAGTTTATCACTCCAACAAATCCAGTCCTTTAAATATAATTAAATATTTTTGTCTGCCTCTCTGCAGTAATACAGAATGCTACAAATAATTTCTGTCACCCTTCCATCTGAGTAATCCAAATAGGACAAGGTGTTCAAGGTGAAAACACCGCTGATTTTATAAACCTGTTCAATTTCACTATTGACCAACTTTTCTTCCTCCAGTCTTTCATGTGAACTGAACTCTACCTGGCTTGGCTGCTCCTGGGCACTGAACAAGGTGTTTCATTACACTTGTCCCAAAAGATGTTGATTTTTTTCTCTAGATAAGGAAGACACTGATAAGTGGAATAGATTTCACCTGACAGGTGGGAGCTGTATTAAACTAGTCCCATAAGAAAAGTAAAGAGATGTGGCACAGTGCAATCACAAAGTGTTATTTAAATTGTCCAGTGCAGTCAGACTGCAGAATTTGCACACAAGTGTAGTGTGGTGACACTGAGCTTTCCCTGCAGAGTGCTGCAGCAAGGATTCAGTGGCATTAAGTCTTCATCTCTTCAGATGAGAAATGAGAAAGCCACTGTCATTCACCCAGAGTGAGTGAAATTTAAACCCACACACCACCTCAACTCTGCCACTCAAACTGCCTGTGCGCTGCAGCCGCTGTGCGGGAGCTGAACATCAAAATGTGTCTTGTCCAGTGACAAATTCATTTTTTCTGACCCTGGGAAAAGCAACCTTTCAGAGCCTAGAACATGCCAGAAAGCCAGTCTTTCCCTAAGAAAAGGAGAGCTATAAGAACAAAGGAGGCATAAGGTAATGCTTCTAGCTACTACTTTGCCATGTCATAACGGCAATATAAACATGTAATGTTTTCTAAACTGACACAGTTGGTTTAGATGGCTGGTGGCAGAGGCGACTATTTTATACTTTCATTGAATTTTGAACATGGATTTCAATTGCTGTCACTCAATTAAACTCAAAAAGATAGGATAAGGTTGGTCTTCTGACCTCTTTGAATAGATTATGCAAGGGAATTATCCACTGATCATGTGTGAATTTGTTATTTTTAATAATTGAGATTTAACTAGTGAAAAAAACAAAACAAAACACCATAAGGAGACTCCCTAAAAATTCACAAAGCACCAACCCTCCTTCTGGGAGACATAATTCGCTTAACGTCACCTTTCACTTTTGTTATCATTTTAATGGATTTAAAGTATTTTCAGTAAAGTTTGCAGAGCTTCTTGGGATTTGGCTTTCCAGTCACAAGTTATGAAAACAAATTGCTTTCAAGCAATTGAATAACTTCCAATATCAGATTCTATGAGTAGAAATAAACAAACAGAACTTCGTACTGATTCCTGGGGAAGAATCTTATTCAATGAATATTTGGCAATTTGGATTCCAATCCCCTTTTCTTCCTGCTTTACTGTCACAGGACAAGCAGAGTATTTTTAACCAGTTACTCACCAGAAATAGTTTAGAAACTGTGTTTTTGAATCTGATGACTTTACAGGTAACTAACTCAGATGTCCCATATGTCACAAAATATTTTTCATGAACCCTCTTGAGTTTTTCTTTTCTTCTTTGGAATTTAATTTAATATTTCTTCTTTTCGTCTTTAATGTGTTCCATTTTTCTTCCTTCTTTTCAGTTTTTTTTTTTTTTTTTTTTTTAGTATACAGTGAATTTCACATCCTCTTCCATTTCTCCCATCTCCTTTGCTCCTTATTTTTGTCCTATTATTTTCCTCCTTCCTTTTCCTCCACTATTTCTCTTGGAGTTGATACTTCCCTTCTTTCACTCCATCAATCCATCAATTCGCAAGCCTGATGTATTGACTTGATAGGGTTCTCTAAAATAATTTCAGTACCACAGGAACATTCAGATGTGCACAAGGCGTGCTCATTTTCAATCCATTATGTTGCCATTGGAATACTGAAATTGCTGGGGTGCAGTGACAATATTCCATTTTGCTCCTCCAGGGACTGTAAGTTTGCCAGCTAGGCACAAATCATGCGTACCAGAGTCATGCCCATCAAAATTGTAGTCTGTGCTCTGCCCTGCTCAAACTAGAGTCTGCTGCCAGATTGTTTGAAAGAATATGCAGGAAAGCACACAGCTGTGGCAGTTTCTAACGAAATGAATAATGCAATATCAACATCTGTAGGATTTTTGAAAAGCTAAACATTCAGCTACGAAGCCCCTGACGAGGACACAGATGGTAACGATGTTGTTTTTGCAGCAGTTCCACCAGAAACGGTCAGAGTTTCCTAATCAGACTGGACTCTTAATGCCTGAAACAATCCTTTTCTTTAGCAGCACTAGCTCTCAGTGCATCACAGAATGATAAATGCTCACTCTGTGGGCTGCATTTAATTCCAAGCTTTGTTAAGCTAAAGAAATCCAGTAATGAATATGGACGTCTTCAAGCATGAATACAGATGCCAACACCAGTTGATAGCACTCAGCAGGTGAATTTAAACTGACAATTCAAGTTAAGGTAGAATAATTAAAATAAATTTTCCATTCAATACAAAAAGCATAAGAAAGTCCTGTGTTTACCTCAGGAAACCACAAACAAATAAGCCAGCTTTTTCTAGATGCAAAACAGTATTGTTTCACCCAATTATATGTATTTTTCTGCCTTTTAAATCATATCATTATGCGCTGCCTACTGAAAGAATAAAAAAAAATAAAATGTATTTCTGAATACAAGCAAATATATCTGTTCATCATCCACTGGTTTTAGGACACTAAACGAGAGCACAATGTCTTATAATTTATCCTCCGTCTTACTTTTTTTCATCAATAAAAAATGAGTTTCAGAGGTGTTGAGCAAATACAAAAACAAAAAAACAACCACTTTTGCTCAAATTAGAATCTGTCCCTGGATTCAGAAACAGGCTAAGAGAACTAACTGAAAGGTCAACATAAGTTAAACAGTGATGAGATGCAGAGGAATTAAAAGGAGCTAATAAGGAAAGCAACGACCGTGTAAAACAAGATCCTAAGAGAAGGCATGATGCCACCCATCCGCTCGTCTGGCCAGTTGAAGTCTGAACTCTTGATCCCAGACACAACTTATCTTCTTAGCTGGGATAGGCTCTCCAGAAAGATGGAGGATTATTTCCTTCATGCATGGACACAGCTCAGACAAGTCTATTGCAAATGTTGAAAATTGTACCCAAATCACAGAATAATATTTGAAAAGCTTAAAAGACAGGGCAGAAGGTCAGGATGCTAACCCAGAAATTCCAGGAAGCCTGTCCAGGCAAGGAAGGAAAATGATGCATCGTTTTCAACACAGGTTCTTGATTAACCCTATGCATAATTTTATAAATATCAATAACCCTCTCTTCCCAATTTGCTTTAATTTTTAGGAAAAGATCAGAACTTCAGCAAAAATAAACCCAATAAACAGCAGCTACCTTTCCTCTTTTAATGCAGGAAACAGGATATTCAGAGACAACTACTCACCTCTGCAAGCCTTGGAGCTCACAACCAGTAGACTCTTTAGGCAAACAGTATAACTTCTTGGGGAAGGGATGAAACATTCCTGCGAATGCTCTGTGGCAAAATCTGAAAGGGATAAGGTCTTGCATCATCCACATGGCTGTCCTCAGGAACTGCTTAGCAGCTTTGTGATCTCATGTTTCTGTCATGCCCAAACTACTTACCTTTTCCTCCACATCCTGGTGAGAAACAGAGTCTTGTGCTTCTGCTGCTTGCTGATGGAGATGTCAAGAAAAGTAGATTTCTGTTTTCCTTTTGGGTACTTCTCTTTGAGCCTGGCTCCTTCAAATCTTGGAGTCATTGTCCAGCAGGAGGCTGGCCTGGCTCTGGGACTGGTGGTGTTAGCTAAGCAGAGCCTGCAGACAGCCCTGCTTTTCTCCTTTCATCAGAGAAAGAATTTTTCTGTTCCTAAAACCTCATTGGGGAAAAAAAAAAAAAAAGGAATAAAAAATTGGTATTAGAAACACTTGGCAGGGTGAGCAGGGAGAAGGGAAGACTGAAAGAAACATAAACAAGAGCCCTTTCTAAAGTCAACAAATCCTACAGGGGCCTGGAGTGGGGGACTCTGGGGAACCATCAAGCAGGCACGAGTTCAGGGGTTGAATCACCTCATGATACCACAAGAGGTGCAAAACTGTGTCCTCAGCTATATTTTTAAGAGTGAGAAAGTTGCTATGAAAAAAAGCCTCTCAGGTCATACTATTATTTTCGGAGGCGGGGGGGGTGAAGTGTATTTTTCATCCCACAGGAGAAAGAGAGTCATTCACAGCCGAAGGAGAGGCAAACTGTGAACTCTGGTGTTACAAAAGCTGCTGCAGCCAGATTAAAACCCAGTAACAGCTCTGCTTAAACAGAGAGGCATAACTCAGGACCTCTGTCATGCAAACTGAGTGGCTTCTGCTACTAAAGTAGAAGGTAGGGATTGAACATCCAGACAGGGGTTGGAAATATACATATAGGATGGGCATACAGCGCCGGCCAGACTGAGGGGAAAAAAAAAGTTTTTTAAAAAAAAGAAATAATAATTTCTAAGATTCTTATGTTTCTACACAGAAAAAGAAAATACGTACACCTTGATGCACAGAACATTAACATTTTGCACATGCAAGAATCTGAGCTTCAAACCAAACCACAGAGGGCCTCAGCAACTTGCCCAAGGTCAAAATCTAAAACCCACGTAAGGCTCTTTGATTGTGATTTGCTTTCTAATGCAGAGAAAACTCACATGCTGAGGGATGTGCAGGCATGCAAGAGTTCCTTCTACCCAATTTACTATTCATGTATAATTTAAAGAATCTGATCTCAGTAGATATTTGTTCACATCACATAGCTACCATGTATTTTGAAATAATCTGTTGGAGTCAGAAGACTCTGCAGAGGCAAGACCCAGAAACCCAGAACTGAAACAGAAGACATGTTACACATCAGGATCAAAGGATGTGCTGACAGATGCTTTCGGGAACCTGAGATAATGTTTCTATGCTCTGTGAATAGCTTGAATCCAGGCTATCTCCTGTTAATATTCATATGTAAAAGGTCTATCAAAAACTTAATAATTGAATTATTACAGTAATGCAGCCTCTGCTCTCTTGTGAAACTTTTACAATTGGTAAGGATTTTTTTCGCCCCCCCTCCCCCCTTAGGAATCTACTTCGTTTCACCAGATCTCCTTCCATTGTTAAATTTCTTTAAACCTTCGGATAGCTAGTCAAGCACATTCATGTAACAGCTGTACAATCTGCTGTGATGCACTCAGGCCAGTAAGGGCCTCACTGCTACAAAGCTTCCTGCAAATATCTGAGCCAAACTTAGAAAAGACCTTAGATATTCGTATTTTTAGCTGTGTGTTTAATTCCAGTTCAACAGTCACTGGAACAAGATTCAAAATAACACATATTGTGAAATACATTGTTGATGGACACCAGCTTCTCTGCTGAGCCAGTGTCCCTCTGTAATATGTGCCCTAAAAGATGCACAGAGTTCATATGTTCCAGAGGACATAAAACCACAGGATCTTGGCTCTGATTTGTCTGTCAGTGGAGCAAAGTCTGCTTTCTGCTGCATATTTGCCACTCAAATTAATTAAATAATACTCTAGTGTAGGGAATATGAGCATTTCTCCATGGCACCTTAGTGTTAAACAACGTGATACCTGTGATGTTCTGACCAGTGCAGAATGCCTTTATCTTTACATACACACCTACTGGATATCTAAGTGTGTTTCTATTTCCATAAGAGAAGCATCACCCTAAATGAGAAAGCTGATCTATAACAGGCACTGATACTGCTGATTACCAATGCAAAGCCTCAGAACAAAGGATCTGTTTGGAAAGATTATGATTTGTAGACTTAAGATCTTAGCAGTGTTTCAGTGTGTTGAAGAACCTTATAGAGTGAGAACAAAATGTCTAATGAAAGTTTAAATTATGTAAAATACTGAGAAGTATTATATGAGGCATTTTAAATAAGGGCAGAATAAAGGCTAAATACTTCTGAACTGTCTCAGAAAAAAATAATCCTTCTAAATTCATGCACCATTACCAGACTCTGATATTAAAATGCCTCCTGCCTTTAGGCTGGTGTGGTTATATTTATTCACTTGTTTTAATTCATATTTTATGTATTATGTGTATTTTTATGCAGCACCAATTGTGGTGGCATCCAACAATTAAAAACAGGCATAAATTAATCTCTCATTTACAGGCAAACATCTTCAATTAATGAACTAAAGGACCTTCTACAATTTTTAATTAAAGTTCTGAGTAAGCCAATACGTATATAAATCTTATGAAATTTGAACTTTTCAGGAGGATCTTTTTTAAAACACCTTGGAGGCCATTTTATCCCTGTTGTAAAAACAAGAGCCTGAGCTTTCTGTCTCCCTGATTACTACTGGGTGCCCCAGGACCAGGCAATCTCCTCCCGGCACCATTTGAGCAGTAGTTGGTGTATTGGCTTCCAGCCTCCGAAGAGTTATGTTCCATTTTTAGCACTCACTCTCTGAATGGCCCTGGGAAGGAAAACTGTGCTGTTTTTTTAGTCTCACAGAGGTGCCACCGTGCTGAGCTGGGGAGTCAGGGGGAACACTGTGTGGAAATTAGAATTTTTTTTTTTTTTTTCCTAGAAATGTTATTACTGTCACTAGGCAGCACTTTCCTCAGCAGGGTTCATTCTCTAACACGGTCCCCAAACTTGGATCCAAAGCTGCTATTCTGGATACAGATCCCCAGAGCAAATGAGAATTAGGGGCAAAACCCCCAGGCTTCTTTCCGGGATGGGATGACTATAAGAGCACCCTTCATATTAATTAAGTTTTTGCAGCTCCTGAATAAGAAACAGGAGTAGTGTGGTGACTATTGCCAGACAAATGAAAATGTCACTACACCCAGCAGCCCAGCAGGCTTTTTCTTGTAGCCACTAACATGATGGCGGCTGAAAGGGGACTCTAGAATATACAAATCTCCCAAGCAGTCATGCTCCCGGACGCAACACAGAAGGCATTCAAACTATGAATACATTGAAGCGGAAACAACAGAATCCAGAGCTCATGGCAAACATGCCCTCAAGAAGAGAGAAAATATTACAAATAGAGATACATTTCTAATAGATGTAAGTTACGTCAAACTCTTCTTTTTTTTCCAGACCATATCAGCCCCAAGGCATTTTGTACTGTATCAGCCTCAAGGCATCCTTCTGATAAGAAAGTAAGAGATTGTGGCAAAAATCCAGCTCCCAAATAGCTGGGTGCTAAACGGACAAGTGGTTGAAAATTAAAAATCGACATTACTTTTAACTTGGTACTGACCACCACTTTTCTGCCTTAAGTAAGCACCTAATGTACAGATAGAGACATCATCCTATGAATATTTGACTGGTGAATATCAGAGTTATCAATATTTAATGGGAATACTACTCCTGAGTGTGTTTCACTGCATAAGCTCTATTACAGGCTGAAGTCCTAGGATGTGTTCATAACTTAGTTACAGTGGAAGTCTGTGACAATAAAAAAATAATATGTATTTTTTAAAAATAATATATATGTTTATTAAAGTTCAAATATTCAGTAATAAAAGCATATGTGTATAGTACTGGTATTTTTGAAAAACACTTTTTAAAAAGCTCCTTATGTACTTTGGCAAAGCTGCTATCTTTCTTTAGATGTAGAATTGCGTTTCTATCATTACCTCTGGTAGGCTAGGAATATTCATGCTGAAATGGCTGAGAGCACTACTCATCAATATTTAGATTTGAAAGACACATGAGGAGGTTATCTATATTAAACTGCTCCTCAAAGGATCTAAGATCACATTTAAAATTTTAGAAATAGAGCTAATGTTTGCAAACCTAAATATAGATTTATCCTATATATCATGAAATATGTAGTCCCTATTCTAAATCATTAGTAGGAAGTCTAATCAAAGATTAACCATCTTTCTTGGGATAGCCAATTAAAATATTTTGGGTAATCAATTTGTGCACTGCTTCTTGATTATCCCCTGCAAAAATGCATATATGAGTATGCTTCCATAAAGACCATTTTTGTACATAAGGGAGAAGTGTATTCTTCTAATCATAGCCATCCTAAAACTTAAGGGCAAAAATAAATTGCTCAGTAAAGAGCCACGTACGTCTCTCTCCAGCGAAATTCTGTATCTCTGCTTCATCAAAAAGGAACCACTATGTGTAGGCAGAAGACTCCTGGAAACTAAAGAAATTATGCCATGCAGAGGAAATAAAACCAAGCAGTTCCATAGCATGACAAAGTGAAACGATGATAAAGGCCGATTCTACTTCCATCTGTCATTTACTTGTCATATGTCCATTGTCATATACTTGCCACCCTGAATTATATGATACTCCATAAGGCTGCTTTTTACTTTAAAAGTTATAGAGCGTTCTTCTAAATATGTCTCAAACCAATATAGTGACATATGTATAAATACTTGAACATCCAGTGCTAACAGACAAAGATTATACTGCAAACTTAAACACTGAGATACTGATTAAAGTCAGAAATACTTCCACTTAGAATTCATGACTATATAACTGGGTTTAATTCCATTTTTGCTTTATTTTCTAGAACCTCTTAATACCTTACTCCCTGTTATCTTAGCCCATTGTCCTGATAAACTAAATTCCCTAGGTCCCAGACCTGGTTTATCTGATCTAATATACCCTGCCCAATTAGCTCTCATCTATTTTATAGCAGGATTTGCTAGCTGAAGCATAATGACACACTGAATGCAATGCCTGGCCAACTTAGAAATGAGGCACAAAAAACTGGTTTTTTTTGGAGTGTCTCACTCCAAAGAGTTGTATGGGCACACCCTTCATTTCCCAAATTCTTGCCACAATATTCTTTACCTTGGGTTTCCACTCCCCAGCTCTCCCACACAGTTGAAACTCCACTATCTTTCCTGGATTTTATCTTAATTTTGTGCATAATGAACTGAATAGAAGGCCATCATTTAATTTCAGCGGACAAGCAATCAGACTCTAGATATCATTCCTGCAGTAAACTTCATTCTGAATTTCAATGGGAGGAAACTTCCACAGGCCAGTGTTAGACATTGTTCTGGAAATTGGTTGGGGACAAGCTACTCACACAGCAAAGTGGTAACATTTTCCCCATGGAAGGAAAAAAGGACATATTATCACTCAAAATTGGAACCTGGTATCTCCAGCAGCACAAGGCACAAGCAATGCAAGGAAACGCTTCCATCTTGGTCTCCCCCGTGCTAATGTTATCAGGATTTCTAGGTGCTTCTTTTTATTTTAACTTTAAATGAGTAAGCACAGATGCAGTGCTTAGTCTTATACCTAAGACTTTATCTCGTAAAAAGCTGAAATTCCTGCTTTTACCAATAAAGCCAAAGAGTTCAAAACACACTGAAAGCTTTTACATAGAAGGCTTTTAATAACTCAAATAATTTTTTTTTTCTTGTTTCTGTTCTGCAGGAGTCACTGCTTGTAAATGATGGACGATGTTAAATAGACCTAGTTATTTTTTTTAAATCTTTTGACAAGGTGGTTTTCTTCACAGAAGTTGCTAGCTAGAATTTGGCTGAACATGTCAGGTTTATGACATGTTACTGACCCCAGGCACGTTACTGACCCCAGCAGAGAGGGTCAGATGGAAACCCTTATGAGGAAGCCCTGTAGATGCAGAGACAAGTTTCTCTCCTGTGAAATGCTGCATATCCTGTGTGCATCGAGTTTTAAGTGGTTTTTCATTCTTTCCTGAAAACTCAGTAGACAAGATCTAAAGCAAACTACACTTCACTGGAATGTGGGTGAAATTCCTCCTTTCTGACTGGTGTTTTGCTCTCATGCAAGAGTTGGTAAGCACTGTCTAGGGGCTAAGATTGCACACGTGGATCACATACGAGAGGTATCTTTGAGTCTTAAATAAGGCCTGCATGTTTTTGGAGGTATGATCTCTGTGGTGATAGGCAGTATCGATACTTTCACGCATCTTTAAGCTTTCTGCCGGGAAAGGAAAACTTAAGATCACAGTTTGGGCTCCACAGTATGCCCAGGATTTTAGTATGGAAACCAGCAGCTGTTTTTTTCCTATTATAACTTCCCAGTTGACAGATTTTCGGCCTAGGGGGCCTACCACCTGGGCTTATGCCAGCAGAAGTAGAAGCAATTGCTTACAGAATAAATTCCCCATCCTACAGATAAAAAGTCTATACTTTATGGGAAGGGATATGTCAGGGAAAGGGCATGGCAGAGACAGGTTTCTCTCACTCGGGTACACTGATGACTCTTTTGGAGGAGCCCACCTTGCAAACTGTGGGTGGTGCTCAGAGTCCCCAGCACCAACAGCACCCTGAGGTTGCACGCAGCTGCCTGCGCCGTAACTCTGCTCAGCTCTGGGCTCCTGCCCCAATTCCTGCTGCTCTGGCCTCTCATCACCATAAATTTTGTCCTTATATAAATCATGAAAGCCCCCAGACACATGCTCAGGGCTGCTCTTTGGTGACAGATTTTGATTTTTTTGGGACATTGTCAGTCATAAGAAAACATTTTTTTAGCCACTATAAGCTCTAATACTCATTAAACACATGAGCTAGCTCCCACTGAAGCCACTGGGATGTTTTCAATTGCCTTCCTTGTGGGTCAAATCAGGATCCAAAACACTTATATTTCTAAAAATCAGTGTTGTTTCCAGTGAGGACCTGTTTTTTCTATATGAAGTATTCATAAGAATATCTTGAACTGTATTTCTCAGTGACTCAGTAAATAACTCATGTCATGTTCAGTGCTTTTGGGTGGTAATTAAAGATTAAAGCCATTCAAAGAAAATGCCATTGCTTAATTAAAACCAATAAAATCTTTCCACATTAAAATATTTGCCTGTTGCCATTCAGACTTTATTCTAGGTATATGATAGGATTTTTCCAGCTAATCTTACTTAAAGCAAGCAGGAAGCTATTTTTCCCTGGATGAAAGCTTTAGAAAAAAAGCCATGTTGTCTTAATCTTCATACTCTTAAGAATTTTAATGTGTATTTATTCTTCAAACAGTGGTCCCATATGCATTAATTAATTTCATTAGAGATAATGGACAAATGGATACACACTACACTTTCATACTTCTTGTGTTTCTTTGTTGGAATTTTGGAGTTATAATCTGGTTATTATTATCCATCATAGCATTACAGATTGCATCAGCCTCTACAAGTGGCTCTCGGGTCCCTCTGTAGCACGTTTTTGGTCTATAAAACTCACCTGCATTCTTAATACCTTCAAAACAGAAAAAAAAATCAACTTCCTCCTCCATGCCATGTGTCCCCCCACCCCAATTTGCTTGATGAATTACGCTGACTGTTCAGTTTTCCTCACAGAAGACACGATTTTGCCACGTGCCGAGCACCCACGCGCACACTGAAGCAAAAGAGAGGGCGCCAAGAAGGAAAGAGAAACATGGAATCCACACTTATTGTCCCAGTGATAAATATGAAGGATCCTGTCACAACCCAAGCTCAAAGGAACTAACTGATGTCTCCAAGACCCTCAAATAAGGTGTTCCTGGGGATTGGACAAGAGAATGATTTGAAAGCTTAGTCTAGGTTACCTAACAGAAAAAAGGTCACACTAACCTTGCTTTGATAAGCTTAAAAATCTACCCCTTTGTTTTCTAATTCCTGGTTTTTACACAAAAAATAAAGGACAAATTGTGTTCAAAAGCACCTTCTCAAGTAAATATTTGTATCTTTCTTATTTTGAGGATGAACGGTATTTAGGCCTATGCTGAGGTAAGAAGCAGCAAGAGAACATGACAATTTTGTAAAACAAAACTTTGTAAAATCACCTCAGTGAACCAAAATATTTTCACAGAACAGATGGCTCATAATGTGGATTTTTTCACCACCATGATTACGTTATAAAATATTCCTCTAGCCCAGTTATGTTTGAGCTAGGTCTAGCACTGGCATCAATATAAATATTCCAGCAAAATCCTTACTTCAACTCTCCTGAATCCAAATCTGAGGCTTTCTCACTGTTTATCCTGTCCTTGATTTCTTTTTCTCCATTACTTTTGTTTTCATGTTCAAGGAAGTTTAAGTACTTATAGGTTAGACTTTTATTCTGCATAACCCTGATGGCAAGTTTAATAATATCATAATTTTTCAGGTGTTATGTAGTCTATATTTTAATTTCATCTAATGAGGATGAAAGGATTATCATTACCAAATATTCTGGCTTACCCTAGAACATTGTGTTTAATTATCCACTTTAAATGGAGGTATGTATATTTTCATCCTAATTTCCTCATAGTTTTCACAATTTTGATATTTTAAAGAAGCCTTTAATCTCTCTTGCACCTTGAAATAATTAAAATGTTTTTATTTCATGTGATCATTCTTGTCGGGTTCTTTTGATGTCTTCATTGTATTCATTGCTTTGCTATATCTCTTTATTTTTGCTTTCAAAGAGTCCTCTGTTCAGAGACAGACATTACTTTCCCAATGTTATTTCCTGCCATTATCATCTACAAAAAATATGCATCCTTTATTTTTAATTTGAGTGTTTTAGACTATGCCAGCTCCCAATAGTTACCTTCATTCTATGACATCCACAATTGCTAAACACAATGCAAACGCATCATCTTGTATTTGGCACTTCTCAAGATCAGTCTGACATCAATAAAGGTTAACTAAAGGATAGTCTCTAAGAGCAGTAGAGCAAGAACTTCTTGAAATATTAATAAAGTATTTTGCTGCTTTTTTATCCAGTGCTATTGTCTGGTTGACATGTAGATACCTGAGCCTTTTATGTTTTGCCAATTTTTTTCTGTCTCTTAAAAATTAACTCAGGATTATGCAGTGCACTTCAGCTTTTGAAAACTGTGAGTGGAAATAGTGCAGAGCACCAAAGGCAGCAAGCTGGCCATCTGACCTTTCTGTATACTGCAAACTGCATGCTTAGACCAAAAAATTTCAGCAGCATGATACTTTTCTCCCAGAATTTTAATTACAGGTGATGGTACACAGCCTTTCAGGAACAGTATGATTCCCTGATTACCTGGTCTTCTGTATCTTGTAACCATGTGAAAGTTACCAGAGAACATTTCTAGGATGCTTGCTTCATCTCTCCCGTGTGCATGATAAAAATTCTGTTTACCGGGCTGTCAGTGCGCTCGATTAGAGGAAGTATCCTGCAAGTGTCCAGCACGCTGCAATAAAGAATGCCTGCTTTCTGTACTTAAAACTGTGCTAGAAAGTTTCTATCTGACCAATTTCGGTATCAACATCCTTCTGTGACACTAGGATTTATCCAGAGGAAAGAAATCCCCAGCTTTTTCGCTCATATAGCTTAAGATCTGTTGTTACGAGCAGATCAAAATGGATTTAGGACCACACAGAAGCTATTCTCATTCACTGGTCATAGCACACCAGAACTAGTTACATTCTCACTGAAAATCTTGTAACACAAGCAGCCATGTCAGTTCTAGGGATTTGATTAGTAAGAGTCTCCCTATAGTTGATCAGAGCTCCTACAACCAAGTGACTGGATAGGATTTGCAATTTTCATGTGAATGACATTGAAGGTTTTTATCCTGCATGACTGTCAATAACAGCTAGCAAATAAAACACCCTAGCCTCAAAAATGGAAACTAGAATAAGACATAACATGAATTAGTAATTTTAGCTGTGTACATTTGCCAGAACATTGCACTTTTGGGAGACACAGAAGAAGTGATTCCAGGAGATAAAACCTGCCAGGACACCGAAACCCCTGCGCTTTCATCTCATTTTTGAAGTGATGCTGCAAGTCAAGATCGATGCATATTTCCCTGTGTTTTACATTGTGAAAGTTCAGGTTCCAGTACCTGTCATTCATAATTCCTCAGTGGATCACATCACAACACAGACACTTTCTTTTCCCCAGGCAAAGACATAATTTGCATAAGAGGGGTCGCACTCAGATTTTATCCCCCAAAAAGAGAGAAGACATTTCTTCTGTGGCAATTTTTGTGACTATAAAGAAATTAAATAAGTGGAAATTGAGGGCCATCTTGAGTAAACTATTTGTGCACCTTTCAGTCTTGAAGAGTCATGCAATGCCTCCCTCATATCTTTTTTAATATTAGCTTTATCATAAAATAAGTAATATTAAGCACATTAGAATTCTGGTCTTTACTGAAAGTGAGTGAAATTGGTACAAATACTTTTACAATACCTTTATGTACTTTCTTCCCGTACGAAAAATAATCTTCACATTTGTATGTCAGCCAACCAACCCTCTTGTATAATTTCAAGGTCATTATTGCCATTTTAAAAGTACTGTCTGTGAAATAAAGGATATGGTTGAAATTGTGCAGCACCTTTGCAGCAGTGGGTAAAATGGAGGCTTTCGAGGTTTAATTATTTGTGTGTCTGTATCTCCACATTATCTTCTTAAATAATATTGAGAAAGGTTAACTACTGCATTAGTGCTGATTTTCAGAAAAGTGTCATTTTGGGGAAGCTGAATAGAGGGGAGTAACATCAAGATGAAATTACCAACAAAGAAATTGTTCTTTCACTGAAGTAAGCCCCACAGACATTGTAATGTAATTTCTTGGTAATGAAAGCATTAATAGAACTTTACCACAGAAGAGCCCTCTGAATTTTAAACTATCATAGATCGTTGTTCAAACAGGGTATGACAAAACCATTTTCTATTGATTATATATTTCATTTGCACAGCTGGATGCTCTAATAAAATATTCTGAGTATATTTCCCAGTAACTCAGAAACAGTAATTAAAATAATTAAAATTCTTTCCACAGCATAAAAATTCGACAAGTGTAATGTCATTTGCAGATCCATCGTGAAGACCTCGGTGATGCAGCGAGGGTTTTACACGTGCATGCCTGCTGAAATCAAAGGGTTGAGGCAGTGAGAATTTATACACTGAGAACATTCTTTCCGTCCCTTCTTGCTCATGTGCCTGGGAGTTGTGTGTGAAAGATGAACGAATGGGGTTTCTATTAGTCCTCCTCCATTGCTATTAGGCGAAGAGCAGCCCAGGCTCACACAGCACAGCAGCCCCTAGCTCCATGCACTGACCTCAGCATTAGCAAGAGGCTCGCCTTCTGCAGTCCTGAAGGTTATCCAGGTTCCTTGACAGGAGCCCAAGGGCCACAACCAGTTTGCACATACAGACATTTATTATAAGTGCACATAACCATATCCGGCGTGCAGATGGAAAATAATGGATGGTGGTTCGAGTTCATTAGCAGCACCAGCCAGCAGCTCTGCTGCTCTGTTCCTGTCCCTCAGATACAGGCAGAGGGCAGCTGGAGACCACATCATATGACTCGGCAGGTCTCATCTGGCCCTTGGGCTGCACATTACATGCCCCCACTCCACTGTCTGATGTGCTGAACAATCTCCGATTTCCAGCTGGGAATGTAAACTGATAATGAGATTGCTTTGATGCTCTAAATCTCAGTAGCGTTTTCACAGAGGCTATTTTCTGCCTTTTGCCGTTGCCTGAAAGGGAAAGGGATATAAACACCAGAGGTGAAAACAGAATTGCTGTGTAAGTTACCAGACAAACACAAGCTGCTGATTCAAGAGACAGTGTAAACCGGTTGCAGTCAAACAGCAATTTTGTTCTTCTCTGGCACATGTTACGTTGAGTATTTATTTAAAATGCTGCTCAGGTGGACAGGCTCAAAGAAAGTGGCATTATATTTCCACCAGAGACTTGAGAAACTTGCAGATAAACCCCTGCAAAGATTCAAATAGCCTTGCAAATATTCAAATAGCACAGTGCACCATGTGATCTTTTTTCTGTACACAGTATGCCAAGAGACCTGCTCTACACCAGCCACAAAACCAATGATCTGTTAAATGCAGCATTAAGCAATCCACCATCACTTCTGTTTTCAGATGTCATGACAGTCCATACTTGCTTCTCTAATTCTCACCCAACACTTGGACTATACCATAGTTTCTAGTTGCCAGGCATCATGTAATTCTATTTTAAATTTTGCCAAAGTGTAGTCTTGAGAAACTGAAAGCAGCAGGGACCTGATTTTAATAAGTGTCTCTGTTACCCTCACTTCAGCAACATGATTCCCATTGTTGTAATCACAGGGGGTCTTTAACATGCCTTCAGGGACACATTGTTAAAGCCAAGAAAAATGTCACAATTATTAACTGATTACAAAGAAAGAAAAGTAAAGAAGTTGTTTTAACATTGCTAGAAAAGTACTCTCTTAATTAGAGCATTAGTACGTTGTTATTCTTCTCTCTTCAGTGCCAAGTGCTAGTAACATCTATGTTTATAGTGGGGTAAAATGACAAGACGCTGACCTTTATTAAAATTAGTGGGTGATGATTCTCTTACAAATATCCCTGAACTCCCAAGACTTTTCTCTGCTGGTGTGCGAGGCTGGCCCCACTGTGTGCCCTCCCTTGTCTCCTTCCCCACACCACACCTGTGACACCTGGGGTCATGTCACTGTCCCCTTCCTGTAGCTGAGTGTGCATCCCCATCCAGTGACATCCAGCAAGCCTCTGGCACTTTATCCTTTTCACTTCTTCCGTCCCAAGCTGCTTACCATGTTTGCCAGATACACCCAGCTGAGCTCGACCGCCTATTTACAAACACAAGTAACACTTTGTCGGGGTTTGACTGGCAGTAATGAGGGTGATCTTCAGTTCCCAGAAGCCCCTAATAAACACAATAGTGAGCCACAAACCAAAAACCCAGGAAAATTAAATTAAGCTGCTTGTGAGCTCAGTGGGTGCAGCTGTGTCACTAAGTTAGTTTGTGATAGGGTTTCTTTTGAATGAGAGACTGTCTTGGGTGCATATTTGCTGTCCCCTGATTCACCTTAGGCAGAGCACTATCACTCCAAGCCCTTTCCCTCCTGGTGGAAACAAGAAACATGGAGCACCCAGCTCTCCAAGCATGCCCAGTAAATCTCAGAAAGGGAACCAGTGTGAAATTCACGCTGAGAAAGTGCAGTGTGGATGCAGGTTTAAGGGACATAACAATTAAAATAAAATTTAACCCCGCACCTCTTAGTAAAGCAGATGGATGCATTGAGTGAATTTGACTTCTCCCTATTCCTTACAGAATGAATGAAATTAGTGGACAAAACTGTATTGAAGTGGGAGAGCAAAGTAGAAATAGGAAGTTAAACAGGGTAATAGATTCTTTCTCAATTTTGTTAATAGTTCTATAAAGAACAAAACTAATAGTCATGTCATGAAGTGGAGAACAGTATGTAGCTCAGGGGAGAAGAAATACAGTCACCTGAGTGAATCAACCAAATGTGCCTCAGGTTGAGTGGCTACCCTAATCCAATGCAAAACTCACAGCCTTTGGGGAGGAAATACTGAAAAATGGAGCTCTCTGAGCACCCGTACAATTTAATTTTCACTGATCTCTGAGTGGTGTCTAAACCTAATATTTATCACTTTACTCCAGGAATTGAATTTGGTCCTGTTACCAGTAACCAAATCAATTCATTATTCTCTCCACAAAGTATAATAATATTTCAGTCTTTCACTGTTTCCTCGGTGAAGCAACTGTTAAGAGCACTCATTGACTTCCAAACTCCTCTTGGAATATCAACCTGCAAATTTTGATAATAAAACCATGGGTCTTTATTGCCTATCCAATCAGGTAGCAAGGCTATCCAGTATCCTGTCCAGTATCCTTAGAGGAAAATTAAGTTCACAGCTGTTATCTTTATGTAAATAAATATGGAATTTTATAGAAACACAAGCATTTTCCATATCGTAGACTCTTCTTTCTGTTTCAGAAGGTGAAAAGATTATCTAGGACTTCTCTTTTACCAAGAAACAATAGGTGTTAATTTTGCTAAATTTTACAAATATGGAAACAGTTTGTGACTATTGCCTCTAAATTTCAGTAAAAGTATAAACAAGTTTTAATTAAATTTGTAATGAAAATATCACCCTAATGAGAATATATATTAAAAAATTATGTCTACAACCGTACAGAAATTTCTGACCTACAGGAATTTAGATAAATATACATGATCAGAGTAGAGTAACCTCTTAAATCATTGGTCAGTTATCTGCCACCTGTTTTGGTCAACTCTGCTTTGCAACTTTCAGCCAATAAAGTTCACCCTTCGGAAAACTGTTCTAGATTAAACAGATCTTGCAAAACAAGGATTCAAATGAAGAAAAAAATAAAATAAAATAAAAGTAACAGGAAAATTACCTTAGGAGCATGTTGAAAGGAAATGGATTTCATGTGAATTACCATACATGGAAAGATTCAGATAATTGCGCTGATTAAGTTACAGTAATGTACTATAAAATCATACACAGGAATTAATTTTATGCAGCTCCTGAAGAAGAGTCAATATTGTAAAACACAGAACAAGAGAAGAGGAATTTCTGAACAATCCATTTCTCTTCTGGAAAGGACAAGTTTGGCTCCCAGCCTCTGTGAGCACTGGTTACCTGACTGAAGTGTATCCATGCTTCCTCATCACCTAAGTAAGTATGACATTGGGCAATATGCTTCCATCATGGAAGGCTGGAGATTTGGCAGAGGGGGAGTATTTTTGGTCCGTTTTGTACTACGTGTGAAAGAGAAGGACAACGATTTGACATTTGTTTCGATTCTTACATCCCAGATCATACACAAAAATATAATTCATCGATGTCGTTCTACCAAAGGCAAGACATCTCAGCAGAAAATACTGTTCTGTCTGATTACAGTGCTGGTTGTTTAATTAACGTAATAGGTAGACAGGACAGTATCAGGATAAGTAAGCAAGCTGCTACACTTAACAGGACTGTGTTTTGAAAGTGAAATATACCTCTGATGTACCGATGATTTTTGTTATCCTAAGAATAATGATGGCATATGAGAAAATAGTTTTCTGTGTGCAGTTTTGCTTTGCCTTCTTTATATAATTATCCTTACAAGTTCATCTAAATTATTATCTAAGTAATTACATGGAGCACACCTTTCTGGAAGAGAGTAGTTTACAATCTAGGGCTGCGTACTAACAAATTAGATCTCAGCTGCATACATCATCCAGGAAATTTCAGCATTTGCGCAACACATTTATTCAGGTGGAATTTAATTAAACTGAACAAATTAAAGCTGACTACTGACTCATTTCAAAGCATTGGAGCAGAGATGTAGGCAGTGACACCGGAAAAAATTTGCAACCATCTAGGACATTGTCATCTCTCAGTAGCCCCCAATTAGCCACTAATAATTTTGTGAAATTTAAATTTGATTTGCACTGTGCAAAAACCAATTTGAGAAGAGTGACCTGTTGAGCTATACAATTCAGCCAAGTCTTTCAATATGTGGAAACACTTAAGGACACACTTTGGGATCACTAGAAGCTAATTGTAAGCGAAGTGGCTGCTGTGTGTTTGTACATTTATACACACAGCTCACCTCACCATCTTTGCTTTATCAGCTTTCCCCTCATCTGCTTCGTTCACAAAAGAACATGAACTGTGCTCACCTGCTGTCTATATCCAGATTATACAGAGCTGAGGCTGCAGCTAAATTAGCACTTTGTACACACGTTCATGTGCTTCTGAAATTATAATTAGACCTAAGGAAAAAAAAAAAAAAAAAAAACCAAAAACCAAAAAGCGAGCTCTCTCAGCTTTGTATTTACCTGTGGTTTTGATTGCCTTTACCAGCTGGGTGAACTCAAACTGAAACCTGTAGCAAGCAGCACTGAACGACAGTTTTGGATGTGGCACTCAGTGCCATGGTTTAGTTGAAATGAGGGGGTTCACAGGTTGGATCTTCGAGGTCTTTTCCAACCATTAGCCCTTGATCAATTGATTTGCTTCAGGCTCTTGTTTGTCTAGGACCATGTCCCAACTCTGTTGCATTAACATTTACAGGGAAACCTGCTGAAGTTTTAATATAACCCGAGCTAAAAAGCTTCCAATGGGGAAGGTCTCATAACATCCACAAGGAACCCCTTCCAGTGCCTAACTCTCCTGGCACTAGAAATGCTTTCTATCTAATCCAATCTCCCTCGAAACCATTTCAGGCCTTTATATCTTTGTATCCTCATTGACATGAAAAATAATTAATTCCTTTAGATCTTTAAACAATCTATATATTTAGAAAACTGTCACTGTGCCTCTCTTTTACTGTCCTTTAGGAAAAACAACCCTACTTCCAGGAGTCTTTTCTCTCAGGTAGTGCACCTCCTTGTCTTCCCTCTGGAGCTCTTCACCTCTGCCCCAGGTCTGCTTTTAGAAACTGTGCAATTTCCAAAGTAGCTCAAAAATGCAAAAGAGTTGTCTTACAAGACTGAATTTTCTTACAAGACTTGATTTATAGAAATGCAATTTAAAACAGCTCAGGCTCTGGCCCATGACAAGGTATCACCAAAATGCAGGAACTGCATTAATGTTGTAGTAACTGAAGAGTAGAAATAGGTTAAAAATTCCCTATTTTTCCTAGAGAAATGGAGTATACAAGATAGATCTGATATATTCCCATAGGTTTAAACATTTAAACATATTCAAAACAAAATCTGTCTCAAAAATACACATTTCGAAAGCAGAGGGAAAACATAAATCGCTGTGATTGCTAAAACGTGAAAAATAATGGATGAAACTAAAAATAAGTATCAAATAGTACAGAACATTTCAACAGAGTAAAATGGTGTTCAGTAAATATTCACAACATTTAAATAGTGGAGGATAATTTTCTCTTTACCGAAAAAAGAAAACCCAGCTCTGTATGGAATCGACTGCAGGAAGAAAAACTGGTAAGTAAATTTACAATCAAAAATCACAGCAGAAGAAAAGAATCAGAGTTTACATCATCAAAAACATAGGAAAAGGGAAATGTTGTGATCTGCTTTTGAAGATCAGGAGCACTTAAAAAAGACAGATAGATAATGCACCAATGACTCCCAATGTTAAATTTTAACTACATCCTAACAGAGCCATCTTCAGTGCAGTTTTAACATCTCATGTGCTATAGAACAGAGGCTGTTCGTACAAATCCATGGGAAAAGCAGAGACATCCTTTGTTTTACATGGTGGAGGTCTGTGGAACTGCTCTGTGTGCTTAGAAATTTGGGGTTCAGGCTGGAGAAGAGAAAGCTCTCCTGTGAGGACACCTTATTTCAGCCTTTCTGTACTCAAAGGGGGCTTATAATAAAGATGGGGACAGACTTTTTAGCAGGGCTTGCTGTGATGGGACAAGGAGAAATTGTTTTAAGCTAAAAGAGAGTGGATTCAGGGTAAACATCAGAAGGAATTTTTCATAATGGGGGTGGTAAAAACAGCAGCAACCTTTCTTTCCCAGAGAGGTGGTGGATGCCCCATCCCTGGAAACATTCAAGGCCCCTTTGGATGGGATTCTGAGCAATCTGGTCCAGTTGCTCAGCTCATTGCAGGAGGGTTAGACTAGATGGCCTTTAAAGGTCCCTTCCAACCTAAACCATTCGATGATCCTATTTCTGGTCCTATATTTCATGAAGCCAAAAAAAACTCATTACGAGAAGAAGAGCCTAGGGCCACCCAGATAAACTGTAAGCCAAATTCTTTCATTTCAGTTACAATTTAATTGGGCAGAAGCCAAATAAGGATATACCTGAAGAGGTTCCATATGCAGAACTTTCCAGGTACCTTGATGACTGGAAGTTAACAAAGCTATCCCTTTCTTTTGTGTGAGTAATATTTGTTACCATCTTGGAACTAATATAACTATTAGATATAGGAATTGTTCATAAGCAAATTCTCACTGTCTTTAATATATTTGTTATGTGTAAGCTCTCCCGGAACAGTTTAGAAAACTCATTTTCAGGCTATTTTTGAATAGCCTGAAATGTTGGCATGTCCAGGAGTAATTCTTAGGTGCATAATTGATCCATTTCAAACAGCTAAAACATCTGAGACACCTGAACCTTCGTACAGTTAACCAGAAGATGTTAGGAGATTCATGACACATGATTAGTAGCCCACTAGGGAGCAAAACTATTCCAAATTTGACCCCTGTCCTCAGAAACATACTTGTATTTATGAATTTGATTTAAAACCTTTGCTTATTTTTGAACCAGCTGTGGACACTAGCTTGGAAACCATTTTTACTGCTACATCAAAGTACAAAAAACAGACAGGGCAAATACAGATGCTATGGGCATGATGTTTGGCTAGGACAAATCAGCAGATTTTACACAAAGCTGGACTCACTTTGACAGCTGCAGAGATTTGGTCAAAGTTATTGATTAGACAGTTAATAAATCTGAAGCTTAAGAATTAGGCAGGGTATCCACCACTTTTTAAATATTAATATCGTAAAGGCATACAAAAACAAGGTTACAATTGTCTCAAATTAGCACTAAGTAGAAAAAGGGCAGAATGACACCCATTCATAGACATAAGAAGGAGAATACACTGGATCACTTGATTTGGTGACTGGGTCAGAGTTAAGTGCACGAGAATACTCTGTAAATGAAATATACAAATCATTTACTAAGAGTGCATTAAGCCCATCAATAAACAGAGAAGAGATTTAAGAGCTAAAATGTTGGCAAATCATCATCTCTAAAGACTGCAGAGATTATGAAAATACAAGCTGTGAAAAAGCTATGAAGCTAAACTACTGATCCCCTTCCTAGGTTCTAGAAATGTCACTTTTCACCTGTGCATTCTCTCCCAGAAAAAATCTACAATGTATTGTAAAGTGGAAAGTGTATTTACTTAACATTAAATAATGGGCAAATAATATAATTCTGCAATTACGTGGCACCATGCAACTTCTTTGCTTCAATGTTTAAAATTTAAAGTGCTAGTTTTACAAATATTTCACAGAGCTTGTTACCAGGTGCCTTACAGCGCAGTTAACTGAGCTAGACAGAGTGAATGATGCCTGCTTGTTAGTATTTGCAAATTATCCCTAAAAGAGACAGTGCAACAGGTTTGGAATTCAGTGTTAAACATCACCTAATCAAACACTGAAAAAAATATTGTAAAAAATAATTCCAAGGAAAGAAGAAGTAGATTATATTGTTCAAGATTAATTATATTCAATGTGCAAAAATAAAATATTAACTTTGAGCTACTCAGCACAGTACAAGTGACTGAGTATAAAAATACCAATCAAGGCCAGCATTCAGGATTCAAACTCGGAAGAATTTAAACTAAAGGAAATTAACATTATTTTGATAAAGGTTTTGTTATTTGGGCTGTTCATCATGTCTAGAATTTTCCCCACTAAATGCAATGTCTACCAATCAGCACCCAGAAAGAACTTACAGAGGGTTTTTTTCCCAATATTGACTCCAATTACTATTTTTAGGGGAAGAGTGCAGACACAGGTGTCTGACTGCCTAGACTTTCCAGGGGCCAGATTAGGAATTTTTCTTTGTATCATACACATTAATATATTTGAAAGATAAACAGATTTGCTAAAGTGTCCTTACAAGGTGATATAGTTTAGGATTTACTCAGTTATTCCCCAAAGTTTGAACCTTAGAAAAGACATTACAAACACAGTGATTGGTAATCCTTTCATTTCTATGGCCATTGACAAATTCAGATTCATCAACATATTTTCAAAATCTACTACTACTTACACAGGGTTTTTTTGGAAGGCAATCCATTTTTCAGTAGATTAACCGGAAAAATTTAAAGTGATGCAACCAACCTCTTATCTTCTCTGTGGTTTTAGGTGCAGCATCTAGAGATGCAGTGAGGAAATAATTTCTCCATCTTTTGTTTGTTCAAAAATCTATTAATTTTTTCCTGTTGAAAAACTGTGTCTAGTTATTTCCCTTCCTCTCCCCAGTGTAACAGACTAGTTTTGCCATTTGTGTGTTCCACCCTCCAACAGTAGAAAGAAAAAAATTAGGGAAGTGTAATTGTAATTCCACAACAACTGGCTGACAAGACCCTGTAGGAGGCAAGATGCTTCTAACACGTCTGAGAATGACTAGATTTCAAGTTCATGGCTTTCTCTTAATGTCTGTGGAAGATACAGCTTTGAGAGCCTGCAAAGCTCTAAGCTCTTCTCATTACTTGTGTAGAACAAATGTACCTGCAGAACAAGATCTTCCAGCTTTACAGACAAACACCTTCCCCTTTTTCAAAGGATCAGTTCCATAGGAGTGAAGCAGTAGTAAATTGCGGCATTATCTCCTAGGATGACCCTGCCGAGCTGCAGTGCTAAGTGGCACTCTCTTGGCTAGCTGGAGAATCATCACTCTGGTCTTGAGAGACAGAATGCATGCCTCGACATCTTCAGGAACTGGAAAAATGCTTAAAGGACTTTGTAGGGGTTA
The DNA here is from genome assembly GCA_013397935.1 of Dasyornis broadbenti. Classification (NCBI taxonomy): domain Eukaryota; kingdom Metazoa; phylum Chordata; class Aves; order Passeriformes; family Dasyornithidae; genus Dasyornis; species Dasyornis broadbenti. The sequence continues at coordinate 2,590,850 of VZRN01004506.1, read as the reverse complement.
TTTCACCTTGAAATACATCTGCCTTAGATCTTATTTGTCCAACACTTTACAGGCTCCATGGGGAAAAGAAAGACACCTGCTGAAAAGGAAAATTGATTATGTTGAATTTTCAGCACTGAGCAGCAATTCCCAGCTGCTGAGAACTCCAGAAGTTGATGGAGCTTGTGTGCATGAGAGAGGAATATGTTGGCAGCTCCTTATCAGGTGGCATCAAAACCTCTGCCCTTTCACATCTGTATCTTGGAGGTAAGAGAGAGACTGACACAGTTGCCCAGAAGAGACTAACTTACAGATTGTCAAAGTAAGTCTCTGTTTTAGCAATGCTTTCTTGGTGCTGCTGTCAACAGCTATGAGGATTGTAAACTTGTTTTCTCTAAATATTTTGTTGATGGCTAAGATAGCCATAAACACTTTCATTGTTCAATAGGATCAATACGAGTTTAGAGTTGTTCTAACACTGATGGAAAGTTGTTTTATTTTTAGTTTCTAGTGAGGAGAGAAATTTTTAACTGTCTATAGACCTTGAGTCTTCAACATAACATGGCTACCACTTTTATAACAGCAAATCTAGAACAGGAAATATGGATGAACATTTTCTTTATCAAATATTGCATGATCTCAGGACAGCACCGGGTTAAACAACAGAATAACATTTACAATTAAAAGAAGATGCTGTGCATTGATTTCATTGACATCTCAGTCATTGGTTCTTTTTCTGACCCTGGACAATTAATTTACTCACTGTTTTACTCTGTGTCTCTGTTGTGAAATGAGTCCTTAACAACATTCCCTTATTGGTTACTGTAAGACTCTGTGAAAAAGGGGGCCAGAAATTGGCTTTTTGTTCAGTAAATAAATTAGATAGGCTGATATTTTTACACGTTTAAATGCCTAACAATTCTCAGTGCTCTTTACAAAGTACCAAGAGAAAGAAAATTCTTCTAATGTTCAATCCTTTCAAAAGTATACTCAGCAAGGTCCATAATATATTAAATTGAATAAATCGCCAATCAGGAATATTTATAAAAAGCACATAATTCCAGTATAAATATTTTATTTTGTGTTTTGCCATTTTTCAGGTGAACCTCTGAATTTATTCACCCTTTGTAATCATAATTCCTCTGTTTATCCAGTCCTTTACGTTTTCAGACCTAGCAACTTTTTTGGTGACCGTGCAAGCTGTGATAAGATCCCAGGTTTGTTTGCTTTTCCTTCGTGTCCTACAAAACAAAATTTCACTGGCCTTGCTAACATTTGGGGGTGAAGGGGGAAAAATAGGGAGGGAAACAAAAGAGCATTTACTTGTAATTTGAAACTTGTAACTTGAAACTCGTAACCTGCAATTTTTGGTTATACTGATCTGAGCCCAAGTCTACACTGTGGGGGAGATCTGAAGTTCTGCCCAATAATCATTCAAACGCTCCTCATTTATTTCTAAAGGAATTGACAGTACAAAACAGGAAAAAGAGCCTAAAACTTTTCTAGGCATGGATACAGACTGGGCCTGCATTTACTGCTTGGAATTAGGTTGTCCTCAAAGCTCACAGACAGATATGCATAATGGCAAACAGAACCATTTTCCTGCTCTCTGTTCCAAAACAATTTGTAATATAATAAAAGTAACTGAATTAACTGTTCATAAGATTTGTGTCCTGTTGTCCCCTTGAAGGGTTTCTAGCCTTGTGACTTAGATCCTTGGAAACCACAAACGATCTGTTCATTTTTCAGGCACTAGCTAGCCTGGGTAATACCACTGGAGTAGAATATTCAAACAGAATTTGGAATGATGGAGCCAAATTTTCCTGTGGAAAGCCAGCAGGAGCCCACATCACCTGTATTTCAACAGCCTGCTGTCAAAATTACCTTTCCTACCAGTCTGCAGATGTGTGGATATCATTACCATGTCTCTCAGCAATCATGCAAACAATCCATTGCACCCCACAGATGTGAGAGGGGTTCAGCTTTGCCTTGATCTTTGAAAGACATTTTCTAAGTACCAGAAATAACAAATAGACAGCTCAGGAAGGTTTGCATTCGTGCTGGTTCTAGCACCCCTGCACAACAGTGAGCTCAAATAGTAGAGCAAGAACTTGCTTTGAGCAAATTCAATCTTTGCTGAATTCTCCTTTCTCTCCCTTCCAGAAGCTTGTAAAGTTAACAATGAATAGAGAGAACTAAACCAAATAAAAATCTTGTTTCAGATTTATTCAAGGACAGGAAAGACAGCGGTTGCTCTTCGGAATAAAGTAGACATCCAAAGCTCCTCATACTGTGAAGTAAAATAATGAAAATGGTTGTCCCACAAATACATCTGCTCATGGGAGCAAACATATCCACCACAGACACCTACCTTTCGGAGCTGGCCCTGCATCTTTTGTCTTTTAAGCCTCTCCAAAACAGGCAATGCAGGGAAAGAAGTGGATGCCAGGGAGGGGTTTCATTTACAGATGTTCTTGCCCAGCATAGATTCCAACAGAGACAATATGTCACCTGCCTAGGTTTGACAAGCTCTCAGGCTTTTCCATTTCTGCCTGCAAGTGATTTGGAGTATTACACAGGGTTAGAAAGCTGTAACTCAGTTTCCTCCAGCCACAGGATGAAAGGTTGCTTTGGAGGGTGATTTACATTGAGATTAATCACAATCATGGCCATGGCAAACGGTTACCCTGCTGTGTTCTGGTGATTTAATTGTGCTGCAGAGAATAAATCAAAGACAACTGAGTTTGTACCCTTGGTACTCTCTGAAAGTATCCTTACTGCTGCTGTTACACATTGGCTGCCCGAGCTGAGAGATTACATGGTTATTTAACATGGCTGGGTGGTGAGCCTTATGTCATCATAATGAGGCAGTTGTTAAGGTGCTAAATAAAAGTGGAGAGTTTGGGCCAGGAGCCGGAACACCTGACAAGCCATGTGGTGCCTGGATGCAAAGCCGTGTTTTAACACGAGATCCATGTGTGGGCAGCTGCACCATTTAGCTGTGGATCCAGGTTCGGGCTGGTTTGAACACCCCAGGCTGGTTTGAAAGCTTCCTTCCGAAGTCCAGTGGGTTTCAGCGTGATGGTTTGCACTTGGGCCCATTTTTAGCAAAAGCAAATGCAAATGAGAAGCTACCCAGAAATAGCACTGCATAGCAATTTTCTATATCAATTTATAATGCAATGGAAACAGATGGTACATTCAGCACTGTCAGAGAAAGCCATTTGGGTTTTGGTGACTATTTCTTTTTTATTTTTGATGGTATATTTACTCTGTCTATTTTCATTGCTGAGTTGTTTCAACACCTGTATAAAACAGAAATCTACCCTAAGTGAGAGCTGTGTAAACTAATCTTGCTAACAGATGCAACTTTGTCAGTCCTGATGTGATTTTCTGACCAGTGGTGTAAATTGTAAAGCACACCATTTTTTGATGGCAATCAACAGTGTTCACTTGGTTTCTACTTCCAGAAAGAGGGATTAATTTATGAGGGATCATGAGAAGCCATTTCCAAAAGCATGAAAGCCTCCTTCAATTTTTATGAGGCAAGTTTTGTGTTAAAGTTGAGCTAACCGATCATTTATTTTGATGTTGTATTTCACAGACTATTTGTATTCTACATTTTCTACAATATTTACAAGAAAGGCCAGTATGGTGATCTAAATTCAGGACAGCTCAGAGAAGATTAATTTAGACCAGGCTTGGGGCAACACATAGCTTATGCAATTTACTGTCACCATTTCCACTGAATCTTCACTGATTAATTCAGCTGCAGAAGAAAAAGTGACCATTGTTTTTTTTAAGGGAGGAACACGGTCAAGGTTGCTGGGTTGTACACTGATATTGCACAGCTCTGAATTAGCCCCCTCTAGTGTCTACACCCAGGCAGAAATTCTCTGGTTAAACGTTTTCATCAAAAATTGTTCATTCATTATGAGACTCAGCCATTAAAATCCACCAAATATCTCATGCCCAGAAAAAAAATTTATGGCCATGATGAACGAAAACAATGTGAAAGCCCAGCTGTCTATTGTTGGCACACAAAGAATCTGATTTAATTTTGAAGACAGAACCTCAGTTTCCAGTTTTCCAGGGTCCCCCACTCACTGTTTTCTCTCACACTCTGCAGGTCTTATTGTACCTTACGTTTAGTGATTACTTCCCAGAGCAAACACTTGAATCCCAATCTCAGGAAAATAAAAAAATTGCCAAGCTAGAAAGCATTTAATTTGCTTGGTTTTCTTTTTCCTACCCGCAAGCCCACTATATTGAATCTTTCAAACAGACCATTCTCTGAGAATAATAAAACCATTTTCCTTCAAGCAGTTTCTCTTTGGACAGTACAGATGAATAAATATGCATCTTTTTGAGGGAGCAATGAACACCAATTTTTACAGCATGGGGTTCTGACTGTTCTCTCCACTGTATGGTAAACATCTACACTGGATAAATGAATACAAGGCATTTATCATGAAACAGTTTCCCTGAATCCATCAAAGGTAAATTGAGATTAACGGGAAGTATTGTAACAATTCTCTCACCTGCTCAGACATATAGTATCTTTGGTAACTTGGAGAAAGGGTCATTGGGTTGTGAATGACGTCTTGAAAGGTAAATCCTGATAACTGGGGGGGAAAAAAGAAAAGGGGAAAAGAAGAGAAAGAAAGGAAGAACTCATGGTCTGTGCTCCTTGAAGACAGGAGAAAAATGACTGAGTTCAATATAGTGCATGAAGGAGGGAAAATATCTGAATTAAGTGAAACAGTGTAGTTAAGAAAAGAATCAAGAAGTGTTTTTCTCTGGGATGCAAAAACAAATTATTTAAATTTTACAGAGCTCTCATGGAATGCGGAGCAGACATTCTTGCTTTGTTTGATCTATTTATAATGTGATGTCTCCACAGCAGGATCTGTGGGATCCTGGTGCACTCTAACCAGGCCACAGCTGCAGTCTTTCAGTTCTACAATGTTATCAATGAACCTTATTTTTTATGTATTTATGATAGCACAGTCTTCCAGAGTGGTATTGTTAGTAACAACACTGAATTTAACCATTTCAATCATTGAACATTTCGACTGGGTTGCTCTTGGGAGTCAGTGTGGGGAGCTCCACAGCAGCCATGGGAAGGCACGAAATCCCACTGGGCAGCGCGTGACCATTCATTGCAAAACCACTGCTGGAGACAAAAATAGAAAACTACAAACTATGTACTTGCCAGTGAAGGATGTGATTAAAATTAGATTTCCGTTGAGAAGCAAATTAGCACATTATGCTATTCTCATGTATCAAAAAAATGGATGACTGTAAAAAATCTTTGTTTACATACTGCAATCTGTTTACCTGATATTTACAAATAAACAAAATAGACACAGATCCGGAATATATCAGTGCAAATCGTGTGTTTGTCTTCATCCATTGAACATTATTTTTTGTGAATTGGTTGATAACCTATTATTTCAATAATGAAAAACAAGTAAAATCTTCACCCAAATGAGCAAATTCCTTTCCTACTTCCTATGCAAATAGGAGCAACCTGTATTTTCCATTTCTAATTAAACCTCTACCTGTTCCCCAATCAGGTAATTCGCTAATAGCTTCTTTCTAGGTTATTTTTGGGACTATTTTGAGCAGACCTATTCTGGTTGCTATAATTAAGACTTCTAAAATTAATATTTAAATTTTATAAATGTTGGACTACGACATCCTGAGCAATAATAAATGCGAGTCTGATTGCGGAGCTGAGGTGAGCTGTTATGTGCATTTGACTTTCTTTAATCCTTCAGTCTGCATCCCTCTTCACTTGGAAGCTATTAAATTCTGAAGCTGATTGCTTGGGTTGTTTTGTGACTCAGCCAACCTTTCAGGCACCTAAAAATAATGTTCTGTTTCCTTTGTTAAGGAAAAAAAACATGCCTGTTCCACTTTAAGCAACCTGAGCTAGACCTGAGAGCGAAAGCCCAGCCTGGACCAACCAATTCAAAACCCTCACATCAAAACTAAAGTACCACCTTTTCAGTGCTAAAGGCAGGGAACAGAAAATTTGTGATCTCACCAGCTGAATACTCAGCTGAGATGGATGTCAGTATTTTGTCAAGTCTGCCTGCAGTTCTGGTCTTGAGGTCTGAGACTCTCAAGGCTTTGATACCAGCAGGGAATTTGAAGTAGGGAACACAAGAAACGAGTAAAGTAATTGTTCAAAAATAGCAAATAAATCCATCACAGGTTGTTATTATCTGCAGTGAGGTTATGTTTGGGAATGGGAGAGAGAGCTCAGTGTGCATATGAGATACATAATGGCAAGATTCCTAGAAAAACAGGGGGAAATACAAATTACTTTAAGGAATACTATGAGAGAGCTCAGTTCAGGACAGAGTAAGTGTCCATTACCTTTCATGCCACTGTTTAAAGATCTTTGAGACTGGACTTCTTCAGATGTTTCTAAGGACTGATGTAATATTTTTTTACATTCTTTTTTTTCCTTCTTGGAAATCGTGCTCTGAATCAGAGTTCTGATTCCTGTATATTCACCAAAACATTAAGAGCAGGTCAATATAAAGAATGGTAGAAAAGGCAGACAGAGGAAATAACAAATATGGCATGAAAATAAAAACTGAATTACTTTAAGAGTCTGGTTTTCAAAACTAAGCGTCTACCCTCACCCCTACAATGTGAAACAACCTAACCAGCATTCATTAGTAAGAAGCTGATTAAGGCTCAGTGGAGAAAGGCTGCTTCTCCTACAGTGACTGAGTTAAGCAAGACTTGAATTGCCCTCCAGAAGCTTCTCTCTATTGATTATACAAGAACCTAGGACAACTGCACTCTTAATTAGGATCTTCAATTAAGTACTTAAAATTTGGTGGGATCACTGCCAACCAAAGCAATTACTCTCAGCTGTTTTGGTACAAATAGAATGCTACATCATGTCTGGAAGATTCACCACTGAAATCAAATCAAGTCTTGAACTGAGAACAAATAGGGTTTTGCTACTTTCTGTGTTCTCTTAATTCAGAGACCTAAAATGGTCTTTGCAATATGATTCTTTCTTCCCTTTTCTTCCCATGAGGATTTCCCCCCTGTTCTCTGTCTTCCATTGCTCCCGCATAAAACCACGGTGACAGAGAGGGCAAGAAGACAGGCTCACCCCTCAATACCAAAAATAATACAACCAGGCAAGCACATTTGCAAATAGCCCCCAATGCCTCTGCTCATGTCCCACCCTATCTTTCAATAAAGAGCTGTAGTCTCCTCCCATAGGAAAGTTTTTCTTCTGCTCTATCATTTCAATCGCCTATTAGTAATTTTACCACAGCTCTCCTACAAGACGGGCATGGAAACTGAACAGTCATTAAGTTCCCTACCATTTATTCAAAAATTTCACAAATCTTAGTTTCGTTTTGCTTCTGATTGCCCTTTTCATTTCCTATGCTTATACTCGAAAGTTAATAATATACCCCATTCAAGCTATTAGTTTCTGTGTTGCTACAATCATTGCACAGCAATTCCATACCCATCTAATTTAGCATCAAGCATCAATCTAAACTATAGCTCATCAATTTTTTTAGAGAACATTTCAAAAGAAAACAGAGAATTCAGCCAGACTTTCCTTTATGTGATTTAACTTGTCAATAAGAGAGGTTATGATATTTTCACCTTAATTATCCTAATTTTAAAATTCCTCTTCCAAATCAGAACAGTATTGCCAAACAGATTTCATGGTTTTAATTATTTCAAAATCATGCACAATTTATAATAATTAACAACTGTCTGTAATTACGGGTGCATAGGGTTTCTCTGCTTGATGCAAAGTGCCCTGTTGAAAGTCAAGGTATTTTAGTGGGGGGAGGACATAAATGTCACAAGATATGCTGAATGGAAAGCTTTGTTCTTCTGATAGAGAGTAATATCATTTTCAAATTAAAGTTTAATTTCTTTTATCATCTTTAAAAAAAATGCTGATGTATTTTAGAAACTGTAAAGAAACATATAAAGGTATATACATCTGTACTTTCTGGACGTGTAAGCAGGATTATTTCAATGACAGCCTGTCTTATGCAGTCTCGTGCTTACTGAGAAAATGACAACACTCTGGCCTGTGTGTGTGTGGTGAAGTGATTCTGGAAACCACATTCCGTAATTTTCAGCATCAGAAATTAGAAGCACTCATAATATTTACATCTAGTAAATAGGCATCTAATGAATTAATGACATTTTCAAACTGAGAAAGAGGAGATTATTCTGAAAGTGATCAGCAACGTTTTTTCTTCCTTTCCAAACAGGATATTTTTTTTGCTGTAAATAGTGTTGGTGTTCAGAAGGGTCAATGTGTTTGAAGCATTTTCTTTGAATAAAATTTGAAAATCAGCCACCTAATATTCAGTTTTCCTCTAAATTAGGAAACAATTGTTGTCAAATATATAAATTATTCACGACTGGAGTTATATCTGATCTTGACATGTTCCATGTTTTTAGTGTTCATCTTTGTCTCTGTAGATTCACCTTTCCTAGTGTGAGAACCTGCGTTCACATACAGACCTGTTCTTCTTTCCTTCTAAAATAACAGCTATGCAACATCAGTATATTAGAAATGTTTTTTCCTACAAAAAAAGTATAATTTTTGTCAATTGACAGCTTGAACACTGCACACTTGTGAGTGTGCACACGCATGTGCATTGTGTGCAGACGTATTTCTAACTCTCATAGTGGGGTTGAGATTTCCTTTTCAAGCTTTTGTTCAATAAACAGAAACAAGGTCTTTTACAGTCAGGAATCGATGACCATTTGGAACCACTCAAGCTGTACTTTCTCCTCTTGATTAGTGTGAATAACAACATTACCAGTGAATGGAATTTTTATTGTATTAAGTAGAACTGACAAAATTCCATTAGAAAAAATGCACTTTCCTACGTTTTCCTATAATGTTACTTCTTAAAGGTAAAAGTACCATATTTCTTTTGTCAATTGGCAGGCAGAAGCTGAAATTCACCCCAAATGTCTCTGTACTTGCTAAACAAGTATTTCATTATAAAGATGCTGCTGCCATCTATTGGGTGACATTGCTCCACAAGAAAATTATGTCTTTTCTGGATTCAGCAAGGACAAGTAAATTGTGTCATCACCTTTTTTCCTGTGGAGTTTTATTAGCAACTGGGTTATAGCAACCTGTATTTGGTTTCTAACATATGCCTTATGTAAAGAGCTTGGTCCTGCCTTTGCATCCTTGCCAAATTTCATGAAGAGAGACATTTTGGAACAGCAAGGAACCTAAATTTAATGATGTGGCACTGGAAAAATGGAAAAATTTAAAAATCAACAACAAACCCAACCCTTAATACTGCCTCACATCTCAGAAAGATCTTACACAGATGTTTTCATGCACAGTGTCACTAGTGGAAGTGCATCACTTGCTGTGTTTGAATAAAAGACCTAATTTCCATGTAACTGGCAATCTTTTGCAATACAAAGAGATTTCTGTGATACAGAGACTTCACAGTTGGGGTTTTTTTTAAGCAGCTTAGTGAGGCTTCAAAGAAATATTTTGCCCCTCTAAGACTGATTTTATTTTCCTATAAAATTTTAATTGAAGTTCTGAATTCCTTTGCGACATCCCTTCATCTACATCTTGGGCACATGAAATGTGCATTTTTATGAAGAATACAAGTGTCAGAAGGATAAATACTAAAAACACATGTTTGAGCTTTCAAAGTTGTAGTTCAGCCCTTAGTGGAGCCACATGGAAGTAAGAACATATGGTAAAATAAACGAAGTAAATGGGTGAAGTGCCCCCCTGTGCTCTGTCAATTCTGGCAGAACAGAGGCCTTGGAAGCATTGCTCTGCTGCAGAAAACAAACAAATAATATTGAAAGCAGAAGACAATGACAAAGGAAAGAACAAATCTCTTTCTCTGATTTCATCTATTGCCATTTCTTTCTGACACTGACTAATTTTGTTTCTCTTCTCTCTTAGCTTTCAGAAGAGCAAGAAGGCATTTTACCTTTTGTGGCCCGGAAGGAAATTAGCTGGCTGCAGTAAGTGTCACACACATTGTTGATGCATACACCACCAGTAACCAGCTTGACTTTTTATTGCTAAAATGGACTGACAAAAGGCCAGCAGCCAAAAACAGCAGGAAGAAAACTCCTCTCTGCTTTTAAACAGAATATATGTGACTCAGAACAATGAAGCACCAACAAGCTGGAACCTCACCATGCTAACTGTACCCACACTGCTGAATTGCCCTTTGCAACCTCTTTGATTTTTTTATTGCTGAGGTTAAACCCAGACAAGTTTAGCTAACTGTGTGCTGAGGTCAAGAAAAGCCATCACAGACAGTACAAAAATCTTTTCTGCCATGCTTGGATAAGAGCCGTTTCTTCAGGCTAGTGTTCTCCTAGGTAAGTATAAATGCCTCCCATTACCATTAAGAGCACAGAAAGGACAGCTATTAAATATTAGACTAGAACTCAGGAGATCTTGCATCTAATTATACTTCTGCTAAAGCATTTCTACATGACCTTGGGCCAGACACACAAAAATATATCTATGCTTCAGGCTACCACTAGTAAATGGAGATAATGATATATTTGCCCCTTACAGCAGCGTTCTGAGGTTAAACTCAGGTTACTGTAATATTAACATTTGTTTTTCAGTATTGAAATGATAAAAGCACTTAAAGGTCTATTGCAGTAAGATTAGAGAGGAGCCTGACTTTCTTTTTTGTGTGCTTACCCTTCCCCTAAGACATCATTTAAAGAAAAAAGGGTATTCTTCTGGAAACAGTCTCTGTTAAGCAGCAGCAGGAAGATTTGTGTGTGGAGGAGAACCTGTAGACAAAGAACGTGCAGCAGAAATGGAAGAAAGCTCCACTCCTGTTGTGTGGAAGACCACAGAACCTGCCAACAGAAGGGCTGATAATGGGAGCTCAGTGTATTGTAACATCCAGACTGTCGCCGTTATTGAAGGGGAAATGTCTGCAGATGGCAACAGTGTGAAATTACAACCTCTGCCAGCTCCAATGGCAAAGGGGGTATGGCAAAACGGCACCAGCATAATAGCAAAATCATGTTGTGAGGTTTTGGTGGTTTTGTTTGGGTGTTTTTTGGTGGGTTTTGGGTGTGGATTTTTTTGGTTGGTTGGTTGGTTGGTTCATTTGATTTTGTTGTTTTGTTTTCTTTTTTTTTTACCTTCTCCAATCTGCTTTTCCATCTAAAACAATGCCAAATATCTAACAGATATGGGATATTTCTCTAGCAGCAATAAAAATCACAAAGAGGTCAAACATTTTTTTCCCTTTAAACCTCAGGGCTGCAAAAGTAAGGAATGCTTTATGCTGAGGTTGCCTTTTAGCTGTTCTATAACATCCTACTTTCAACCTATTGTCTAAGAAAACAAATTTTACCCTTAAAACAGGTATTTTGAATGCTTCGTTTAGTGCTGTAGAGGCTACATGGACACAGCGTTGAAGATAAGGTTACAGATACCTGTTCGATCCCAGTCCCGCAGCAATTAAATCTGAGTATGGGTACCAAGTGATTTTGAAATATATTTTCTTCTTGGTCTCCTGGACTGGAATCTTGATTTTACCTGTCCTGGAATGTGTTCATTAACTTTATACACTCATTTAAAATTACTAGAAAGGTAAATAACTCTTTACCTGTGAAACTGGCATTACACTACCATTCACCCCAGGAGCTGAATGATAACTGGTCAATGTAGTGGAAAACAGTTCTTCTTTTTCTATCTCTGACCTGAACGGAGCACATGAAGAAATAGCACACAGGAGTGTGATGAGCTAGAGGAATATGGTATTGGGCTAATATTTTTGGCTTAGTTATCAAGAAAGGGAAAGAATTAACTTCTGGTAAGATAGAAATAATGAAAAATGCGTGTGTGTGTGTGTGTGTGTGTGTGTGTGTGTGTGTGTAAAATGCCTTCTCTCTGTTGTATGGTTATTCTTTCATTCAGGGAATTAATTTCAATCACAAGTTTCCTCAAGTGGCTACTTCAAATGCCTCCTTCTACTTTACTCTGCTTCAGAGGTTTGAAGTCTGGTTTTCTAAAGATCTGAAGGCCAGTAGCTAGAAGTCAAAAACACTTGTATCCTGAATACATGAAAGTCACAATACTGACTTTGCTAAAAAAGAGCGTGCCAAGCTCGGCAGGCAGTTGTTTGAGATCTGAGGACCTAACATCATCCACTTCCCCTCTTGGAGAGGCAGGGAACTTCTCATGAAAAGAGATTAAAAAGAGAGAAGACTCCGCCACAGCAAAAGCCTTATGTACAGTAACTTATTACCTGAATAAGCAACTTATGGTGTGGACAAGCAACACGGAGGCAGTATGGATCCACCGTTAAGCTTTTAGCACGGATCACAGGGTGAAGCACATCATTTATAATCGAGAACTCTATTTTCTCAGCAGATGGACTACGTCAGATGTAGAAGGAGGATAGATTGGCTGCCTATATTGCATTTTGTACTCAAACAATTGCAGTCTGTTCCTCCATCAGAAAAGACAAGAGTCCTAACTGTCCAGAAAACCAGATGCAGCTGAAAGCTCATTAGCAGGACATGGCATGCCTAAAAATTCAGATCCTGTGTCTCTCAGGTCAGATATTTAAAATTATTGGAAACATCATAGTTCCAGCCTAAATCACTTTGAGCCTCCTTTAAGAAAACAAGTAGAAATATCATAATGAATAAAAAAGGAGTTGTGCATGTATAATGATGGAAGTCATCACTGAGTAGCTTCATCATTCAGGATGATGAACCTCAACTATCCTGTGATCTTTATCCCATGCAATGCACTAGACAGCATAAAAAAATTGTGGAAAAAATGACAAAGATTTAGTGTAATTAAAGAGCATACCCCAGAGCTTAAATATAATCAGGAATGGTGGAGCTGGATATCAGCCTTAATTCTTCATTATGATAATTCCTAAATTTCAGTGACTGAATGTATTCACATAACAGAAAGTTTGGGAATAATGCTGAGAAGAGAGAGATGTGTTTTAATAATTCACAGCCACATAGATGCACTCATGACATTTTTGTTCACCTCATCTTCTTAGTGTATTCCTCTCTGTTTTACTTCATTTCTTCTCTCTTTCTTGCCTGTATTTTCCCAGGCTCCTCCTTTACATTCCAGGCTTCCAAACTTTTAAGTCTCAGTAATCTGTACTGAACACAAATAAAACAAGAATGCAATAACTTCTAAAATAAACAATAATGACCTTCCTCCCCTAGTCCTCTTTCCCTAGGAAAAAAGAGATTGAGAGAGTTCATCTAATGGTACCAGTTCTTTTTATCTACTTTTTATTTCAGCCCGTAAAGTAGTACTGTGGATGGAAGGAGATAACTTGGAAGACAGAGAGCTCCTGGTATGAAGGGGTTTGGCTTCCTTTTGTAGCAGCCCCTCAGAAAAACAGTAAGTGAAGCAAAGAGATTGGTATTCTGCTGTATTAAGTCTTTAAAGTTCAACCTAAAAAATTTCCTTGTAAGTTATGTACTACAGCCTCCTCCAAAAAAAAAAAAAAAAACAACAAACAGAAACAAGCAGCAGATTCTAGTTTACAATGCCAGTGGAAATACAAATTATTTTGTAACTTTTATGTTTCCTGGGTTTTATCCAAATGTCTCTGACTCCAATTTCTTTTTAGATGTGCACTGGATTTCTCACCTTTCTCCTTTTCCCTCCCTTGACAAGCATTAATTATTTGTATGCCACACATTCCTGAAGGGCACACGCTTTTTCACAGACGAACAGAGACAAATATTTAAAGCTGGGGTGAAAACAGGAAAGCATTTATTAGCCCCCAAAGTCAATGCTTTGAAGGGCAGAGATAGTAGTGCAATCATGCCTGTAATAAGCAGAGATCATGGCAAAGGGGAGCAGAGGACAGCAAGCTTCTTCCAACATCCCCACTCATTCTGACAACTCCACTCATCGAGCAGATGTTTTGGAAACCCATTAGAACAGCTTTATAGTCATTCCTGTAGGTGCCAAATGCTGCCTAATAAACTTAAACAAGTCTACTAAAGCAGAAACTTAGCTATAAACTTTGGAAGGTTTTCAGACATTTTTTTCTGTCAGCTCAGTCTGATGTCACTTCAGAAAATTCTCTAATTCCACTACACACTGTAGATGTCTTCATAATTTAAGTTGTAGTTATCCTTTACAGAACCAGCCTGAGACAATAGAATTAGCTAAACAAAGAATTAAACCATGAGAAAGAGAAAACAATGTTAGAATAATGTTCTTGAAATATAGATAATGTAACTGAAATTATTTATTTAATTTCAGATTAAAATGAAAAATTATTTTACCTGTGTGCTTATGGTATTGACATCTGGGACATTTGTTTTAACAACAAATAAGGGAAGGGGTAAATTGTGACTGGATTGAAGGAAAACCAAAATTTGTTTTATTTTTGAGTCACTGTGTGGTAGTGAATTCAAGCAAAAACTTCGCATCTATCAGGCCAAATCCTGGACTCACAATATTTGGGAACTGGAGATGATTGGACTGCTCCTGGTTTGGTGGTTTTCTCTCTTCCTTTGGGTCCAGGTGTCCCTGATTCCAGGTGAAGCATCCAGCTGAAGGTGCCCAGGAGCAGTGCTGGGGTTCACTGTAGCTGATTCAGAAGCCACGTTCACTGAATGAGCTGAACCTGCACTGTAATAATAATGAAGTATTTGCTGTTTTTATCATGTCTGTGTTCAATCAATTTGTCAGCACCAGCTCTCTGTAATAATCCTGTATGGCCTACAATAAATTAAGCTGTACATAGCAATGTAAGGATCTATAGATTTGTAGATTGTTGGAACCGCAGCAACAACTCTTTATGTTCACTACAATAACATTCAATTAGCTCTAATAAGTGTGAGTTTTAATGTTTAACCCAATGCCTCTCTAAGGATATGCTTGCAAAGGAGGTGTAGCTATTAGCTGGTAAAATATAACATTATCTGATTGGAACAAATTATTTTCAAAACATAACTGCCATAAAAAGCTAGAATGAAAGATAAATTATCAGAACAACTGCTGCTAAATTCTATTTTCAGCATTGTAAATGGGATAATATACCACAATTTATTTTAATGAGTAACAATTAAGAAACGGTTTCTCGAGCTGCATGTAATTTCTTTCAGTTATTAGTTATTAGTTGTTCATGCATAAATGTGTTTTAATATTGGCTCATCTGAGCTCCAGTAGGTGATTAAAGCCTTTCAGTATATCAATTTTTTTTGTTTTAGAGTTGTACATTGCTGAGACAATTCTAGCGCAAGGCATTTATAAGAAAGAGATCAGCGAAACTTAGAGAAATATTCCTTAAATTACCAAAAAATATGTAAAGCAGTAAGAGACAGATGTCAGAGAAAATCCTGATATGCTTAACATTGAGTTTTGTTTTATCTAACTGCAGACACAATTTAATGGCCTCTGTCTTAATAAAATATTTAAGTTAACCTGGCTGTAGAATGAATTATTACACTACATATTCCTTCACTTTATTAGGATAAAGAAATATTATCATGGGAGGCTATGCTAACAAGCCTAGACTTTGCTTGTATTGTTAAAGAGTAAGTTCACATCTCAGAGGAGCGTAAAGACCTAGAGAAACTGGCACCTCTTTAACTGAAAAGGCATTCCACTTATCTTACAGAAAGCAGCCTGTTTTGTGCTCAGAAGAATGGCTTAGAACAGCCTCTCTGCTATCAGTCACTCTCACAGAACACAACATTTATTGTGTTTGCGCTTACCCGAGCTCTGGGGGTTACGGGGAGGGGAAAGAAACAAATGGGGAACAATTCTCTTCAGAAGGCAAACACTAACCTGACCCAACGTGGTGCATTGTAACCTCGTCAGTATGAATCTCATGGGAACCAATGCCTATTCTTAAAAACTCATCCATGGAAATGTTCTTAACCAGGATGAAATGAATTATCTCAGTATAGAGAATTTATTTTTTTTTTCAATTTACAGTATTCTGTCAGGTTATATTTATGTCCTTTAGGCTTCTATGCATCCAGAAACTTAAGAATAATGAATAAACCTTTGAAGATTATTTTGGTAGTTGAACTGTAGGTCATTAAAGTTAGATTAAATTACTTCAATAAATGTGGCTATTCCTAACCACTGTGCATATGTTGCTTTTGCTATATTTTAAAACATATTTCTTATTCCGGTTACGTTTAGCCGTCTCAAGATAACATCTCACTGTAATTAGTAATTTTCTACTGTAACAACCTTTCAGGCCAGTAAGTAATGCACCGTGATTTACGAACCACTCTTAATTACAAACAGTTTTTGTGGCAGTTGGATAATAAATAAATGTCAATTAGGCTTACATTTCAGTGTCCCATAGACCTGAATTTCAGTAGAAACCAACAACTTTGCTCATTTGAGCTCTGCAGAGAGGCTTGGTACTTGGGTAATTTTTAACTATTAGAAAGATTGAAGGAAAAATAAGAAGCTATTTCATTTTACTGTTTCTAAACAAATTAAGTTTTGTCTGGGAAAGACTGCTGTGATCAGCATGAAGGTTTCCTGCGTATCATTTCTCAGGATGTCAGGGATGGGTCTTGTGAGGATTCCTTACTTGTTTTTCCATTGCAATGAAGCAAAGCCTATTTTGTGGAGCTACAAGGTTGACTAAATCCTTCTTAAGGCAGCAGCACAGAGTACATGAGCAACGCAACACAAGGAGCATTACAGTCTGCATAAAAAATTTACTGAAGCCCTTATTTTCCCGTACATTTAAAATCTTTTCTTTTCCTGCTGAAGATTATATTCATCCTGAAACATTACCCTTCAAGTGTTAAAATGACAAGTGCTGATGAAGGTAAAGCTGATCAGCTGCAAGACTCCCACTGCTGAACATTATAAAGTTTCTGTTGTTCAAACAGCTCAGTTAATTATCCAAATGTGAAGGATATCAGAAGGGGACCTGCTGAGCTTTACAGCTGACTTCCAGGGAATTATCCATAATAGAGCCGTTATAAGGAAATTATGACAGACACAACGTACAGGGACCTCTGCTTACCTCCCCTGAGGATTTGTGCAGGACCCTCTAATCAAACAGAGTTAGGACTTTCCTCAGAATCAAAGAGAAGCTACACTTTGCAAGGGAAAAGCAGTCCAATCAACTTCATGGTGTTTTATCACATAAACCCAGAGAGGATTCCAGACTCATGCATATTAATTGCCCGTTGCAAGAATGACTGGCATTCCTCTGGTGCCAGGGACTACTTGCTCAAATTTAGGTTCTCAAAGTTACTATCACGCCTTGTCCACAATTAAAAATGTAGTCCTTGGTGCTTCTGTGTGAGGTTTTTGAGAATCCATACAATCCCCTTACAACAAGCACTCGTGATGGGTCTTTATGTGACTACAATTTTGGCTTTTTGAGCTGTTACTATCAACACTTCATGGACCTGGGACATTTCACAGCAAAATAATTCAGGGTGAGGAAGCTTCAGTGACTACTAAAGAGTGTGAAAGAAGGAGCAGTATTGAGGTGAACTGGAATCTGTTCGAATCAGCTTCTAGAAAAATCAGAACTTTAACAAATCTGCACAGCACTGGCTGATACTGCGGCAGCTAAAGCTCTGTGGCATCTTTATTTCATGATCACAGTCACGTAGGCCAAACCAAAAGATATCAAACGCTTTCTTACCCTGCCAGAAACCATAATTTGTGCACACACCACAGTGCTGTACTAGCACAATACTTAGTAGCTGTTATTTTCGACTGTTTCCGGTAATCACTCTCCAGTGCAACTGCAAATAATTTAATTTACCTGTGTGGTCACGCCCTGACTGGGGAAAGTTGCACAGACTTGTGTTCAAGCTATGAAAGAGAAAACTGAAGGCACTGAGGAAGGTTTTACTGAGGAGTTAATATTTGAAAATGAACTGAATTCGTTTTTCCAAAGTAAATAATTAATTTTCCATGACAAACAGTGGGAAACATTGATACTATGATATCTTACACCAAAGTTCACCATTACAATTATGGAAGCCTTTTTGAGAAGCCTATCACCATTACATCTAGGCACTATTGATTAATCATTTCCAGACATTCTTAATTTTCAATCTCTCTTTGAAATATTATTCAACTTTGCAGTACGCCTTCTAAGCATGTGCACCTAACAGCTTCTGTGGAATAGTGTGCAGCAGAATGAGCAATTTTGGGTGTGATAATATCAGTGGAAATTATGCCCTGCAATTATTACCATGAAGTCATAAATAGGATGATATAATATTGGAATAGTAATGGAAACCACGTTTCCATAATTAAGATAATCCACATTCTGTAGTACCACAGGTTAATTTGCAAAATTAATTTGATCTGATAAATGATCGTAAAACTGTCATGATACTAACCAAAGCCAAAATCAGTGAAACATTTCTCTGATATAACCATTCAATTTATTTTCTTTTTCTTTTCTTTTTCTTTTCATTTCTTTTCTTTTCTTTTCTTTTCTTTTCTTTTCTTTTCTTTTCTTTTCTTTTCTTTTCTTTTCTTTT